>JAEBDU010000098.1:429569-562359 GCA_016802625.1 Heliconius numata
GTAATAGGATAATTACTAACGTTGTTGAAATGTTATATTCGCTGGGAGCGTATCCTAAGCGAGTTAACGAATAACAATGGATAAATCTGCGTCAGTTTCTTTTAGCTTCTTTTGACAATTGCAAGCGAATACTCGGAAGAATTAGACACAAGGATTCGAAGACAATTTCAAATCCTCCTGGCAGGAAGTGTTTCAAAAATGTGTCTCAATCCTGGAGGAGTAAGGATAAAGGAATTGTGGATTTCCTGCTTATTCGTGGTTACTGCCATCGCTATGAACGTCATAACATTTAGCAGTGGGCATCATAGTATTTGGCAATCACGGGATCTTCTGTATGGCCTTTTCGGAAAAGATTCTAGCCAGTCGCCTTATCTTAGTTGCCTTAAGGGGGACTCGGGCTATTACTTGACATAAGGTATGTCCAATTATTTAAAGTGCATTTATCCGTACATTAGAATTTAAAAAAGCTCGGTACTATTTTAATGCTCTCAATTGTACGGGAGGGGGGCAGTTATAAGGAGGCTGCCTCTGAGCGTATCGGAGGCAGTGGCTGATGGTTTGGGCTCCGTAGGCCCTTCCCGGTTTAATCGCGGGAATGCATCTAGCCATCTACCTCCATGCCACCAATAATCCTTGTCCAAGATTATTTGAAGCAGTTAGACCTTCGTCAACCGTACATGCATCAAAATTGAGAAGCATGCGTTGAGTATAAAACTCTAGCACATTTAATTATACATTAGCAATTCTGAGGTATCGGTGCATACCGGATATCGGTAGTTTGGAGTGAGAACCCGCCGACTGGTAACACAAGCCCAGAACTTAGTACAAGAGTATTGCATGATTGTTAATAACTTTATTTAAACAGATACAGATACACTGTATCTTTCTGTATACATTGTGTTGAGAAATACGGAGGCTGCATCTGGGTATATCGGAGACGGGTGTAGATGGTTTGGGGCTCTGAAAACTCTTTTCGACTTAATAATGAGCATTCTCCATATCATCTCTGGCTTTATCCAATAAGAATTTTCAAGCGGTTCGAGAAGGCAAGAATAGAAAATAGTTCGACTCACGTTCGACAACTAATAAAGCAAACCAATAGAAAATTTTGTAATAGATAACGAAAGGTTTATAAAAAAAGAACAAAGTTTGATATATGGATTGTTAACTAATGGATAAAAAGAAGCAAGGTGTCTAAAACTAAATTAAAGTCCACATAAGTATTATAAAAAGTCACCGAAGGTTTCTTCGGCTAATTTGGCATTATCCTCGTGCCAGTGAGTGCACATCCCCATGAGTACCTCGGCAAAAGTATTTAATACCTGACGTACTATATATTAGAAACTGTGTATACCTGTTGTGTATCCCAGTAACCATCAGAATTGAAGCTGATGTAATGGAAGAAATCTGTAATCCAGCAGAAAATGCGGAGGCAACACATAGGTTAATATTTGGAAGAAGTAAAATTTGCATCTAAATAGAAGGAAATGTTGGTAAGAAGCAGGAGAAAGTGGAAAAGAAAGCAGTTAAATAATTCAGAAGGCAAATCAAGACCAAATTAAAGTCTCCAGTTGGGCCTATTAAGCAGTGAATTGTATTGTATTAAGACCTTTTATTACTGAAGTGGTCAGATATGAAATGCAAGAATTACAGACGACAACCTAAGTTACCAAGTTGTTGGATACCATAACGTATGATACACAATAATAGTGCAAAAAGGCTATCAAGAAGTTTCATTCATTTTTTGTAACTTTGGTTCCAGAGCTGGGCTAAGCTAATGAAAATAATATCTTCATGGAACATGAGGGCTGTGTAAAGGTAGTTGTGCTAATTATTACTGTCAACAGTCTTGTTATATATGTCTGCATATAGACCTTGGGCGATATCCACGTGCGTAACGTAGGTATTCCGCAGCGTATTGCCATGAGTTTTGCATAATCTGAACCTGGCTAGCGAGGTATACACGTAGTCGCAACTCCAATATGGCGGAGAGCATGTTGGATGTCTACGATATCAAGTCCGGGGAAATCGGACGTTTAAATTGAGTACATCTGTATTTAAATCGTATCAATTTTGACACTGTAAAGTTACTTCTAAAGGCGAATTTCAGAGAGTGAACTATTGTAGTTCTAAAATACAGCTAAGAAGCGATAATTGAAATATTATAAAATTGATAACTTTATATGTCAAGGTATAGTAGTATCAATTACTTAAACTTATTACCCTTCGAAGAATGATATAAGCATTAGTCGGCCTAAATTTTGGTTGAAAAACTAATGAGCTTATAAACTCACATTTTCTAACGCGTCGTACGTCGAGTCCAGTTTTCTTCAAAACTGTACCTAAGTAGCAGATAGGACATTCATATCATGAATTGTCGGTCGGGTCGCGGTTCTGGTGAGTATTCATTGATGCTTTTATGAAGTTATAATAATCAAAGTGTGTGATGATGGACTCAAGTCTTAAATTTTACAAAGGTGTTCAAAGGTTTGACCAGTTTAACTCTAAATTGGAAAAAATTGGAACATATTATTGGGCTGAGTACATAGTATTTTGTAAAGCATTCTATTAAATGCTCTAGTGTTATTAATATGTTGTACTAATGGCATCAATTACAAGGTAAAAATTAACTCGGGTAACTACTTCATCATCATCATCAGCCTGTCCTCGTCCACTGCTGGACGTGGGCCTCTTCAATGGCGCGCCGCTGGGCTCGATCTTCGGCTCTCTGCATCCAGCCGTTGCCGCCACTTTGCGGACATCGTCACCCCATCTAGCGGAAAGACGTCCTACATTACGCTTGCCAAGGCGTGGTGTCCACTCTAGAACGCGTCTCTACTTACTATAAATTTATTATAGTTGTTAAAAAAAAAGGAAGTATGGAGTTGGTTGCCGGTTCTATCTAGGACCTGCTGTCTGAGCCGGATTTCATTTTCAATAGACCGGACGACATTTTCATGGGCATTTCGATCCTGCTCGTACTTCTAATATCATATTTCGTTTAGAAATATTTCAGTGAAACAGGTGAGACCTGTTGAAAATTACGCTCTAGAGACGGTGGTGTCATCCTAAGAAAAATGTTTTTTGAGGTTCTACATTAAGAAACTAGCTAGACCACCGGAAACAGGCTACAAAAGGTAACAATTTTGTTGTGTAATTTAGAGGGGAGGCTACGCAAGGGCTTCATGAATAATAATCGATACTTATATAATAAACAGGTTAGTAAATTATTATCAAAAGAAGTGAGCACGTCTAGCCTTATTATTTAGACGGTTATAAGAGCTTCCTTTCCTACTCATGCTTTGATAAGCATCCGGCCATACCCATGATGGCCATTCGCAACTCGCTGATGCAAGTTGCGAAACATCTTCTAAAATTTGTTTGTATGCAGATTATAAGTAAATCTAATAATTGAAGTTAGATTGTTTTGGCTCAGCTTCCGATAGAGCGATTATTAATTGAATTAAAAAATTAAGCAATTTACAATTCTTTGTTTGCTTATAAATAAAACAATGTTACTCATGTTTTTTGTGGTTTTACAGATCAATTTATCTGAATGTATCAGAATCAATTAATACAATCATTCTGATTTAGATCACATAGCGTCGTACGTGGTCACCAGGAGTTATAAACACGTCTCTCACAGATGCTGTGCATCGTCACATCCCAAATAATAGTACAAGTTTTACATAACAATAAAACTTGTATTATTGTGGAGAGACGATGCACAGCATCATTTTAAGGCTCCTGGTGAGAATCTGCTATGAGGTAAGAAGCGTAGTGTCGCCTTTTATACGTTGCGGCGCCCTACCACCTGAGACCACGTGACTTCCGGCGATCGCTGATTGGTCGAAAACAGCAACCGGAAGTGAACATCATTGGATAATAAAAGGGAAGTATACAGCGCCCTCTCACAGATGCTGTGCATCGTCTCTCCACAATAATACAAGTTTTATTGTTATGTAAAACTTGTACTATTATTCCCAAAATGGGAATCGCATCCAGAACCTTCTAGTTTACAAGGCGGCGCTTCGGCACTGTACTACGACCACCAACCAACATAGATACAAAATATATTTTTATATAAAACTTTTCATTGATGTATCCATAATATTTAATATGTTTTATATTGAAGAGCACTGACGAGTTCATTTAAATTAACGCGCTAATCCCAGGAAATATTGAAACGAATTAGAAAGTGTTAAGATACTCAGCTCTCCACTTTCCGCTGAACTCTGGAGGTATTGTATGTTGAGTGCCAGAACTCAACGCCGCGCTTTGCCTCGTTACCAGAGCGACGAAATAGGAATATTAAATATTTCATTTCCTCGAGTGGGAATCGAACCCACAACCTGTCGCGTTTATCCACACACTTGTGCCTCTATTTTTGTGTTGGATAGTCTATATTTAATGAGGAAGAATATAGGCTGCACGTAAAAGTAAGTAATAAATAATATATTTAACAAAATGACAACTTATTTCAATAACGATATACAACACCTTAGCTCTTATTTCCGTTTCAACTGGAAGTTACCCGATAATTCCGTATGTATATTACGCAACGAATATAAATATTATACTTATTTGATATTATTATATAATATTCTGTATATGTTCAGTTAATAGTTGTATTTTTATTAATAATATTTTGTAATATTTGCACATTTATGTAGGACCTATTGATAATAAAACAACGCATAAAAACTAGCCTTATTCATTTTATTGTCAGGAATTTTAAATATTTTTATAGTAGTATATTATAAAAGTAATAAAAATCCTCCAATTTTTATAAAGGTATTTAAAATTCCCAATTCAGTCGTCACATGCATTTTAGTTGCGTTGAGTATACGATGTAAAATGGAAAATACCGATTTTATATTTTTTTCCTTTGTCTTATAGTTTCGAGAAAGCCCTTGCATTGCCGAAAAATATACTTTAAGAAAACCTTACTAGCACTGATTAAAAACTGACTGACAATACTAATTATATTTTTTAAAAAATCAATAACGTCGATCAGTCCATATTTAATTGACAATAAAGCGAAGTTATTGACAAGATTATAATAATACAAAACAAAAGTGCACTCTATCGAGAGTATTTGCAAGTGTTACACAAGTGAGTTGTAACTGAGGGTAGGTACGACCAGCTATCGATTACTCGGATATTGGTTTGCGGTACCGATCTGACGCGACGGAGACAGTGTTGTGAAATACTTTAATAACTTATGTAATAATATTTGACACTGTGCGGTTGTAAATGCAACGGTTGTAGGTTCGATTCCCACTCGAAGGAATCAAAAAAAATATTTCATTTCCTTAGCTCAGTTTACGAGCCAAAGCGCAACGTTGATTTCTGCCACTCAACACGCAATGCCTCAAGAATTCGTTGAAAATGGGAAATGGAAGTCTCTTAATGGGGACCGGATTATCTTAACGTTGGGTTTCCAGGTTTCTTCTACTTCAATGTGCATGCACATTAAATGTAAAATGTGATATTACATGTTTTCCCGCTTGTGTAGGAAATTCGACAAATCCTTTTTGTCTTCTCTACATCTCCTAACCTACGAGTATCTGCATGGTTTCAGTAATGGACGGCAGAATATTTACATTTTGATAGCTTCTATCAAATTAAAAATATTTTTACTCAATTAAGCCGTTAAAGCACTTTTATATTGCCCGCAAAATGCGCAAACTTCATAAAGAAAAAGTTTAAAGTTATGGATATTTAAATGTTTATAATTTTACCTCTATATACAATTCCGTTATCAAATATGTTGTACCGACAGATTCATTTGGAGCATTCATCATTGCTAAATGTATACAGTGAAAATAAATCTCCCAACTGAAATATGTTCTACAGCTATGAAATATGTCCTGAGGGCTGTGTTAATAAATGTTACATGTATTTAAATATAGAATTTAGTATTATTATTCTCCATCACTAGGATTTTCCTGCGGGTTCGTCACTGTAGTCATTTGGAAGTAACTAAATTGGAACGAGTAGTTTTAGAGATTAGGGCATTTAACCAAACAAACTTTAAAGCTTTTTATTATCTTGTAGGATATACATATATTAACGCAAATTCGTATATAATTAATATAACGAAAAAATATTCGTTTCGTTATTAGTCGTACCATGTTTAATCTTTACGCCTGTTTACAAGGTTATAGAATTTTCTTAAATTACATCGTATTATAACTTACAGGGATAGCTATTAGTCCCACACAAGGATTATAAATTTAAAAAAAAATATTTGTATGGTCGAGACATTACTTGCTGCGTGGAGGAACTTAACACAGCCCTACTTCGTACAAGAGCCTTCCCCCGAATAGGAGTTGAATCTACAACCGTCACGCTAACAGTCACTCGCTGCGCCAAGGCGGCTTCAACTTTATTAATAATCTCCAACAAAAGACTTCCTCGCCAATACTGCTCTATGCGATATGAAGCGCGCTCCGTTGCGTCAACGCATGCACGTCGCGAGTCGACCGAGCGTGCGAGGTGCCGTGTGAACGGTGCGCACCACGCTCGCTTGTAAACCGTGACATAACGTATTAAACTTTATTAAGCTTACACGTTTTTTTTATTGAAATATTTTTTATGATGTAGCGGTTTTTATTATATTTTTTTCTATAATCAGATTAGATTTTTAAATATAATTATCTTTATTAAATAACAATCAGTCAAATGTAATTGTTAAAAAAACAAACAAACGTTCAAACAACAAAAAGTTTCAGAAAATTCTCCATGTGTAATACAGACATTTACCTATTACATCATCTAATAAGAATACATTGTGTGATATAATAATTTCTTATGCTTACTATATTACATGGACATGAAAAACTACCCAAGTCGAGTGTGTAACACACCGTGTGAACACAGAATTCTTCGCGATACATGATCCATCTTCCTCCTTCGATGGCTATCTGAGACAAAGCCTTCTCAACCGGAAGTAAAATTATCTGCCCTCATCAACTCATGTTGTCTTTTAGATGTGGAATTTCATATTTTGCATATATTTTTGTAAAATATACCTAGTAATGGATATTATTTTTTTGCTTTTTTAGCTTCACGCTGTTTTCTTCATATAGCAGGATAGGCAGAGGGAACGTAGTGTTAAGACACTATATTTCCCACGCACTATAAAATTTTTGAGAAGTTGCGCGTTGAATGACGAAAGTCAACGCTGCGCTTCTTACCAGAGTGAGGAAATGTAAATAATTCATTCTACCGAGTGAAGGTAGAACCCATAACCGTTGCCTTTAGAGCCAGACACTGTGCCGCTGCGGCACGACGATCTTAAATAGTGTCGTGACGGCCTCAAAGTTGAACGAATATAAATTTCAAGATCTGTACTTCATTTCTAAGAAGGTAAGAAGAAGATATACTCATCAATGTACCGCTACTCTTCATATCAGTATAGTATGTAACATTTCAATTTAAACTGCCAACGATTGCCTCTAGTAGTGCATCGAATACATCAATGATCACATGACTTGGGCACTGTCACACAAGTCTAATACCACTTTGTGTACGCGTGATTGAATGATGGACTGGTGCTCTTGATAGATGGTTACGAGTTCGACCCCCATTGAGTGCATTTCCATTTCCTAGGATTGTTAGTTGTGTCACATTAAGCGGTAAATATGTAAGGATGAAATAAGAGTTGTTTATGAATGAAGTCATCAGGCTTTAAAATATTGTTTCTGTTGCCACTGGGATGAAAGGTACATATAAGTGATACTTATTCTTAAAAATGTTCTGAATTCAGTAAGAAATAGGAGAGTCTTGACACTAAGATCGCTCTTCCTTTGCTAATATTATCTCATGTAAGCTACGACAATAAAAAGCGATTACATTTCTTGCGAGGCACGAAGCAGAAAAAAAAAGTTTCTTTTCTAACTGTTAACGTCACGGGTTTGATTCCCACTTAGAATATTAAAATATTTCCATATCTTGGCCTCCGGTAACAATATAGTTATTGATTCGCGGCGTTGAGTTATGCAACTCAACACACAATGTCTCTAAAATTGTTCCCTATGCCTAACCCGGAAGCCGCGGGAAACGTTACAAAAGTTTATTAAATATTAAGTTACAGTTAAGTGAACTTTTTAAACCGTTCAAAGTTATGACAAACATAAAACAAGCTTTCATATTTCATTAGCCGAAAGCTCGAAGGCAGTAGCTTGTAATTTCTAAACTACAATTATGGTGAAAGATAATATACAAGTTCTCGTTAACGTTAGTTACAATCGTATGGAATTATTACACTTGAGGAATTGTGTTAATTTAGTCCTTTATTGTGGGTTCGGTGGCTGCGTGATGTAAATTTTATTTTTTTCTTGACAGAGGGAATCTATGAACTTAACACTCCCGTTGCCCACTTTCTGGCGAGGCGATGTAGGTACTTTATAAAGGTAAAATGCGACTTATCATTACGATTATTATATTTTTTTACCGTTTTACGCTGTATTCTGCGTATAACAGTAGGGTAGTCCGAGGGAACCTAGTGTTAGGCTCCGGTTCTCACTTTCCGCCCATCTATATTGTACAAGGTATGACTAGAATTCAACGCACTTTGTTCATTTGTTGTGTTTATTAGGACGAGGTAAGGAACATATTTCGTTCCTCCGAGTGGGAATCGAATCCACAGCCATCACGAAGCAACCAACTGAACCGTAATAATAACCTGTGTGTTACTAAAAGCAATATTATTTAATTTAATCACCATGCATACTTGCAAAATATTTAACAGCGCTTTGTTGTTCTTAATTATAACTCTCGTTATACCATCGAGTAACAGCTAGGTAAGGTAATGTTTAAAAAGGTCAAGAGCGATCGAAATAAAGAAATAAATTATATTATATAAATAGCTATTACATTTATAGCACCAGATGTATAATTCATTTTTGGAAGGAATATACAAATGTATGCAATGCTGGGCTTTTTAATTTAATATCATGGAGGTTTCAATTTAAATGGTTATTTTATCGCAATATCGCCGTGGTAACAGGACATAACTCGGAGTTGAGTTCCGTAACTCATCATATAATGTTACGAAAATTAAGCAGTCTGTGTGAACAGTGTGTAACTAAAAAAAGATCCTAACTCAACACTAAATGACTCCAAAATTGGGGGAATGAGTGAAACAGAGTGTCCCAACACTCTGCTCTCTCTGCTGAACCTGCTATCAACGTGAATTTAGAAAAAATAACATAATTTCACATTCAAAATATAAATAATAATAATATAGTAAAATGTACAGCAAGCACAATATACAACAAATAATGTTCGCGTTACAATTATTGTACATAGAGTCACGTATTATGTTGACATTGTCGGCGTTTATCAATAATTTATTATTATTAGACACTCATTTTGTAATATTATTGCGAAAAACTGAAAAATGTATATATGTATGTCTGTCTGGATTTACTGTTAACCTGTTGATACAATTGGGTCTAATTCAGGTACAAGTACTAATTCATAGTTAGATTTTGTTTCATAGTTACAAGTCGACTTTAATGAAAACTAAAATAATTAGTATTAAAAATGTGTCTTATTATCAATCTACGTATTTTGAATTTGTGTGAAGTTACAGACAGACAGTTCACCCAATTGATAATATGTTTGATGATACAAATGATACAAATTCTCTTTCCGCTCATTTTTAAAGGTAAAGGTTCAGTATCTTTAGAGATGTTCCTTTAGAGGAACAAACGGAACCTTTTGAGGGTCAGTTTGTTGTCCGGACAGACGGACTGTTTCTTGTTCTGTTCAGACCACTTACATTGAGAGTATGTGGAAGTTTCACGCTGAAATTAATATCATATATTCAGGTCTACGATTCTGTAGAGAACAGAAAAATTAAGGTAAATTAAGGTAAGTCAACGCAAGTGAAAGATACGCGCATTTATGCATCGTTTTTGCTTCATTTTAAATGTACATATATCTCGTAGACCTACAATTGTGAAATTTGACAAGAAGTGAGAACTTGTATTACAAATAAAGCAAAGTATCTAAAAAATGGAAATTTATATTTATAGTAAAGAAAAAAACTATTACAAACTTGTATTTGCAATTTATTCCCTACAAACTAGGTAATACGCCCGCAAACTTAAATTTGTGAACATTTATAAGTTGTACTTCCTGTTGACCTACAAACCTGAAACTGGTACGGAAGTCTGACTCGCACTTGACCGGTTTTTCCTTTAATTTTTAGCTTCACGCTGTATCCCGCATATACTCATGATGATATTAACTACTTTGCATCAAAGTAGCCTCCCCACGAATAATGCTCTTGATTTGTAACACATCTGTGCGACCTCGGCGGATCGCGCAATCCTGTGTAATCGTTTAACGTGTGAAAGTAAACGAGGAGTGTCTGTATCAAATACACTATATTTACTAATTTGTGGGCTTTAGATCGGTGGTTGGGGGTTCGAAACCAATAGAAATGGACACAATCTATATGAATAATATTTCTATTGGTTTACAGTTACTTTTAAATAGATTAATAAGTGTTATATTTTTCAATAAATGAGCAAGCATCTGACTGTAAAAGAGACGGTTGTGGGATCAATTCTCACTAGGGGAAATTAATTTACTCGCAATATCTCGTAAACTTGGGAAGTGCGTGGGGAACGGAGCGTCTTTGCACTAGGTTCCCTGCTTACCCTGCTACGCGGAATACTCACAGCGTAAATTCCAACACAAATATTAGATGTTTTACCACAAATTTAAGTAACTTTGTAATATTTTTTCCAACAAAGTAAACGTATACAAGGCTGTGGGAACTTCAACTATTCACGTTTCTTATTTTTCACCGGCTTTCGACAATGTGTGACGTAACGCTGAGATGATAATATTGTAATTCTATGTAATAACTGAGTTTGGTCTTAAAGACTACATACTGTGAAAATCTAAATTAAATCTCACATTTTTTATCATTTCGTGCAGATATTTTTAGTTAGAAAGTAAAATTAAAAAGTATAATTTCTTCTCATCTCAGTCTGGCTTAATAATAGTCTAAAAAAAGCTAACATATTCTGCGCGTAATTAATATATATATGTATAAATAATAATATCATAAAGCTGAAGAGTATGTTTGTTGAACGCGCTAATCTCAGAAACTACTAGTTCGGGTTGAAAACTCTACTGGTTGTGGAAGTAACGTATCTCTATAAGCTACACCTCTTAGTTGTTTTCATTCAAGCACGTGGCCCAGTGGGCCAGGCCGCGTATATATCTTCATGCAAGTCCTACATTTTGATAGAAAAGCAGAGATAACCCATTTAAAGTCCATCGAAACATTGTGCGTTGGATGACGCAACTCAACATCGGATTTCCCCTAATCATATCAGGAATTGGTTTCATCCTACCATATTAAAAAAGAAAAATATTTTTTTGTACAAATAACTATTGAGAAACGAAATTTAAAACTTAAAGATTTAAAAATAAAATAAAAAAATAGAATTAATATTAATTATTTATATATAAAAAATTACACCCAGGCCCCGGCGAGATTCGAACTCGCGATCTCCTGTTTACTAGACAGGCGCTTTAACCAACTAAGCCACGGCGCCGCTGCTGAGGTGGGATACAGTGCCAAAATTATTTTTACATCAGTATCGTAATTTTAAATAGCGTGGGTTTTTATGTGTTAGAAGTTTTTTAATCTACTGAGAGTCACAAAGGAGGGTAATGTGTTTATCAATCTATTTGTGTATATATGTGTGTTTATTTTATTCATTTTTATTAAAAATTTTTTACATATTATTTTTCAAAGACTTTTTATATGTAAGTAATAACAATTAAACATGTGAATATTATGTCTATTCGTCTTTATATTAACGCTGACCACACACTTATAACTATCTTTTTTAGTATTTGTCGTTATCTAACTGTCACGGTTCATGAGATACCTGCAGCCAGGTGACAGACGGACAGAGAACGAAGTCTTAATAATGGGGTCCTGTTTTACCCTTTGGGGGTTTCGTCAAAACCCTAAAAAACGATTTGACATCGTAGTGTGGGCACGACATTCATGTGGAATGATTTATTTTAATTTTCTTGGTTTGATAACAAGACAAAATTGTGATAATTTTTATCTGAGATAATTTTTATAAAGTTATCTCAGAAATTAAAAATTGGAAATTGAGCAGTGTAGTGGGGAACGGGGTGTGTCTTCGTACTAGGTGCCTCTGATTACTGTACCTTCTGTTTGCGGGATACAGCGTGAAGGTTCATAAATGAATCACGAATTACGAAAAAACCGATACCTCAAGAAGACAATATGTAACAAGCACCGTAATACGTTAAAGTACGATTAAGAAGAAAGAAAGCTGCGAGCTCTGTCACGCGATAACACCACGCTCGATCACGCATCGATACACAATAAATAAAATAAATGCAATATTACTGTATAACTATTAATATACAATAGTATATAATAGTTAGGTTTGTGCGCGACGGTTGTGGGTTCGATTCCCAGTTGAATGCGCTGTTGTTTGATTTGTTCTTGTATTGTTAATAGCAAGGTAGGTTCATGTATTTGTTTAGAACTTAGCTAGTAATAATAGTCGTCAACTAATATACTAAATATACTATACATTTATAAGCATGGATAAAAACGCCTATAATATAAATATTTCCTCAAAGGAATTGAACTCACAATCATCGCGTGTTTAGAGGTACTTACCAACTGCGCCAATATAGCTTTGTATGACTTTATACAATAATATCGTGTTACAAGCAATTTCTAAAGCTTACGCAAAACACGCGATTCGCCATAAGATGTCAGTACTGTTATCGAAATTTTATAACCGTGTCGCAGTGGCTCTTAACAAAGAAACAAAAATATAAAATATTTTTTTTATTACGAGTAAAGTTTCAGTTTGCAATATTAGGAAATTTACGTAAAATAATATTATCATTAATTATTTTACGCTTTTTTTTTGTTTTACGCCTATGCTTTCGTGTTTCTAATTCTGCTATCAAATTTTTAAATTGTTAAAAGTAAGTAAAGCACGCCGTTACGTTCCACCACTGAACATGCAATTTCTAAACTCCTAACTTAAAGTAGAATTGAGTGTCATGACACTACAGGCTCTCCATGTCTAATGTGAAGTTGTGTGTTAAAGATGTGTTGCAATAAAAAATGTTGAGAATCACTGACATATCGGTATCGATACCAGACTTGGACGCTGACCGTTCTTTCCTTAACCGTTAACGGTTTAAGACGAGAGAAAGTATTGTATTGTTTTATTGAATTTTAATTTAAGTAATGTTGTTAAATATTTAGTTTTCTGCGTTTTGTCGACCCACTCACCTAGTAAGTGTTTAAAAACAGCTTTAGTTTATATTGATTTTTCATATATTTCATAATATATGTGGAGCATTTTATTGAATAAAAATTGGACGTTTTGAGTAGTTTTTTTAGCTGACTTTCGCATATCGGTAGAAATGGGAAATCTATATTAAAACTCTCCGTTCTAATTTTTAAGCCATTGCGTGTTGAGTAGTGAAACTCAACGCTGGACTTTGTCTTATTACCAGAGCGAAGAAATTAAATTATTTAATTTCCTCGAGTGGACATTCTGAAAGACTGCACGTTTTTTGAAAAGATTTGAAAAGAATAAAAATACGTTCTCTTGATTTGGCTGTATCAATTATAATCCATCACACAGGATCACAATCCAAAATGCAAAAAAATGCATTGTTTCATGTCCAGTCTTTAAGTCCATTTAAGCAAACAAGGATGCGTCGAGTAGTGGATTATAAAATACTTATTAAATTAATTATAAATACATAAAAATAACAATAAAAAGAATCATTGTTACAATTCATTCACTCATTTTTGTAACAAACCTGACAGCTGCGCACGCGCACCTGTCAATTTTTTATCAAGTACCTACTAACGATTCCCGTTGGCCCCAAGACCGCGGGCCACGAGTTCGGAAAGCTCTTTCTATAACTATTTAAACTGGAATTAAACTTCTTCAGATAATAAATAATTATTGCTATCTTGGTACGTACATAGTATATGTTTATATGACATAGTTTATATATGAGGCCACCGTAGTTCAGGTCCCAAGCGCGCAACGCGACGGTCGTCGGTTTGATTTACATTCTCACTTGGATTAATACTTACTTGTAACTTAAGTGTGTAATGAGGCAAAGCGCGGTTTTGAGTTCCGCCACTCAACAGGCAATATCTCAAGAATTCATATAAAAGTGGGCAACGGAAGTGTAATGGGTCTTAACATTAGGTTCCCAGGTATTCCAGCTTTTTGTGAGATACAGTGGGAAGCTACAAAAACAGTTCATCGAATAGTTTTCAAGAATTAGGCCCATTATTGTAAGCCGCTCTAATGATTGAATTAAAACCCTTCCTAATAGTACCATAACTTCTTTTCATGTATAATATTGTATGTGGACATTTGTGAGGGTGGACTGAACTGATACTTCTGAACAAATTTGCAGTATAATAGCTTATACATCCGAATAACTCACCGGCTACAATTTATGTAAAGACTTTGTATACTTAGGGTGTAATATGACAGTAAGTTTGAGCGGGCGAAGCCGCAGTTGGGTCGCTAGTAAGTTAAGTTATATAACAGCAAAAAACCACTATGAATAAACTACATACAATAAAAAATGATTAGAACTAAAAAATTGAAATTTTCTCACGAGTATTATGATATGGCTGTACGCCGACTTTACCTTGGAGTGATCGCCTTCAATTAGCATTGCGTTTTGAAAGCTGATACAATAGCTTACGCCAAGGGTACTTTAGTTCAGTAACAAGTGTATGTATGTATATGTATTTATTTGGATGTTTCATACAAAATTAAGTGTAAATAAAAAAAATACGTTTTTTTTAAAAAGCAGCTTCAAGCTTTTCCCGCATGGCAGTGTAAGCAGATGAAAGCTAGAGTTCAGATATTCCTTTTCCTACTTTCGGTCCAATTTGCACGGTGTGTGTGTAGTGACCCAACAGAACGCCGCGTTTTAAAAAGGTAAGTAAATTAAATAGAATCATTCCCCACGAGTGGAGGTCGAACCTATTGTCATCACGTATACATTAAGACACCCGCTGCAACACAAATATAATTTTATGTATATTTATATCTTTACTTCTCTAATACGTACCATAAAAGTTGCATAATAAGATCCATTTTATAGCCTTGATATAAGAACAAAGAGATTTATAAAATAACGCTCAAAACACTTTAAATTTTATTACCAACCTTATATTTATTGAAATTACCCACGGAAAAGTATATATACCTAAGTATATAGAGCCGTGTACGATTATATGGCTTTTTTAGGTTTTACTCATTTCCATATAGGCGTAGGGTAGGCGGAGACAACCTAGTTCCCGGGACACTCCGTTCTCCATCTTACGTTTAGTCACAATTATATTGTTATTGCATATTGCCAAAGAATATTTTTATAGGTACATAATTGAAATATAATAATAATCTGAATAAGATACAAAAATAATAAAAAATAGATAAAAAAAATGTAAACGGATGTAAATAAAAAAAATGTATGTATTTTTATTAATTTACAAATAAATATATATTATTAAATTAAATCACTACATGCACAAACTGATTAAATAGCCGTTAATTGCTATAATGTCCCAGAAAATATTAATAATAATAATAAATTTATATTACTAATGTACTATTCAGAATTTTATTTGTTTATTTTTGTAATATTTATTGTAATATAATAATGTGTTGAACATCCTCTTATTCATACTCATATATCGACGGGTCAGAGTATAAGCCTGGAAAATCCGTTTTTGGTCGTTAAATATTCGTACAAATTTTACCATTCGATAGTAAAAAAAGTATAAAATCGACCTTTATATTATTTCACATAGTAGAGAATACAAATCAATTTTCGAAATTCTAAAACTCTTCTGATAATATACATGTGTTGGTAACATAGCCTACTTATACTTTTTTGAAAATTTGTTTTGTCTCTTAAAAAACTTAAATTATTAATCTATTTTCTATTTTTACTTATTTTCTTGATTTATTGTGAGTTTCTTGAGTCTGCGACCAAAAATCTACTGTCAAGCTGAATATATTTACATTTAGTTTGAAAGACAAATGCAGAATATGAAGAAATTTCCATAAGCTGAGTAGCTGTTGAGTAGCTGAACTCAACGCCAAATTCTATCTTGCTACCGAAGCCTGGAAATGAAAAAATCTAACTCCATAAAAAAAAACTAATGACTACATATTAGTCACAATAAATTCCAAAAAGTTAATTTACAATACTGTATAAAATATAAATCTTCAATTTACCTACAATTTCGTCGCCCACGCTGTCTAAGATAAGATTCTTATCAGATAAAAGGCCGTTTGCTTTAAGACAGATTGTCGGAAAGTGTCGTTCGCCCGGAGAGAGCCTTGTTCGTGTTAACGGAAAGCTATATGTTACAATTGTTATTGAAGGCCGTCGTGGCGTAGTGGTACAGCATCTGACTGTAGAAGATCGAGACGCTTGCTGGTTCAATCTCAATTCAGGGGCATGATTCAATTTTATTTCCTCGCTCTTGTAGATGTAGAAGGGCGGTGAGTTTTGCCATTTAAAAATAATTTTTTTTTAAAATTGAGCGGAAAATGTGGTTCCGTTATCCTGCTATATGCGTGAAGCTGAAAAAAAATCTAAATCTAACGTTATTTCTATAAATTTCTGTTAAAATATCTCCAAAATAAAATGGTCAAGCATTGTTAATATAATTTAAATAGAAATCGTCATAAATATATGTAATAGGTATGTGTAGGTAACATGAGAAGCTATCGCGTTCCGCTGAATGGGAACCCGTTTAATTATTGAGACTTTCACTGAAAGGTCGTAATGCCTTTTGTTGATATTGCATAATCTGTCACCTTATGCTTGGAACTTTTTTTTGTAGCTTCAGACTAGCCAGCATATATGAAGATAGGCAGATACTTCCTTATTTCCGCCCAATTATCGAGACTTTGCGTGTGGAGTGGCGATACTTAACGCCGCGTTTTGTTTTGCTATCAGTGAGGTGGATGAAATAAGTTAATATCGGCGAATGGGAATCGAATTCAAACGTCGCGTTTACAGCCCGACTCTGTCACAATCCGCGACGGCCGCAATGTTAACATAGAAAACAAATATATGCAAAAGTCATCGTATAATATTTACAATAGTACATTAACAGCAGGTTTTAGCGAGAGAAAGCTTACGCACCAAAAGTTTGAATGACCGTCGTTACGTGGCGTTACGTACTAAACACGTTTATGCGTGCCATTAAATAAGGTAGCTCGGGAGGTTTTGTTTAAGTATCGATATTTTAAATTTTTTATAGCTTCACGCTGTATCCCGCACGAAGCAGACTCTCCGCGCTTCTCATAATACCCACTTTTCATTGCGTGACACATTGCGTGTTTGCGAGATACCAGAGAAGTTAAGCGAGAATAATTCATTAATCCGAGAGGGAATCGAATCGTTTACTATTATGCTAAATGTGACCACTTTGCCCTCCCGACGCTGTGGGTTGGAAGCCTAAGCGTTGCGTTGAAATACGTCACCCAACACTCAACGAGACTCTGAAATTAAACAGCAATAGTACACCAATCGTTTTTTTATATCTATCTATGTATATATTTTAAGCTATATTTTTTTACTTCCAGGTGCTCGATGAGATTCTTGGTGCAGCTTTCATAGCCTCTATTCAATACCAATAAAGTAAGTGTTATAATTATTTTCATGGAGAATTATTTTTTTTTACTATTATATGGTAATAAAAATATGGTCTTTTCTGTATCTTATAAGGAATTTAATAAAAAAATACCTATTTAAGAATTTGAACCCGCGCTTCTTGGGAACCGTTTTATATATTTCTTCTAAAATATTTAAATATTCTTAGTGCTGAATATTAAAAATAAGAGGCTAATTATAACATCATAGCTGTCGATATTATAATTTAAATTCGCACAAAATGCTAATTTAAGTGATATTTACTTTAAAACTTTCTCCACATTCACTTTGCTTATAATTATTATTATTAGACCAAGTATAAAGCTGTAAATTAAAAAATACTCTAGTGGTACAGTTAAAAGAATTTAGTCAAGAGCGAGTTAGACTCGCCCACCGAATGTTCCGTCCCAATTTCAAGATTGTATGTCAGTATAAAAATGAACAAATCTTATTTTGCAAATATGTGCATTCATCTTGTATGAAATGAACTGCAAATACAAAATTGTAGTGTTTTATTGTTATTTTTTATTGTAATTTCTCACTTCTTGCCAAATTTATCAGCTAGGTCCACGGGAAGTGACTTGTAGGTTTTAAGCTCGCGGTGAATTTCATATTACGAGTATAATAGATTGCCTCCTATTAAATAATCCTTAAAGGCTTGTATTTTTTGATTGCGTTGACTTAAGTGCAATTTTTTTTCTGCTTCGAAAAACTATAAATTTGTTGAGTCAGAGCGATAGAGAGAGAAAGAAGGATAGATATATTTGATATTAATTTCAGCGTCATGTCTCCTGTGAAAAATAACCTTAAGCTTATAATTAATTCCCTCAATTGGGCAATGAACCAGCAACTATTGCGTTTATAGACTGTCAACCTGACAAATTATTCAGCTTTATATTAGTGCAGATATATATTACAGCCTAAAAACACACCAAAATAGAAGACTGAGGCCAGTCGTGGTGTACAAGCGATTGTAAATGCGACAGGTTGTGAGTTCGATTCCCACTCGAGAAAATTTCTAACGTGAAGCTAATAAAAAGAATATAAAATGTAGAGCGGACGAGATATAAAAAGTTGGCAGCATCTATCAAACCAACCGATGATCTGTATACGCATTGACATAGATTCTTCACGTTTTATATCCATTCTACTACTATAATGTTTATACGATTCTCCAATTGACGCGAAAGTAGCAATTCTGCGAGATTGTGCTCACTCGTTTCATATTTATATAGCATTTTTATGTTAATATATTGGTTATTTTATCGTGTAAAGTGTGTAATTTTATGAGCATAAACTCCCAAAGACGTCATTTTGGCAAGTATTTAACTATATAAGTAAGGAGGTCACTTTGTCTACTTCACTTCTTTACACTTCTTTCGCTATTTATGGTAAAAAAAATATTTTTTTGTAGCTTTACGCTCAATCCCAGGATATCTATAGCAGGATAGGCAGAGGTAAAGAGTAAAGGATACCACTGTATGTCATCTAAGCAGAGTGAAGTAATATCTATCTATATCTATATATATAAAAGGACTTGTCCTCACTGACTGAGGTAAGACGCACGCACAGCCGTAACCGCTGAAGGTAGAAACGTGAAATTTGGACAGATGTTTACTTTCATAATCTGGACATCCACTAAGAAGGGGTTTTGGAAAATTTTAACCCTAAAGGGGCGAAATAGGGGTTGAAAGTTAGTATGGAATTTTTTTTAAATCGGCACCGATTCTTATAAAATTTGAAATTCATACTCTTAAAAGTATTTAATTGAACACGTGTTTCATGGTTTTCTAGAATTATTTCCATAAGGGTGCAAATAAGGGGTTGAAAGTTTGTATGGAAAAATTCTTAAACTACCACCGATTTTTATAAAATTTGAAATTTAGACTCTTAAAAATATTTCATTGAACACATGTTTCATGGTTTATTAGAATTCACCCCCTAAATACGTAAGCGAAGCTGCGCGCGTCCGCTAGTTATATTATAAATACCTATACGTCGACACGGGCGTATCTAGAGATATTTTCTGGGGGAGGGGGCTGGACTGTAATTTTGAACAGCTATGTTATATTTCTGGGGTGGGCAGAAGACTATTCTGGAGTGGGAATGGTCCACCCGGTCCCCTTATTCCTTCGCCCATGCTTCTTGAGTATGAACTATGAAGGATTGAACTCATAAACATGAGGTCCTTTTACTCGGCGTAACTGCACCAAGATGGTGTCTTATTTCTCCTACCTTCATGTATCTCATATATACTAGTGTCAAGACAGTGCGTTCTCCGCTCTCCGCCTACAATTGTGCTAATATATTTTAATTAAGCTATTAGGTTCTTTAGCAACTACTTTAAATAGGTATATTATTAGCGTGAGTAATCTATACGCCTCATTATCAGTTTTATAATGTGCTGCTCTATTTAGCGGTAAGAAAATAAAGCAGATTATAAACTAGGCGATTTTTGAATCAAGATCTGTTAATGTTGCTAATATTGAATCGCATTTAAATTTCACTAAAAATTTAACCTGTTACAAAATCTTTTTAATGAAGGCACCATATCTTTTCAAACAAAGGTTATTATTGCTTCTGGATCTAGAATTTTATACAGATATTAAGGCTGTCGTGGCGCAGCGTCTGATTGCAAATTATGGTTATTGATTCTATTCTCACTCGAAAGATTGAATTATTTTTATTTCCTAACTCTGATGACAATACAAAGCTTACGTAGAGTTCCACTAATCAATATATAGAAAAGAAAAAACAGACGCTTTGTTCAGGCGCAATTTTCCATCATCCACCATACAAGTATTTTTTTTTTCATACAAAATCTTTTATGATATAAACTACCAACAGAATACCAAACGTTCCGTCTGCATTCGCCCTTATACAGTAGGATACATTTCGTACCTCAGCAATTGGCAAGCGTTTGAATCGTCGCACGTTGGAATTCCACCGCAGCTAATACTGATATCGACTGATATTCCCACACTCGAGTTAGTTATTTGCGTCACTAAGAGGACCTGCGTGATTCTATCCGATAGGCGATTCGGAATACCTGACTTAGAACTAATCTACAACTTTTTTCCATCTCAGAAATTAGTTTTTGATGTTATCGATCGTCTATTAAACGTGATTCGCTTTTGCCGCCTCCGGTTATAGCTACTTGTATCTTTTTTGCGGAGTACTTTTTCCAAGTGGAGATCAAACCAACAAACACAGTGTCAATAAAAGTTTTTCGAGACATGACAGTGGCAGAACTTAACGCCGCGCTTTGCTACAGTCAGACGTTTCGCTACAGAATCATGGCCTCTACAACGTCATCTTTTTTTGGTTATGTTTAAAAACAATTTACCTTTTAATGCAATATTTACCTCTAGCACCTCAAAACGAAAGTCCTACACCCAAAAATTTAAAAAAAAATCACAAAATTTCATTAAATTATAACCTAACAAACTAAGAAACTAACTAAAACATAAATTTCCACCAGCTCCAACCCGAGAGCGGCCAGCCGCAACAGATGATGCGTCTCGCTCTATTTACCGCTTACTAAACAATGTGAACAAGTGGCTCAGTACCAATTAATATGTAAAACGGTTGCCACTGTACGGCTACACTCTTGCATAGGTTCTATTCTAGTGTTGTTTAGAAACATCGTCTCGTACTATATAGCGGGTCGGTCTCCTTAGTGTAAAGTAGACTTTACCTGCGGCTTCGCCTGCTACCAAATAAAGTCATCAAATTCTTTTTCTTAACGAGATTGTATAAGCAATTCTTAAAATTATCAGGCAGGATGGGGGTATGGCGACATAAATAGCATCTATAGATTTAAAGTGGCCTTAAAGCAAAAAATATTTATTTGTCATCAAACAAACGCGATGGCTGTGGGTTCGATGACCATTCGGGGGCATAAATTATTTGATTTCTATGCAATATCTCGGATTCAGTTAAAAATTGGAGAACAGAGGGCTTAAAACTAAATTGCAATTCTATTTAAAACGTTAGAACAGCTCTAGCAAGTACCTCATCTCTGTTGTTTTATATGCAAAAGCTGTACCTACTGTGCTCCGTCTTAGTCTCGATCTTAGCGTAAAGTAGGTTACTTCTGTTAATTAATATTCACAACATTGAGGATATATGCGCCGGAGCGTAAATTGAAATTACTAATTTAAATAAACGCAATAAACAACTAAAAACAGCAGAATAGTTACCGTGTACCTACTTGTATGAATTTTTCCACGCGATTTTGGATATATTGCTTGTTGAGTGGCGGAACTGAACGCCGCGCTTTATCCTGTTAACAAATCTACTAAATATAAAATATATATTAGTTGAGAGGCTAAAGAGTTTTTTGAGTGAAAGTACAAATCTTAATAAGTACCTACTGGTTCAAAATTTCATATTGTGTTGGATAGTTAATTTATCGAGGAAGTTTATCAGCCATACTACCTAACGTTAATCGTTTAATTAAGAAACACAGAAGAAACAGTTTTATGTAAAGAAAAACCTATGGCATATATTTAAAATAATTTTAAAGACATGCCATGAGCGATTAATTCAATACTAATTGTGAGTTATTTAGTTAGGCATTTCCGCGTTTCAATTGATTTTATGATCTTATTATACTACATTATGTAGGTTTGCTCGAGTATAATTGTCTGAAATTGGCTATAATTCCGTTAGAGCTGACATTATTTTCATGGTTTCTATATTAAATAATTTTAACAAATGAAATCGACTTCAAATTCTATCCAGACATCTCCTAAGCACGAGGATCTTTTTTCTCTGCCACCGATTACTAAACCGATTTTACTGAAATTAGAACTGTACCGTAAGTTTTACTACAGTTAATTTAAAAATATTAAAATGAACATTTCATAAAGCTAAAATATATTGTTGATAATAATTAAGTTAAAAATATGTATTTAAATACAATAAAATTTTAGTGATCATTTTACTTCTAGTCATTTATTACTTTTATATCTGCAACACAACAAAACAGACAATACGTCGAAAATATAATTTAAATATATAAAAAATATATATATGTACAAATACAAACAATAAATATATGCGGAAAGATTACTCTGATATCGTCTCCTGTAATATTTAAAAAAGCAAATGCGTCGTTGTTGCACCATGGACGTTACAAGCATTTGTTGGAAACATCGCCCAAGAAATAATATTTATAATTTTGGCACCATGTTCCCACCTCAGCAGCGGCGCCGTGGCTTAGTTGGTTAAAGCGCCTGTCTAGTAAACAGGAGATCGCGAGTTCGAATCTCGCCGGGGCCTGGGTGTTGTTTTTATTTCGCATTTCAATGTTAACAGTGAGTTCAATTATATATATTTTTTATTTTATGTATCATTTATTTTTTTATTTCCATATTATGTGCGATAGGATGATAACTTTGTGGTTCGACACTCCGTTCTTCACTTTGTACTTATAGAATCAATCAAACAATACAATAAACGTTGTTTTTCATTTTATTAACCGTCTTCAAAGAGAAGGAGGTTATCAATTCGACTGTATTTTTTTTATTGGCGCTATATCCTGCATACACGTAGACATAGGGAACCTCGGGTTAACACACTTGCGTGGAGTGGCGTTAAAAGGCGCGCTACGGATTAAAAATAATTCATTCCCCAAGTGAGAATTGAACTCACAAACGTTGAATTTATATTTAAAATATGTGCCGCTCAGCCACGAATTCTTTTTATATAACATAACAGAAAATTTTAAATATTACAATTATAAGCATTTACTCGAGTAGAATCGAACCAACAACCACCTGTCTTCAATCAGACACTCTACTATTAAAATGTGAAGTGAGTTTTCTATAGAAACACTGTTATTTAGCGCGGCCAGTCTACTTCACTAGTGAACTAAATAAGAATTACGGTATGGAAATTGTGTTACAGTTATAATGTAAAACTGAACACGCTTTATATTACTTTTTATAGTAATGTACTTTAAGAATTGATCTTTACATCGTTTTATTATATTGGATGTGATAGCCGTTTAATGATTGTGAGTTCAAATATTGTATAAGGGAAGTTCAAATATATATTTGAAATCGAATACCCAACGGTCACGCTTACATTCAGATGCAGTGCCACTGTGCCACGGCGGCCTCCTGTGTGTATTTTGGTAGTGAAAGGTAGAGTTCAGTAATAAGTTATTTACATAAATATATAAATAACTTGTATAATGTATATAACTATATTTTTATTAGTTTTTCTTTGTAAACTGTTTTGTTATTAATAAATAATGATCAGGATATTATCGTTTATTTTTTAGCTTCAAGCCTTGTCCCACATGTGCCGTCCCATAGACAGAGAGAACCCAGTTAGGAAGAAGTTCTGCGCTTTCTGTTCGTATTTGAGATTTTATTTTTGTTGAGTGGCGGAACTCAACGCCGCCTTTGGTCTTACAAAACGAAAACAGTTTCTTAAATTTAGACGTTAAACAACTTACGTTTAAGTTCATATAACGCAATACTACATTCAAGACACTAGTCTAAATGACACACTAAGCATAAATACCTAAATCTAAATAACCATTGATATCTATAAAAAACTGTAGCCTTTTATGGATTCTAAGAGTCCTTATAAGGGTAGCCGGTTCGAATTCAACGTTATTTACAGTATTTAGGTTACATTTATCACAATTCATGGTATAATTGCTTCTAATTTGACCATTTTTAGTTTTTCGCGTTTAGCTAAATGTTCCTTTTTTATAAGATAGCATAAGGTTGTGCATAACACATGACACATTCTAAGTGTGTCAACTCTGACCGCAGGAATAGCAGATTGCATCGAAACGATTAACGTAGTTCATAGCTTTCCTCAAACTTAACGCAAAAATATTTTTTCAATTGAAATCTGTAGTTCCTGAGATTGAGGATCAAAACAAACAATTTTTTAATTTTATAACATTACTATGGATACTATATCGGAGAAATGATATTAAAAAGATTATCATATTCAAAAGAAAAGGAGAGATAAAACATTAGATTGATTTTATCTTTGTCTTTCAAAATATATATATATATATATATATTTTGGCTTAACGCTCTATCCTGCATACACTTGTAGCAGGTTAGCAGAAGGAACGGAAGGAAGGCAGAAGGAAGGGAACCTACTGTAAAACATTCCGTTCCCCACGCACCGCCCAATTTTTAAGACATTGCAGGTTTAATGGCGGTACTCAACACCGAGCAGTCTTCTTATCAGAGCAAGGAAATGAAAATTATTCATGAATCGAACAAAGAACCCTTGTGTTCACAATCACAAAAATGCTGCCCACTGCACTACGACGCGACGGCCTAAAAAATATTAAATAGGAAAGGAAAATATTAAATTAAAATAGGATTGGCTTTACAAGTACTTAATATATTTTTGATATTAAGTACTTGTAAAGCCAATCCCATTAAGTAATTATTATGTAGAGACCGTCACCTCGACCGGCTTTGATTTCTACTCCGAGAAACTTATTTTCAAATGAACTATTTTCATTTAAATCTCGTTTTGCCGCTGCAGTCAAAATACCGACAATGAGCTAAATTTACTAGTTTATTAGTTTTTTTATTAACATTATTTTTATATTATTATGTTATGCTACCTTCGAGGTGGTGACGGAGACTGTCGTGGCGCAGCGACTATAAAGACGATGGTTGTGGGATCGATTCCCATTTGGGGCAGTGAATTACCTTTAAGCTGATTTACCTTTCCTGGACCTGTTAAGAAGACAATCGCGACCTTTAGTCCCACCACTGAACACCCAAAGTCTCAATATCTCCATGCGAGTTGCAGACCTCAACGCTGCGCTTTATCTTTGTACTAGCGGACGCGCGCAGCTTCGCTTACGTATTTAGGGGTAAATTCTAGAAAACCATAAAACACATGTTCAATTAAATATTTTTAAGAGTCTAAATTAAAAATTTTATAATAATCGGTGGCGTTTTAAAGATTTTTCCATACAAACTTTCAACCCCTTATTTGCACCCTTAGGGGAAGAATTCTAGAAAACCATGAAACATGTGTTCAATTAAATACTTTTAAGAGTCTGAATTTCAAATTTTATAAAAATTGGTGCCGATTTAAAAAAAATCTATACAAGCTTTCAACCCCTTATTTGCACCCTTAGGGAGAGAATTCTAGAAAACAATAAAACACGTATTCAATTAAATACTTTTAAAAATCTAAATTTCAAATTTTATAAAAATCGGTGCCGATTTAATTTTTTTTCCATACAAACTTTGAACCTCTATTTCACCCCTTTAGGGTAAAAATTTTTCAAAATCCCTTCTTAGTGGATGTCCAGATTACGAAAGTAAACATCTATCCAAATTCCACGTTTCTACGCACAGCGGTTACGGCTGTGCGTGCGTCTTACCTCAGTCAGTGAGGACAAGTCCTTTTATATATATAGATAGATAATATCTTAAACTTCGAGAAAAACAATTTACATTTTACATTTTTTAAAGCATTTCTATTATATCTATATCATGTAATCAACGCTAAAATAAGTCAAATACTACCACACCTCTTATAAATACCGTAGTTCCATAAAAAGTGAAATCGTACATACATACATATTAATGCTAATAGTTCCCTCTGAAACAAATTTACAACTCATTTATGAGTACTTTCCATATATATTACATTAAGCGGTAAAAGGTTTAGGAATTTGCGTCGCTATATTATAGACTAGTTTTTACTTGCGACTTCGCGCGTGTGTTTATAAATTTAATAAATGGAAATGCTGAAACTGGAATGCGGAAACTGTTTTTTCTTATAAATGGAAATAATTGAGAGTAGTGTATAAAACATGGCATATTTAATGTTCCCGAGATTACTTTGACCGCTGGAACACTGTATTCTGCACATAGCAGAGACCCTGGGAAACTAGTGTTAAGACACTCCGTTCCCATTGAGACACTTCCGTTCTCCACTTTCAAGCGACTTCTGGAAGCATTGCGTGTTGAGTGGCAGAACTCCAAGCCGCGCTTAACCTCGTTACTTGTTGAATAGTAAAAGATTTTTTTAATTTTGACGAGTAGTTTCTTAGATAAGAGCGTTTAACCAAACAAACTCCTCAGCTTTATAATATTAGTACCTATAGATAATGCGATAAAAGGTTTAGGAATTTGCGTCGCTTTATTGTAGAGTCACGATGTACATAATACGTAATGTTTGTTAAACGACTAATGGCTGTATATTTTTTTTGTATTTGAAAGTTTTCCATGATTTCTTTCTACTAAAATAGAACTGTTTTATTTAGATGTGGGTTTAATTTGGCCTAGAGAATTAATTAATATAATAATGTGTATAAACACTTTGGTTATGAGTACTAACTCCAAGGATATGATTAGATTTAAATTATGAAAAGTTACTTAGGGGAATGAATTATTCTCATTTCCTCATTCTGAAAGGCATAGTGTAGCGTTGAGTTCCGCCACTCAGTACGAAGACCAGTTAAAGCGTGAAGCTTATTTAAAAAAATCTAAACTAATATCACAAAAAATCTAGTTAATAATTATTATTTACAGGATATCTTTGATAAACATAAATTAGCTATATATTACAAAATATGCTAACATTTTCAAATGATTTACAGGTTCACTTCCGTCGTTAGGTAAATGTGAAGGTCTGTATTACACGGCTAAGCTACACCACGCCCTATGGCGTTCCGGCTGTGATTGAATTAAATTGATTTTTTATGTATTTACCAATTAATTTTCATAATCACCACGCAATTAGAGCATGTTTTATGTAAAACGATGCTTATGAGTTCAAATCCTAGTCTTTTTAGCTTTACTCTTTACTCCTGCTGGAATAACCATAGATATAGACTAGTTTCAGGGAAAAAGTCTGACGCTAAAATAGTAGAATAGAACCTAATCAAAAATATTGTATGGGGAGGACCGCATAGCGCTCGTCTCTAGATTGAAGACATTTTTTAAAGACATTCCGTTGACTCGAGCCTCGAGTGCCTCTATAATTTTTATACATATGATGTAAATATATTGTATTTGGTTATAATAAAAATAGCATAATTTCATAATTATGTCCGACAGTACGTACGTACGTAGTTACGTACGATATAACCGTGAAAGCTCGCCACGCCTAGGACCTTTAAAAGTACTTACTTCTAACTAGTTTCAAATGTAGACATGGCTACCAACTTGTTTATTTATTTAAAATTTTCTCTTTATTTCGTATTTTATTATAGTAAATTATGATTCGTTAAATTTCATTGTACCACTGAACACGCAATGTCTCGAAGATTAAGCGGAAAATGGAGAACAGAATGTCTTAAAACGTATTCTTTGTCTATGATGTTTTCTTGTTATTTTCAAGTCTTAATTTATAGTCTATTAAACCATCAATTAGAATTTAACCGTTTTTACGTATAAATATATACTGGGGCTTCAAATAAGAGAGATATAAGAATAATGGAAAGTGAGGAACGTGTAATTTTTTTTCCAAATCATCTAAATTATCTTCTCTTTTTCTTAATTTTAATATTTTACTACTCAGTCACTAACATGGTGACATTTCTTTGACTTACATAAAAAAGAAAGAGAAAGAAATTAGATCAGCAACTGTCGTGAACAATCAAGCATTTACAAATGCGTCGTGGTAGAGTCCATAGTTGAACTATTCTTTATTGATTTTTTTGTATAAGCTTACTGTTTTTTATAATATATCCTTATAATGGAATTTTATTATAAAACTAACCTTTACTTACAACTTCAAATGGTAATAACAAATAGTTGTGTATGACACATACGACGCAGGCACACTTGTTTGTATCGAAATGATTAACTTAGCGTTCCTCCATAAATTGACTAGGTATATATGACAAAAGTAATTTTTTAATTCAAATTATCAGATTACTGAGATTATTGCGTTAAACCAAATACATGTTTATATTTACAATAGAAAGCTTTTCTATTAATGTTTTATTTTTTATTTTAAAAGTTTTAAATTGACATACTATTATTTTTTCCCACAATCGCATAACAGCCCGGCTAGCTCAGTCGGTAGAGCATGAGACTCTTAATCTCAGGGTCGTGGGTTCGAGCCCCACGTTGGGCGAATTGTTTTTTGCTATTTTTTTTTATTTACTGTTTTTATATTCTTTTTTTGCATTATGTTTTTATTTATTTTAATAACGTATAATCAAGCAATAAATTGAAAAGAACAAATATAAAATTAAAAATTGTAAGAAATATCCCTGCATTATTTATAATCGAGGTCGTCGTGTTGCAGTGGCAGAGCGCCTGACTGTACTGTACGCGACAGTTATGGGTTCAACTCTCGCTCAGAGGAATGATTTACATATTCTAATTGCCTTGCTCTAGTAACATACTTAAAACTTTAAATAACAAATCTGTTAATTTAATTTTCGATATTTTTGTTTTAATTAATTACTTGCGGGACTTGAAGCGCGGCGTTTATCTTCACCATTCAACACACAATATCTCAAAAAGTGCAACTAATAAAAATTGTGATCTATTCAGATAATTATGAGTCATTATTAGTAATATATTTTTCTATAATTTAAACTTGGCTTATAAATTACAAAAACAGAATAAGACATAAAAATATCTTCATATCTAATCTATATATATAAAATCGAAAGGTCACTCACTCATCACGAAATCTCAGAAACTACAAGTGCTAGGAGTCTCAAATTTAGCATAGACGTCACTAGGACGTAGTCATAGAGACAGAAATTAATAATAACATAGTTCACGCGGGTGAAACCGCGAGCGGGCCGCTAGTTTCCTATAAAAGAATTCAAAATATTTTCGTTACCAATTAAAGTCACAATTCACAAAGCACGTAATGGCGATGGCGACCATGAAATCGATTTACAATTTTTCAGTGTTCAAATTTTTGCCCCAACTGAGGTCGCTTCGCATCCTTGACTGGGGACAGGCATCGGTGCGTTTACACTGATCAGCTACAATCTGTAATATAACTAATATTGAGTTGTTTTATATAGATAATTAAAGAAATTAGATGTTTTAACGTTTAAAGGTCGTCGCTGCGCAGCGGAACAACTTGTGATTGTAAACGCGGTAGTTATGTGTTCGATTCAAAAATGGGCGGGACGAAATTACTTTATTATTACGAATTTATTTTCCAGTGATTCACGGACGATAGAAATCCAGTTAGACAACAATTCAACATACTCTTAAATTATAATAGTTTTCTTTTAAATGACATTGGACACGAATATCCCTCTCATTTAGATATACTAGAACACATTTATGTAGATACATCAACTTTATTCAATCAATTTTATTTCTTAGCTTCACGCTGTATCCCGCGCAAAGCAGAATAGGTAGAAGGAACTTAGTGTTATGACACTAAGTTTCCTAATTTCCAAGTTTGTCATTGTCTGTTGAGTGGAGGCTGTTAACTCCGCAATCAGAGCGAAAAAAATATTATTTTATCCCCCCGTGTGGTAATCGCATCAAATGTTATTAATAAACACAATATTATGAACATTGATTTGTACCTAATATAATCTCGTACATATTGATAACCGCTCAGGACACTTAACTGCCACTGCGGTTTTCTATAAGAAAATGATTTACGAAATACATTTCATAAAATGACAAATTTGTATATTAATCTGGTATAGCAGCAATAAAGTCATTCTCATATAAATTCCTCAAATATTTGAATAATGATCGCAGCTCGAGCTAAGTAACTAATACGCCCGCGGCGATCAACACTGGCCTTTCTATTCCATTTCGAAACTAGCGATATCCAAATTAGTATGTATTTATAAAGATATCTTAAACCCTTCTATTATAAAGTTGAGGAGTTTGTTAGTTTGTAAGCGCTTATCTCAGAAACTACTGGTACTAATGGAAAAAAATCCTTTTTTTGCATAGTCCATTGATCGAGGAAGACTACAAACTATATTATAGGTATTACAATAAGTTAAGAGTTTTCATGTAGCGCACTGTATTTGCGGTCAAAGCTATCTCTATAAATGATGTTTAATGTCGGTCAGCGTCTCACTGTAAACGCAGTGGTTGTGGATTCGATCCCACCACTCTGTCGCGTGAAGCCTTCTTTAAGACTATTCTAGGATATACTTACATAATAAATACAAAAATAATTTAATCAGCAGTTTCTTAGATTGGTGCGTCTAACCGAACATACTTCTATATCTTTAGCTTTATATTAGTAAAGATTAAAGCTGACACCCATCACTGTACCGATTTCAGTGTAACATTTCTGAAATAATAATCATAATTTAAAATTGAAATTTAAGTTTCGTAATGTTGTTGTCTCAATACACCTGCCGAAACGACCGTTTGGATATGGGCTGTTGACGCGAAATAAATACTTTCGTTTCACATCAGTGGTCGGCAGTTCGTTTCCAAGTCTTGGAATGAACTTATGAAATAATAATTAAATGCATTCAAAGGCTTGAAGTGAATATTTGCTAATATGATATTGTTATATCGGTCTTAAAAAAACAAAACAAAAAATGTTGCATTTCATATAATGCAAAATTATTTTTTTAAAAGAGGTAAATTTAAATATTATATTTTTTATTTTTTTATTTATTTTTCTATAGAAACTAATGGCCACCTGCAATTTCGTCTGTCTGGACTTTATGATCCATGCCGTTACCAATATTAATTAAGCCTCTTTATTTTTTTGTTTTGTTCATACTATCGCTCTGTTAAGAAGCTAAAGCGCAGAATTGAATTCCTCCACTCAACACGCAAAGGGGATGGGGCCTCCCTAACCTGCTACACGCGGGATAGAGAGTGAAGCTAAGTAAACGTCTAAATTGTTAGAAAATACCAAATCTACTAGAACACATCATGTATGTAAATTCGCATGAAGATATTAAATAATGGACTCAATGGATCTCACAGTTATACCTATTATTTTCTATGAAAGTTTCGCGGTGACCTCTATAGAGTGCACTCGTATAGATTGTGTTTTCCATTAGTTAATTGTTCATATAATTAATATAATTTAATCTAAAATTTTTTCGTAAAAATTATATAATATGCGGGATACAATGTGAAGAAAAAAAACTATCACGATAAAATAAATTAATTTGAAACATAATGTCAAACAAAGGAAACTCGTATAAAATTAAAGATAAAAATGAAAACTTTCGTTAGTTCTGTATTGGAAAGTAAATATTGAATAAAATAATTAACGGCATTCCACGTCCACATGGCGCGGAAAGTGAAACCACCTATGTACGTAATAGATCGGCCGCCGACCCGTCCGCTGGAAACTAAGGTCATTGCTAATATGTTTTTAGGGTTCCCTACTTCAAAAGGGACTTATAGATATATTATAGAAAAAAAATATTACAAACTTATATTAATAGTTAATTTCATACAAAGTGAGCATTCGCACATAAACTTGAGTTTGTCAACTGTTATAAGTCATGTTCCCGATGATCCCTCGGTGGGCTAAAACACTGAGTTCTCCACGCGCCTTTCGAAATAAGACATCGTGTGACACTAGGCATTTTGTTTTGCCAAAATAAATATATACAAATACTTCACTCTTCTGAGTAGGGATAGAATCCACGACCATCGTGTTCTGTTCCGTTCCGTTTAAGTCAGATGCTATTCCACTGGCCATGCCTGTGCATCTATACTTTTATACTTAAAGCTATAAAACAAAGATTTGGTTGAACGTGCTAATTTCAGCAACTATTGGTTGAAATGGAAAAAGATATTTTTATGTTAGAAGCCAAACGTGGCATCAGGGCACAAAGTGTGAATCGAAATGAAATATTTATTTACATTTATATTTTCATTTCTTCGCTTTGGTGTCGAGAATTTCGCCACTTAACACGCAATGCCTCCAGAACTCGGCGGATAGTGGAGAACGGAGTCGGTCTCTTAACATTAGGTTCCCTCTTCCTGATAATAATGATAATAATATTTCTATGTTAGATTGTCCATTTACGGAAGGGAGGAGGAATCATTTCGATATGCTTTCCTGTCGTCTAAGTTGCCTCAAACACTTTAAATGTGTTACGTGTCATACACAGCTATTAGTTATTACTATTTGATCTCGAAAGAAAAGCTTCGTTAAAACTAGTTTATTTATCCTTTTATTTAATTCCCTTAGCGGAATCGAATTCACAACCTTCATTTAGTATCAAACTGCCAATCAATAGGTCATCTACACCAAAAGATCATTTCATTTACATTAATTATATGATGTAACTGGTCGCCTGTCCGTCTACTTTCATCGGAGTCGAGTTACCGAGTAATTATGTAATACAAATATATATGTATCATATGTTTATAAGGAAAAAAAACTGGGCTGCGGCCTTTAAGAGATCGTTCGATGTGTATAAGTGTGTAATTACATTATCGTTTAATTTTTATGTCTGTCTATCCACGCGGAGTTTTCTTTTGAATTGCGTATACATTATATTGTAGGTTTTGACAAAGTAAATTATTTTTTACAGATTTTAAAAAGGAAGTTAGCAAATCGATTTATACGTGTCTTATTTTTTTGATAACACTATTAATGTAAAACTTGTAAATTTACTAAATAAAAGCTAAGTAAAATTAATTTTATATTAAAAAATACCCACATTGGAACCGACTCCAAAAACAACGGAAATTTGTCAATAGGTATATACCTATATAGATATATGTATATTTATTTTTCATTAAATCGTAAGTAAAATACTTAGTTAATAATAATTAATAACATTTTTAATTTAAATATCTTTATTAACATAATAATTTTATTTATTTGCAGATTTAACGTCGCTGGGATTAATCAAGAATTGGACTTAAACAGTTATTTATGCAAGGTTCGTTGTATTAGTAATTTATTCTTTTATTGTATAAAATATACATGTACTATTAAATGTGCTCGGACCTATAAATTGTGAGAAAGTCACTCGAGTAGTTTCCTAGTAGCCTCTAAAGAATTCCACTCTGTAGCTCCATCAAACCATATCGTCACCTAAGCGACTATGATTGCTAAACTCCATAATAATACAATTAGTACAAGTGGGTCTAATTCAGTTTCTTAGATTTACATACATAGACCGGCTTCCGCCGCGTAAGAGAAATGAGCGGGTAATGCTGGTGGAACGGACACCTTTTAAATAAAACTAGTTTACATTTCTATTAACAAAGAGTTTTGTAATTACTTCGCATCGCTCTTAGAACTGAGTTCGTTTTAACTCTTTCTGTTCGCTCATTCCTTAGTGCGCGATTATTTGTTGGCAAGCATGAAGCTTACTCTTCAGCGTTCAGCGTAGTCATTAATAGACCCACTCCTCTCGAGGTGGAAATCGGGCTGAAAGTTAAAAAGTTACAAGTCAACCTGATAAAAGCGAATTAAAAAAATGAAGTATTTAATTTCAAGTATCTCGTCTCATTGAGGCTTATTTTATAATTTCTCTCACTTCAGTGTATATCTTAATCAGATGAGAAGTGAACAACAAAAGCACAATAAGTTACATAATATATAAATAATTGTTAAATCGAGTTCACGCCCTGCATCTAACTGCATAATTGGTCCCCTTACAAGACTATTTGAGAAGACTAAGTATTGGATTTCGCTAACAAACTGCGTTATTTAGGAGTGTATCTTAGTGTTGTAGTAGTGTGGAACTTAGTGTTAAGACACTCCGTTTGCCCTGCTGCTCCTTTAAGATACTCCATTCTCCACTTGAGACTTGAACCTGTGAACTCATTAAATCGTTATGGCGTCATCCATATTACGCATTTTCCCTCACACAAACTGCCATTCCGCAATAACTAAGGGAAATTACGAAGCATTGTTTTAAACTGTTTTTATCTCAAACGAATTAAGTGGCGTGAGTTATGAAACCAATAACACACTTCCCATACAAATATATGTACATACATACAAACATACAGTATGTAAGTACTCTAACTATGTACGCAATATTTATAGAACAATATAACGATGTTCTCACACTTTGCTTGAGTTTAATACGCATTATGTAGTTGTATGCAGGGCGTGAAATCGATTTAGCAATTATTTTGTATATTATATAATTTTGTGATGAAATGTTTCCTGGCGCAGTGGGACAGTTTATGACTTGGAAAACGATGGCTGTAGGTTCAGCCTCCATTCGGGAGATTGATATAAAGTTGGGAATTGAGCCCCACACTTTGTGGAAACTAGGAAACGGAGTGTCTTAATTAATCTCTGTCTACCCAGATATAGAAAAAATAATATAATAGGTTTATATCACATTCAATGAAATTCAACCTTAGATTATAAAATCACTAACAATAACACAAATATAGTACATATACCACGTAAAGCTCTGTAGAACATTTTTTCCCTCATATCAGACTTCCAGAGAGCGCGGCGTTAAGGTCCGTTGAAAACACGGCAAATAATTCCACCCTAGTAGAGATCAAATCCACAACCATCAGTGTAGTCAGACTCTGTCCAAAAACCCCTTTTAAAACAATTTCATTTAAAAAAATAAATATAAGAATCGCGAATACAAAAACTTAAATATGATTACTCCCATAAATCTGCGGACAGTATAATAGCAAGTGTTTACTGTAACAGGAGAAACTTACATTAAAAAATGTCGGTTAAATTTGGGCGTCGACGGCGCGACGTGAACACAATGCTGTAATTTCTGTGATTTGTATGAAGCAATATTTTTTTGTATGTAAAAATTATAAAATAAGCTTTTCTGAACGATAAATTAACGCCTTGTTTGTTTCGTGTAGAGTTTTTTAAGTGATTGTGTTTGGCATAATTAGTTAAAGTTCGGCGTTGAGTTCCGCCACTAAATGTCCGCCCAACGTCTCGAAAATTGGGCGAAACGTAACGGGATGTGTTCTAGATTCAGTAAGGCACTAGGTTCCCTCTACCTACCCCGCTTTGCGGCAAAAGCGTGAAGCTGCCTTATTACGTAACCTCAAGACCAGATCATTCTCAATTACAGCTTAAAAATTTATATACATACCTAATATCGCTTTTGAAGAAAGAAAGCCGACTTAACTTTGGAATAATTCTATAAATAATGAGCTATCTAAATTTCAACTTCATTCTAGAGACAGGGATTAAATTCTTATAACTTTTCCAAAATTATTGTAATTTCGTTGTTATTTCCAATATTTTAGAGTCTTTATTCAAATATATTTTTTGTTATCTGTATTTTATTTTTAAAAAAATGTGATTAATATGTGGATTGAACTTCGGTAATTTCTAAGCTTATTTCAGTATTAGAGTTTTCTAAAACTTAATAGTGGGTGTAAGTTACTCATACTTACGTACTTACATCATATAGCTGATAAACGTGTTGTCGAACCCACTACACTCTCCATAACAATCAAAGCCACAACAAACAAACAAGCCAACAAACCAAATAAAATAAATGAAAAAATAAAACATTCACATGACTAAGATGGATCGCACTACCAGCATTACAATTCGCGATGGCATGTCAGCTTACGACCACTGCGCTCTTCTTAAATGATTAAAACTTCTAAAAGAAAAGTATTCCAAATAGAATATTGTAATATATCGAGAGCTAGCTTTGACAAGAGATCTGTTAAACGAGATGCTGAGATAGGCTTGAGCATTATATTTAAATATTTTGATTTATTTTTTTAGTGTTTGTGGTCACCGCGTCTTTTCTATCTAAGATCTTTGCCACTCTGCCGAGGAATGGTCGGACTTGTAAAGGGAAAATAAATACATCTATACTTATAATAAAAAAGTAGCTGATCGCTGTCTGTACATGACAGATATATGAAAATAAAATGATTATTGGAACCATTTACCGATGTAGAAGAATGTTAAACAATTATTTTTAAGTTTTTATCTGTTTGAGAGAAAAATAAAATTTTAAGATTTTTTCAACAAAAGAAGTGAGAATAGAATAATCAAGATTTTAACAAATTCTAAAGCTTTTACTTAAATCGTCGAGTAGATGCGCCATATGAGATGCTTAGGCGCAATGTCAAAGGGAAAAACATGAAGCTGCTATTTATATAATATGCCAAATCCATATAAAATATTTTTAAAGGCTGTAAAATGTAAGTAGAAAAAAACTTAAAATGAAATATAAAATAAAAAGAAATTATCCATTCGTGTTAACCAATGAAATTACACATATATTATATAACTTAAAATTATAACATCTTTATGTACATTTTTATAGCTGTCATCAAATTATTAACTTTTATTATTGGCGAATCTAATAAAAAAACTGCGCAGCGTTGACTTCCACCACTCAACGGACGGAGTGTTGTAGCACTAGGTTCCCTTTGCCTACTCTGGAAAAGAAAAATATTAATCGCTTTGTTATTATTATTTTAACATAGACCGTACTTTAGCACGCGTCCTACCAACCTTAGACATAGCTCCTCGCTAATTGATCACGCATCAGTCCAGTCTTGCATCTGCTCATAGTATTTCTATATCTTATCTTATTTAGACAATATTGAAAATTACAATTATAATATAATGTTTGAAGAAAATGTCTGGAAATTGAGCGTTTAAATTTATGCTATTAAAAGGCTTTAAATGTTTAAATATCCTATTAAACATATACACGTATTTTTATTAAGATTATGTAAAATAAAAATATCGCTTCGATTGTGAAGTTGCAAAAGTAAACTACAGTATGTACAGTAACTTTACACTCAAAGAATTACACAAAAATGTAAAATAACCTGCGCTTACGCAACTCGATACGTACTCGTACTCTGTACGGTGTACGGTGTACGGTGTACGGAGTGCCTCTATCAATTCGATTCCGTGAATACACTACATTCTTCAGTGTAATTGGCGTAGTTGGCCCGATGTGGCAATTCTTGATACCAGAACGAAAATATGAGATATCTTGTTATGTTATGATCGGTTTTTTAGTATCTTTCAATAAATTAAATTAAATCAGCTTCACGCTGTATCCCGCACACAGCAGGGTAGCCAGAGGGAACGTAGTTTAAGACACACCGTTCCCCACTTTCTGCCGAACTCTGGAGGCATTACGTGTTGAGTGACAGAACTAAACGCCACACTTTGCCTCGACACCAGAGCGAAGAAATGGAAATATCAATTTAAATAAATATTTCATCGCCTCGAGTAGGAATCGAACCCACAACCACTGGGCAATACACTTTATGCCCCTGCGCCACGACTGGCCTCATCTTGACAATAATTCTTAATATATAAAACGTAACGAACGTTAGCCATGATTCAAGAAAATCTTACCATACCCTAAGATTGCCTATAGCCCTATATGACGTAATACAATGTGAAGTGAAAGTATCTGTTTTAAACGAGCATAGAATCTACGACCGTTGTTGACAAAATAACTGTACAACTAAAACTACCAATCTTCATGTTGGTACCAATGAGCTTTCATTGTGAAATTCCTCTCATACATTGTTTAAGCTTCAATTACAAACAATGTAATGAAGATAGAACAACGCTGAGCTATTACTTTAAGTAATGAAACCCTGGAGGCGGAATTGTGTCATTATTTAACTAATAAATACTTTTAACTGAGATTTTCTGAATTTGAAGTTAGTAGGTAGAAACTAAAGACCACGCCTCAATTGTAGATTTAAATCTTAATTTCAATAAAATATAATCACCAAACATTAAATAATGATATAAGTAAACCAATATTAAAAAGTTCAAAAGTTTGTTTGGCCAGATGCGGATGGATGCAACTACTGGTTGGAATTGGAAATAAAAAATATGTTAGTTCATTTGTCTAGAGAGGCCTATAGGCTATATGGCCTCCTCTCAATTGTTTCGATAACCCACAGAATTGCCTGGGACACGTAGAATACCTGTGGTATGTGTCTCACACAGTCCTTACCTTCTTCCTTGTTGACCAAACGGGCGAAGCCGCAGGTAAAAGTCAGTGAAATATAATTGAAATATCCTTTCACATTTTGTATACCTATTGTTCACATGCCCTAAAGTCTTACTGTGAAGATTCGCACCACGATAATGTATGGTACCCCATAACATAATATGTATTTAGTACAACATGGGAAATGGTTGCATAATCTTGTTGCCTTGAATACTACTATTAGAATTGGTAAAAATATTAACAATAGATCGGCTGAACAATGGCGAGCGGAGCCGCGGGCGGTGATGTACTCACGAGACTATTTTCAAATGAATTTGTACCCTATTTTAACAAGATTAAAGAAGCTTTTTGAGTAAAATTGCTGTAAATAATTATGATGTTCAAAATAGTTTATAGGTAGATTATAAAGTATGTTGACGCTAATGGTGGAGTGGTTCTGTTCTACGATGGTTGTGACTTCAAACTTTCGTAGAGCAAAATGTATTGTAGCTACGGGTATGGATGTTTCTTTGTATTTGTCTTCGATCCGTCATGATTAGGAGTTCAATCTCTTCAAAAAAGTTAGTTAGTTAAGTTAGCTAATAATTTTTAATCACATATCAAACTGCTGGTTTGTCATTTGGTGCTTAAAGTAAGTTGCTGGTAAATTATTAAAGACAACCTAAAATTGATTATTTACATGCAAATGAGAATTAGAAAATATTATAATATAAATTATTTTTTTGTAGGTATATGAGCTCATCATAAGAGATTTTACAACTTGTGAAATAGTTAAGTCCCGTATAATTTGTCTTTATCTGGTAAAAAGTTGATGTAGAAAAAAAATGCCAATATTAAAACATATATAAGAGTACCTAGATACTTCTAACTATAAGTAAAGTATAAAATACTAGACTGGCTATACGCTAGCATTTTATACGAAAAAGTACTATAATTTAGATCCATATGTACTCGAATAGACAATAGGGTAGATTGAAGATTGTACGTATTGTTCCGCGGACCACACTCGCGCCCGTGTGTGGATACCACATTGTCTTTATTGCTTAGAGAGTATTTCAAACACTCCATTCTAAATCGATTTTATATAGCTTCCCGCTGTATCCCGCATATAGTACCTGGCTCAGTATAGGGCCTGGATTTCAGACATTCCATTACTGTTGCATCACCCTATATTCGAGAAATTTTATGTTAAGTAGCAGAACTCAACACCCTGCTTTGTCATAATAACATAGCGAGAGAAAAATTCACTTTCCAAGTGGGTATCCAACTATTTGCTTTCTTTCTTTGGAGACCAAGGATTTACAATATTGATTTTTATTTTTATGAGAACAGTGTCTTAAGTTTGGTCTAGTCCGTTTTAGAAAGGAAATAGTAATAAATCATATTTATATTAATTAAAAGAAATTGCGACAATGCAGATTAAACTCGCTAATAGCAGATATTGTAGGTATTTAAGTCTAAAACTCTAGTGATTTACTAGTAACTTTTAAAAAGTTCCTCTATTCAGCTCTTTGATGAAGCATATTAGGTACTTAGATATTTTTATAATATATAAATAAAAAATACAATAATTACTTTCAAATAATAATGAAATAAATGAAATTATAATTACTTTTACCATACATTTAATAGAATTACAAAGAATTTAAAACCGACTCATCATCCTATGATCGACACATCAATGAAAATAAAAGGTAACTACCGTGAAATGAGTCCTGATTGCCTGGTGTCAATGAAATACGCACTTAATTGACGTGACGGTGCATACGCTTAAGAAAAATTATAGAGGCGATACAAAGCTCGTGGTCTAGAACAAAGATGAGAGCTTTAGTTTTTTTTCACGCTTTATCCCGCATATAGCAGGATAGGCAGAGAGATAATTATATCTTCTACTTTTGCCGAACTACTAAATTAAGAGAAAGTCAGATTAAACTTGTTTATAACATCAGTATTAGGTAGATTCCGTATGGTACAATAATTATACCATTGGATTTTCTATAGCGCCATAGCATTTGCCTGTAAACGCGACGGTTGTAAGGTCGATTCACATTCGGGGGAATGAATTATTTTCAATTCCTCGCTCTGGTAATCGGACAAAGCACCACTCTACACACAATCTCCCGAAATCTGATTGGATAGAGGGGAATTGAACGTCTTAGCTTCCCAAATTTCCTCTGCCTGTCCAGCTATGCGAGTAATGGCGTGAAGCTGCAAAAAAAATTATAGTATGTACTTTGAGTGTATAATTAAGTATGTATATTGTATTTATACATATAAAAAAAACCGCTACTCTCTTCCTTAATCTCACATAATAGTGAGAAAGAGCGCCGATTACGCCGCGCTAGTAGCTACACAAGCATTTATAAAACTTCAACTTCACACGACATTAATTACACGAACGACGTGTGTTTAGTATACACAGACAACGGCTGGAAATTGTCAATTGTGATATAGTTTAGTTTCAAAATGTAATAAGAATACCGCATAGCAGGGTTGGTTGAAGAAATCCAGTGTTAATCCGTTTCCTTATTTCTATAATATTTTTGATATTGCGTTTGATGGGTGAGTTAAATATAATTTCTTTGAGTAGGGTTCGCACCCACAACTGTCGCATTGACAGTGAGATGTTTTCCCACTGAGCCATGAAGGTAACTAAGGTATGTATATTTGAACTTATGCTCACTCACTCCACTGCTACTCCTATTGTGCAATACGTTTTTAATGAGCCCAACGACGAAAATTCACTAAATACCGATCATTTGACAAATGAAATTAAAAGTCGAATTAAATCAGCTTCATGCTGTATTCCGCATACAACAGGATCGGCAGAGGGAACCTAGACATAAACCTAAATATTTAATATTTAATTTCCTCGACTGTAAATTGAATTCATAACCTGTTGCGTTTATAGTCACACGGTTGTACCCCTGTGCCACAACTGGCTTTGGTGTTATTATTCACATAAATAGCATAAATCTAACTAGAAAGCCTTCCTTCAAGTATCGCTGACCGCCCCACACTGCAGACACTCGTACGTCGCTGAGGTAATCGCGGTTGTAAAAAACACAAAACTGCTATTACGTATCGCGCACTATTAATACATCAAACAAGGTGTCCGGACGCGGCCCACGCTCGCGCTTTAGGCTCTAGGACACTTGCTTAAGGCTATTTACATACTTTGAGATCGAAAAATCTGTATTGAATTATATTATATCAATATTTTTTTAGCTTCAAGCTGAGTGGACAGAAGGAACTTAGTGTTAAGACACTCTCTTCCCGTGCATCGCTCAATTTTGGAGACATTGCACGTTGAGATGTCGACCCGCTTTTTTTTTCTTTTTAGAGCGAGAAAATTTCTTAAGAAATATCAATTTTGATAGTCCTAAGATGTCGCAGATAGGCAATCTGCCTTTAACCTAATCTAAAGGTTTTCATTTAACTTAAAGAAGACTGTGGAAAGATTTTTTTAAATATACATCCTTATAAAGATATTCTGTTGAGTAGAGTTTAACTTAAAGTATTAACTTCAAGTATGCTTTATGTAAATAAACTTCTGTACAAACAATAATACTGTCCTGAACTTTAAATATTCCACCCACTTTATGAATTTTTGAATGAATTATTTTTTATATCCTTGTTCTAATAATAATACAAAGCGCAGCGTTGAGTTCCGCTACTTAATATGCAATTTCTCGAAAATTGGAGGAATAGGAACGGAACTAAGGTCCTTCTAGTTAACCTGTTGTATGCGGGATACAGCGTGAAGTTAAAAAAATCGAAAGACACTTTTGTCTGTCACTTGTTTCGCACCATTATAAATGAAATGGCATTCCTACCACTTATCTGAGAGCCCCGGCCGCGGGCGAGCGCCGCATCAAGCATTGGGTGCTAATGGGACCGCGGTATTGATACGTGGAGCCTATAAAGAAATCTGAAAATACTGAATTTATTACATCATTTAGTCGTAAAATATGTTTTATCTTTGTAAATAGGACTGGTTTAACGAGTTACTTTTTTAAAGAAGAATAATAAAATAATAATTTTCCATAAATATCGTCAACGGAATACCCAAAACAGAATTGTCTAAATAAAAGGATGTCAGGGCTTATTGTATATTGTATTATATATATGATACATATTGCGGAACCTAACGTCTTGAAGTCCACCCTAACAAAAGCTGCGGGCGGCGACTAGTCATACCAATAATTGCTATAATCTGGGTTATCTTTTCTAACTCACTTACAAATTCTCGACGGGTGGCGTACACAAGTACACACTCTCGCACAGTCGGTACAGTCGTACGTTGCGTAAGCCGTTGATTGCGGCCGGTACTGCCGACAGTGACAGCGACTACACCTGATGTAGGTAATTACAATTATTTCAACCGAAATTACTCTTTTGAGTGCCTAAATCACGGTGGCCAGTGTTAAGGGCAAGCTCTGCTTAAACTATAGATCTTTATGCGCCATATACTTTTTTTATATATTGGGGCAGGTAGAGAGAACGTCCCTAAAAACATTTCCGAGCGTTACAAAAAAAGTCAGAGAGAACTTAGTGTTAAAAGACTCCGTTCTCCGCTTTAGTCCCGGATTCGAGGAACTGAAAATAGTTTATTCCTTCGAATGGAGATCAGTACCATGATTATCTTGTTAAGGTATGAAAACCATTGTGAAAATTAGTGACTTAATAAAAATTATAAGTTAAATATAAAATTATATGAAGTATATATTATATTATAGTAAGTCATTGAGTTCCACTATTTAACACGCGTTTCGAATTCGGGCGAAAAGCGGAGAACAGAGTGTATTAACAAAAAAATTAAGCTTAAATAAAGACGTACTGTTTTCTTACAGCAATTAATAGCATGACTGATTGCCTATCCCGCAACAATGCTCTCTTTTTATAAATAGCAATTCGCCTTAACCCATTTCAGTTCTCACGCTTAGATCAAAGACTCCAGACGATAGCTGTGTTCGTGGTTCCTACTAATTACGTACGTACAGAAGTAATATGGGATCAGTGTTGATTAAAAATGACATACAATGATGATTGTTGATAGTTCGATTCAGTTTTTATAATTGCGAACGAATACGTTTCATTTTAAAGGAAATTCTTGCAGAGAAGTGTCCAATATTAATACTACTTTAGAAAATATTATAAATATTAGACATTTTTTTTTTTCCTCGCTCTGGTAACGAGGCAAAGGACGGCATGGAGTTCCGCCACTCAACATACAATGCCTCCAGAGTCCGGCGAAAAGTGGGAAATGGAATTTTAATGAGAACGGAGGGTCTTATCACTAAATATCCTCTATCTACTCTGCTATGTGAAGGATACAACGTGAAGCTGAAAAAATAGACCATAAGCCTAGCTTGAATGTATTCCTTAAAATTCCAAATTACTTGTAAACAATTTGAAGTAAAAAGAAGTAAGAATTAAAATCAATTAGCAATTAGATACCTGATTCAATAAAAAATGTGGTTTTGTCGAATGTATAACATAGGCGTGTATTATAAGTGCCAAGGCGACCCACTTTTCGTGATGAAATGTTTCATTCAATGATCTTAGCAATACTTCGTTTATAAAAAATGATGACCAGCATGTAGACGGCGTATACAACTGTTTAACCATCGTCATAGTATTACTTGGACCCCTTACAAGAGATGCGGGTTCAAGCGAGTTCCGCTACATTCAAATTTTTATACGTTTTCTAAAATAAGTCATTTTTTCGTTCCTAAGTGTGAAATAACACTTTAGACATATGTTTTTCCCGCCCGCGACACTGTTTCTGTGGACTTTTAGACTTAGAGTAGAAAACTTATTTTCCCTTTACTTTAATTTCGAAGAATCCTCCAGTCAGTTTGGCTTGTGCATTGTCTGTCAGCCACTGAGACTTTATATTTATGAATATTTGTAGAGAGAATCTGGTGTTAAGGCACTCCGTCTTCACTGTTCTTCCAAATTTCAGACATAAGCGGCGGAAATCAATGCTCCACCTTATCCCACCAGAGCGAGCAAATGAATACAATGCAAAAATCCTCTTACTGATAATCAAACTCATTACCCTCGCTTTTACAGACGCTGTACCACAGCGCCACGAAGGCATACATTTTTTTGTTTTAAATATAATCATCAGTCAATCAGCTTTCTCTGTCTGTCATACTCGTATAACTTTCCAGATTTTCTAATATAATACAAACAACATAGCTTTTATTATAATCTATAGTTTTATTGTCAACAGTTAACCATTCAAATCGATATTATTTAAATTTAAAGCGATTTATGCTTAATTTTTTCAACGTTTCACTATTTTCGCGTATTAAAGCGACATTTATTTTTATTTACGATCTTGTGCAAATAATAATCTATATAAAACGCTTGAATATATTATGTTATAAAAATTCTATTTTTAGTGCCAAGAAAACAAGAAAAAACTGCGAAAAGTAAAAAAAATAAAATTGCCCCGAGTAGTGGCAATCGAACCCACATAACCAATGAGCCATTAGCGTTTTATCTTCTTACCAGAGCTAAGAAAATAAAAATATTTATTCCCCCGAGTGGAAATTGAACCGACAACCGTTGCGTTTACAGCCACACGCTGTGCCGCTGATCCATGACGTGTATTTCCTAGCAAATTTTTATGTTAATTAATACTTAACTATAAATAAACATAAACAAGCCGTCCCAATGACGCATAAAGGCGTGTCACACCTGCGGAGAAAGTAGCTGCGTTTTCGGCACTTTCATACATTACTCACAGCGATGTCGCCCGTATCGGGGTTATGTCATCGGATTAAGAAATTTCCTGTTTAACCACTAGAATATTTTGCGTGCACTTATTTTTATGTAATTATAAATTTATTATTCATGAACTCGTGGATTTGAACGAGAAAACTATTTAATTATAACTAATTATACTTCTCTTTTGTGGTTTAGTTCTGTTCTAGTGTATCTTTAGTTATCGAATGGGAGTGAAAAGTATTATGAAATTGGAAAGATGAGTAAAACTTATCAGACGTTTACTGTTCCGAAGCCTTAGATGGGTAATTAGACCAGATAAGTCTACTTACTTATAGATACAGATCGGGAATACCTATAGATCGAACCCGCGATCATCATATATAAAATTGTTAGTTTTTACTACGACACGATGCCGTTAAAATACAGAAAACTTTATTTGAAATTTAATTTATACCATTAATTGCCGTCCACACTTGTCGACCGCACCTTAAACGTGTGTAAGTGTGTATGCTCCAAAACTAAAATTACGCAATGAAATTCTTTGAAGATACGTAAAGTGTTGTGTAACATTATTAATATTTATTATATTATACTTAATGACATCGTCGTCACTTTACACGATGGTTGTGGATTCTAATATCATTTAAAATTGAGGCCAGTCGTGGCGCAGGGGCACAAGCGTGCGATTTTGGGTTTCATTCCAACTCTAGGATCTATCTAGGAAATGAAATAATTAATATTTTTTCCTCGCTCTGGTAACGAGCCAAAGTGCGGTGGTGTTGAGTTCCGCCACTTAACACCCTATACGGGAGGTATATTTGGCAGAAAATGGTCTTATTAGGAACGGAGTGTCTTATCTCAAATTTCCCACTACCTACCGTGCTACGTACGGGATGTAACTTGAAGCTCGGGAAATGTAAATAACATAAATTTTCCCCTGAGTTAAAATCGAACCCACAACCGTCACGTTTGTCATCCGTACGTTTATCGCAACTTTACGCAATTTTACGCAATCTATATACAAAAAAGTAAAATCGCGATACATTTACTTTAATGCTTGGGATTCATGGGGGATAATGATCTCACGCGACATCTGGAGTAGCGTGCAAAGTGCCGCCTTCGCCACGTACAAAAAATACTTGTGAAACGCCATTATAATATTTGTTTCAATATGTTAATACTTTTCAATTTTAAAAAACTTTATCATATAGTTAATAATTAGCATATACCAACACAAGTAGAGGGAATCTAATGTTAAGACATTCCCTTTTTATTTGGTATTTGCATAGTGTGTGGCGGGACTCCACGTCATGCTTTGTTTTAAAAACAATTAATCCTCAGTGGAAATCGAACCTAGAACCGTCAGCTTTGATATCAGATACTATGCCACTGCGTGTTAAATCACCTTATTTCAAAGACAAATATCTGTATATTTATCTATTTGACGGTCAGCAACAATCATTTAGGGCAGAAACAATACACTATATTTCTAAGGAACCCTAAACGCCTGCATAATTATTTTTTTCCAGCACCCTAGTGGTGCCAGCAACTATAATATGTGCAATTTAAGTAACATTAGCCGTCTTGACTCGATCTGAGATGCTCACGTATTGTCATCATTTCACTTAACATTCTTTTGTGTAACACTATCTTTTGATTTAAATACTTTTTTTATTTGACAGCTTGGTTTATTTCACTCTTATTCTATTATCTCATGTTGAGTGGCGGAACTCAACATCGCGTTTTATTTTGGTATCAAAACGACTGTTACTAATTCATTACCCCAAATGGGAATTGAATCTAAAAGCCCTCGCTTTATTGTCAGTTCGCACTGCGCCACAGTAGCCTCTACCAGTTATAACTCTTTAATAAAATATTTATATGCATAACAGACACTGAGATAAATTAAGAGCGCACAGACGTACAAGATAAGGCATTTTTATATACATAAAAAGGCGTGTAATGGCCCAGCGCGGGCACGCGGCGGCGGCACAAAGTAATGTCGCGCGCAATTCAAACATCGTTTGCTGGTGTAAAATGGTATCAAGGACTTTTAGTTGTAATTTTTTTGGAATATGTGATTTTGTTAAAAATATTATAAAATATTTGGAAATTCAACCACAACCAAACCACATCACACCGCCGAAAAAAAACTGAGACTAGACTAGACTGGGGTGGCTAAAATATTTTCATACATAAAAATGTCTTCTTAATGAAAGATTCAGTTGACTCCATAACTTTTGCATTTAGAGTAAGTCTCTGTACCACTGCACCACTAAGGTGTTTAATTACCGTTCCAGAAGCATAAATATAAACAATTTAGATGTGAATCTTTTTATTCCAACAAAATTCCTGACAAGTGACCTTTACGTATCGTCCACGAGCAGCTGATCCCATCAAAGTTCAAGACTATTATTATTTTTATTATTTTTTTACTAGGGAAAAATGTCTAGAGGTCTTGGATGTATAATGAATATTTTAGTGACATTATGTAGATTGTAGATATATTTAGATTTAAAATGATAAAATGATGGTCTTAACACAAGATTTCCTCTGCCTAACCTGGTAAATGCGGAATACAGCGTGAAGCTAAAGATATAACAAAGTAGGTACATTTTGCTTTAGCATGTTAACTGTAAAACCCAAACAACTATTAGTTCATTACATTCTAATAAAACATTCTAGTTCTTTACCTAGTTTGAAGCGAGTTTTAACCAGATAGGGCCACCGCGCCCTCACTACCAACTAACGGGCCTGCCTGTACAAAGCTGTGTTGAAATTTTATGAATACCTTTTTTAATTTTAAAGTAATGCATGTAATAATGTGGCCGTGGAGTGTTTGACTGTAAACATGACGGTTGTAGGTTCAGTTTGCATTCTGGGAATGGATTATTTTAGTCCTCATTAATGTACAAAAATAAAGTGTGGCGTTGAGGTCCGCTACCCAACACGCAATCTTTCGAAAATTGAGCGAAAATTAGTTAATGTGGAATTTTTGGGTGCTGTATTTATATAACAAAATATTATTATTTTATTAATAAGTGAACGTTATACAACCTGTCTCTTACAGTAAATAATATATCACAGTAATGCTTAGTAGCCACGGGGATATTAGATTTGATTGTGGGAAAATATGCCGATACCAAAAGTGCTCGTGAGTCGACTGTCCTTGTCGACCTTCGGACAGCCTACAGCGAAATCTACATTAGAGAAAGGATATCAACTTTAATTTATACAATATACGTACTTGATAATATATCTTTTAATGATAATAATATTTTATTAGATCCATTTGTAACTATATAAATAAAATCTAAGAAAATATATTTGACTCACTTGTAAGAATTGTATCATCATGACAGTTATTAGTAAATTAGATGTCAATACAATAATATCATCGAGCAGGTCTAATACTGGGTCCAGGAGCTGAATAGTGGAACTCTTTGAAGATTTAATTACCACTCCAGATCACTAAAATTAAGGCTCATATATTTTTTAGCTCCTAGCACATCGAGGAATGGAGAACTCGATGCTAGAACACTCTGTTCTTGACTTTGTGTCCGATTTTTTTTATTTTTTTTCTATATGCTATACTAACTAGCATATAAAGTTGCCGCCGGGAATGTTAAACAAAAAAACACGATATTATCAAACTCTGTACAAGTATCAGTATGTACACAGTTGAGCGGTCAAGGACGACTAATAATAATTGATTGTTGTTACAGGTGGGTGTGGGACCGATCACATTTTATACTGTAAGTCTAATTATTTTTAGTTTCTCGCTGTATCCCGCATATAGCGGGAACAAAGGCGGGCAAATCTAATACTCCGTTCCCCACGCACCTCAACAATGGCGGAACTCAACGTTGTGATTTGTCTTGATAGCAGAGAGGAAATCAAAATAATTCATTCTCATGAGTAGGAATAGATCCTATAACCATCTCGTTTACATTCAGACACGGTGCCACTGTGCTAATGTGGATAACTTATTCATAAATATAAAATATATAACATTGGGTTTCAAATAATCCTTCACGATTACCCATTGTACTTTGTTTATGGTATAAGTAGATTACTTAATGGTGTTTAAGGAGGGTAGTGGGTTAGTCTGTACTTAGTTGAAGTTCTATTGTGAGACACGCCTACCACGTGATACTATGACTATTGAAACTGATTCAGATGATAACTAATGTATAACAGATGTATACCATATTATTATATGGTATACTTACAGAATTGCAATATCTATGTATGTCTGTCTGTTTAGGTCTGTATATTTTTTTGTCCGGACTTGAACCCATGATGTCCAAAAGTTTTAAGTATTTAATTTTTACGTTCATATTTCAATTTTATATAAAGTTAACTTTACATTTTTTTCTTATTAATAGTTATTAAATAAATAGAAATGTACATAGTTAACTTGGTTGATCCAGACTTAACATTTTTATGCTGTAGAATCCTTATTTTACGCTGAATTCTGGGACAATGCATATTGAGTGACTCAACGCCGCACTTCGCCTCATTACCAGGGCGAGGAAATGAAAATATTAAATATATCATTTTCTCGAGGGGGAAACCCAAAACATGTCGGGTTTACAGTCGTAAGCTTGGGCCCTTGTGCCACGACTGGCCTCTATAGTTATCGTAACTTTAATTAAACAGAAAACTAATACAATTACCTACATTAGATTCTACATTGTGCGTCAGTACATACAAAACCATTTAATATTATAATGAGATCTGTCCAATCCGCCGCCCACTTAAATTTACGAAAATTGAACCTATTAGGTGACCAGATGAAAGATTAAACAACTATTAGCAATGAGTGTCGAGAACTAATCTTATTGTAATTGCGGGTAAATAAACTATCAATCATGTACTGTCGTTCTCGTTGACATTTAAATACATATTTTGCCTATGAGTTGACTGAAATTGTTTGTATACTCGCTTTTGCCTGCAGCTTCTCTCGCATTGTCAAAAATAAAAAATAAAAAAAATCTTGTTGTTTGAACCCATAACACTTTCTTAGAGGCCGAAACTCCGACCGCAGGCACATTGGGTTACAACACAACGAGTACTAACGTTACCGTGATGTAATATAGCCTGTATAGATAAGAATAGACTATGCGAAAATAAATATTTTTTAATTTGAACCCGCAATTCCTGAGATTGTGTGTGTTCGACCATACAAACTCTTCAGTTTTATAATATTAGTAGGTATATCGCGATGATCATGGATTCAACTTCCACTTCTTACATATCGATAGTATATAATTAATTTTAAACCAGCAAGAGAAGCTTCTAATCTTATAAATCTTTTAAAGTGATATAAATTAAATTATAATATAAGGACGTCGTAGGTAACTGCTCGCTATAATTGATTAGGTCTTCTATTTTGATCTAATAAAATAATTATGTAATCCCTAAAATATATTATAAAGTAAAAAAAAGATTTATTTTTACATAATATAATAAACTTTCTCTGTTTCCTTATTTTAAGTCATCTAATACAAAAGTATCTGCCTAAGGCTAATTCAAAGGTTTTTTATGAGTTTGCGTGATATCACCATATTAGTTTAGAAGAATGTCCGCCTGTCACGAGTTAGTGTCTAAACGTCTTGACCTGTCAGTCATTGTTTTCGAATTTAAAGTTCAATGTATAATTATGTGTAATTAAAAATATTATAATATCGTTGTGTTGAAGTAGGGAAGTTACCTAAATGACATTGTTGTCTGTTAAAAAGTCTTGGAAGGACTAAATAATTTATATTTAAAATAATATTATTTCTATGTTCTTTTGGCAGCGAAAATTCATATTGACCTTCATACAGAAAAAGTAACAAAAATAATTTAAAATATATGAAAAGTTAAAAAATACTTTATTAGTTTAGTACACGTGTATAATCTTAACGAGATAAGAACGTATGGCTTAGTGGTCAGACCGTTTGTATGGCTTCTAATAGCGGCGGGTTCAAGTCCCGCTACGCTAGAATTTTTATACGTTCTCTAAAACTTATTTCTTTCCTTAGTATAAAATAACACTTTAAGAAAGTGTAAAAATAGTAACACAAAAGTGCTTAATTAATTATTGAATAAGGAAATTATTATAGGATGTGAAAAGTTTCTCTCGGCCATGTATGGAAATTCGCAACGCATACAATTCCACGGGAAAAAACTAGGGTATTATGAAATGAGAGAGCTACTTCCTACGACTTGATGATGAATGATTCAATTTTCTTATTTAAATCATGAAGTAAATTGATGATTCAATGAATGAATTTATTTAGTAATATGTAGATATGTATGAGGTCGTCGTAGCATAGGGCAGTGGCGAAACTCAACGCCACGTTTTGCCTCGTTACCAAGGCATTTGCCAAATATAAAGTATTTTACAAAATATAAAATGTTTTGTTCCCCCCAGTGGGAATCTAACCCACGACTGACGCGTTTACAGTACACAATATTTAACAATATAGAGATAAGCGTATTCACTTTAAATACCAAACAAATCTTTCAGCAAACAAACGGTCAAGGTCCGATAATGTAAGCACAAATATGTGAAATACAGTGTCAAAGTCCTTATCCTTGTTAATATTTGTTTTAGACGATAAAAATATCTTTGAGGGTACATTATTGGTACTACAAACTGAGTTTGTTCCAAGAACATCAGTGACGAGACCGTAGTGGCGCAGCGACACAGTTCTTAACTGTAAAAGGATTGTAGTGGGGTTCGGTTCTCATTTGGGGGAATAAATTATTGTTTTTCTCTCGCTCTGGTAGATAAAACCTTCCGTAGGATCCTTATGAAACTATGCAGTTATACGAAGCTTAAGTAACAAGTGGTATTAACGAGGTGGAGTGATGATGGAGCCAGGACCTGAAAACTGGAACTTTTCAGAGGTGACGAGTAAACCATTCAAGCGTAGACCCATACAATTTATAGCTCTGAGCACGTTCTATATACATACAATCTATAATATCTCTTGTGCTCTGGCGTAGAAAAGAGTGTTTTTCAGTTTTATATTTGAATTGATATTTAATTATTAATTTCGATTTTTGTTGTGTTCTTTGTCTAAACAGACCGCAAAATCAAATATATTTGAACTATATAAGTTATATTTGAACTGTTTTTGAAACAAATAAATCTCTTGAATCGAACGGAACCACCGCGTTTATATTCATTCATTTAATCCAAAAGAAATGTTAAGAAAAATCCTTCCTCTTAAACAGAATTAAGACTTAAAAGTAAACAGCTTATTTAAAAGTCCAAGTATATTCCAATATTTGTACTTGTAATATATCGATAGTACCTTCGGCCCTGTGACACCATGACATACTAGTGAGAGAGCGCATGTTTGCTTATCGTATTTGCATAGATTTCGTTGTCAATATTAGTTCAGTCGGCTAAGAAAGTTATTATACGAGTATTATTTTCTTTTACCTTCATGTTTTGCTCATTTCCTGTGGTAGGAAACTGTGTTAACATATCTTCCTCTATCTGACCATTTACAATGATATATTATAAGTTTATATAGGCCTCAAAAGCCGTCGTGGCGCAGTGGCCCATCGTTTTAATGTAAACGACGATTGAAAATTCAACTCCCACTCGGTGGAATGAATTATTTTGATTTCTAGCTCTAGTAAGAAGACAAGCATGGTGTTGAGTTCGTCTCTCAATACGTAATGTCTGGAAAATTGTGCAGTGTGCGGACCATTCTGCTATATACGGCATACAGCGTAGAGCTAAAATAAATATACCGATGTTAAATTCTCACTGACCGCAATTTTTCGCGTGACTTATTAACAAAACTACAAACAAATTGTACTAGGATATAATTAAAGCCTGTTTAAAGTAAAAAGTAGAAGTTATCGTTCGCAATAAATTGTAACATGTGTAAACAGTTCAGTAAATACATAAAGAGGACCGGTCCCATTAGCAGCGGCCGGCCCTGTGACACACAAACTGACCGGTTGTGGATACATTTTTTTAGCGACACGCTATATACCTGCAGCAGCAGGTTCGACTCGAGGAACCTAGAAGAGAGGTTAAGACACTCTATATACACTTACCTTCCGCCCGAGCTAGCCCGCCTAGGTTGAGGGAAGTCGGCACTGCACTTGTTACTATAGCGTCGGGAGTGGGAATCGAACCCAATGAACGATTTCAGTCTGATCTCCAAATAGACATTAAAACTATAAAAATATATTACCATTTAAAGTCAATTTAAATAAACAATTTTGTTGGATGTAGAAAGCAATTTTTTAAGTAACAAACCTAATTTTATCCAATTTAAGGCTGTTTCATAGAACACCCAAAATAACATTACAAGTAATTTCTGACGCTTAAGATAACAATAAAGGAAAGTTTTGTAACTCTCGCATTGCGAACACACTATTCTAGAATGCATCTTAGACACGCTAATAGCAAATTTTATTTTAAGCTTATGAAAGGAGGTGTCAGAATAATGTTAAATACAAAAAAAGTAATGTTATATAATCTATATATATAAAATCGAAAGGTCACTCACTCATCACGAAATCTCAGAAAGTACAAGTGCTAGAAATCTCAAATTTTGCATAGGAGTTACTTATAGGACGTAGGTGCTCGCTAAGACGGGAATTTGCAATATTCGACTTCTAAGGGGTTGTTTTTGGGGTCGAAAGTTTGTATGAAACTTCGTTACTACAAATGCTAGGAGTCTCAAATTTTGCATAGACGTCACTAGGACGTAGCCATGGAGACAGAAATTAATAATAACATAGTTCACGCGGGTGAAACCGCGAGCGGGCCGCTAGTATCTTATATAATTATGTTTCATAAAATCTAATGCAAAGTTTTCTTAAAAATGTTTATAAATTTCTTCTCAAATAAATAGAAAAATATGTAACGTGTTATAAATTTGTTAGAAACTATTTTCGAGTCAGTAGATTTTTTAAGTAAAGTGCAGTGTTGAGACTATGGTGGTGGTGGCGTATAACTTTTTACACCCAGTTTTATTTAAAATATGGCTAGTAGGTTTTTTGGACTATAGGGGTTGGGGTTCATATGAGATTTTCCACTTTACATCTTAAAGTCCACACAAATAAAGTTGCAGGTGAATAATATTTTTTGATTTAAATATTTCACCTATAATCTCCAATTCACTTTTGCACTAGAAAAAACTTGCAAAATATCCCTTAATCTACATATATTTTTATGATGCATGAAATTATATACATGCGTACGTATTATATACGGACAGACAGACACACTCGTATTGTTCTCTCAAATGAAATGTAGTCAGCAGTCAGCACGCTCTGATTGGTGACCGGAATAATATGCTAATAACGTTCCATTGGAAGGAAATACACTCAAATGTATGTAATATTAGGAATGTTACTTGTATAAATCTAATTTTCTTTTATTTTCACGTATTAGTGACGTTGAGTTTAGAAAATGGGGTGATGCGCAGGAGATGGAACGTCTTAACTCTAGGTTCCCTCAGTTGGTCATTGGTCTTGCCTTTTCCATAAAAAAAGGAAATAATATATATATATACAGTTAAATAAACTTCACTGTATAATAAACCAATACCCTACATTCCGAGAGAGAGAAACGTGCAATTTCATCTAAAAACGTAGAAAGCAACTTACATTCACACCTATGCATTTATGAAAATAACATAGTATCGTACACAATTGGCATTTTACTTTAAATAATGCAGGAAAATATTCATAATAACTCAAATAATGGGTGATTAAAGTGCAGTGGTTAAAGTTGCGACGTACATTTCTCAAAGAACAGGCAGACTCAAAACAAAAGGACGGATGGACGGAGAGACAGAGTGCCTCAACACATTGTTTTATTAATTTCCTTAATAAATTCAAGAATTACAAATAAAATAGCATTGTTATAGAAATTTGACGTAACATGTTCGGTATATCTGGTTGGTCAGTCTGTTAATGATTCGATTTCTTTTTGGTAATATAGTAAGTAACTGGTACGTCGTTGAGTACAGCCGCCTAGCAAGAAAGTGAAGTGTATTTACAAGATATTTTGCATTTTTATTTTTGAAATATTTTCAATTTTTCAAATACAAAACAAAAAACAATTGAATTTGCGTAAAATAATGTCAAGCGTGCTTGACTTTGGCTTTAAACTGTTTTTTTCAGCGGATGTTTGTTTTAAGTTTTATTCGTAATTGTTAATTAGTATAAATTATGGGGTAGGTACTTAGACTATTTAGGATGGGCATTGACCCATGATCCTAAAACCGAGTCCTCCGTCCCTATCTTTCACGCTAAACACTGTAGCTGCGTGAAGATAAAATATAACAGTAATAATTAAAGGAACTTGGCGATAGGAAAACGCATTCCATTAAGAACAGGTTGAATACACAGACTTTGCGGCTCCCGCGCAGGCATTTCTCGGTTCATGGATGCCATAGACTATATGAAGTGTAGAAGGTTCAATTTATATTTATTAATAGTTATTTTTTTGTATAAAAAAATTAATAGATAGGTTATAAATTGCAGCCTTATTACGGGCATCTTTACCCTTTCTCAGGGAATGAAGTATTGTCATCCTAAGTCCTCTCTGTAAAACTAGAAATAATAAGTGATGCAAATAAATTGAGTGATCTCTTGTTTAGGTTCTTTATATTTTTGATGTAGAACAAATGTACTTAGACAGAAGACGAATTTAAATGAAATTTAAACTTTCCGTCTGTATGTCTACCTTTAACTCTAAATATAATTATAACATGCATTTAAAAATACAACATCTTCTATCCATCCCACGAGTTAGTCTATGCAGGGCGACTAACCGACTTTGAACTGCTAGTATTTATCCGGCCATTGAGTCGGTTCAATTCGATCGTCGATACCTCGATGCCGGAACAGACCCCCCTCTCCCCCCTCCCACAGTAATAAATGTATGGCGGCCTATGGGAATCGTCTGACGAGGAAATCATTTATATAGACGTTGGTTACTTGGTGTCTTAATGATGGGACTGTCTTGTCAGTTTACTTTTAGTTGTGGGTTCGATTTCTACTCGGGGATTGAATCTTCAAGTTAATCACGCAGCAATGAAAGAAAAATATTTACAATTAATGGACGGTTTATAAAAAGCGCGCGTTCGAGTCCCACGAGTTAAATTTGCGTGAAGCTAATAACTATCCAAATAAATACTTGTAACTCTGCATTGCACAACTAACTTTATATGCACAGAGTAAACAACAGGCAGGTATGGGAAAAATCGCAATCTAATTCAGTATAGTATGTTAAATTACAGTTAGTGTTTGCTGATAACGCATACGAAGGTATTGTTATCGCGGCTCTGTATGTAGGAGCCTTCATGGGACTTTCTCACTCTTTCTGAAATGTGGGCCAGATTTGATTGTATTTAGATATTTTATATACGTTTCTGTTTATCTTTATACTTAGTATAATGAGGTCAGCGTCCGAGGGTAAACGTGACGGTTGTAGGTTCGATTCTCACAAGAGAGAATTAATAATTTTCATTCCCTCGTTCTAGTAGCGAGACAATACGTGTTGTTGGGTTCTGCTACTCAATATACCTTGAAAATTGCATGATTTTATAGATGACGGATCGCGCTTTAATCACACAGATCAGGGATAGGTGTAGATATATATTGTAAATATAGAATATCTAATCAACAAACTGCACCAGTTTTGTAATTATTATTTAACTAGCGGCCCGCTCGCGGTTACACCCGCGTGAACTATGTTATTATTAATTTCTGTCTCCATGACTACGTTCTAGTGACGTCTATGCTAAATTTGAGACTCCTATCATTTGTAGTAACGAAGTTTCATACAAACTTCCGACCCCAAAAACAACCCCTTAGAAGTCGAATATTGCAAATTCCCGTCTTAGCGAGCACCTACGTCCTATAAGTAACTCCTATGCAAAATTTGAGATTCCTAGCACATGTAGTTTCTGAGATTTCGTGATGAGTGAGTGACCTTTCGATTTAATATACCTATATAGATTTCAATTTGTATTTTATTATGTTTAGCTAGCTATATTTTTTAGTTAGTTTTATAGCTTCGCCCTTCACACACTGCTCAATTTTTGAGACATTATATACTAGCGAAACTCAACGCAGCATTATGTCGTGTTACCAGTGCAGTCAGTGTAACCCGAACCTATAATCAAAGCATTTAGGGCCAGACGCGTTGCCACTGCGGCACGACGGCCTTAAGTTATACAATGTATGCATTTTCCATTCTCACCTACGCTTATATAATTGTAATTAGCCCATTGTTTCAAATATTTAATATCATATAAAATACACGACGTTCGTTTATTTCCAACATAAATTATATGATTTTCTAAAACATTAAATGTGTTTTACAGCGCGTTGTAAAACAGAAATTATTATTTCTACGGACTCTTTAGCGGGGACTTTCTAAAATAGATTTCAAAAGTTTGAGACTAGCCGTTACTTAGGTTTAGCATAATAAGAAAACCTTTAGCTAGACTTTTTTTTTTGTAGAAGTATTCTATATTGAAATGAAGTTTCAATTAAGTTCAGCGTTTTTCGCCGAAATCTAGAGGCATTGAGTGTTGAATGGCTTAACACAACTCCATACGTTGCCTCGTTACCAGACCGAGTAAATAAAAATATTAATTTGTGTATTTACTCCATTTCCAACCAAATTGCGTGTATAGTGGCGGAACCCAACGTCGCGTTTTGTCTTTTACTAAAACTAGTACTATTTTATTTATAACCTTAATGTAACCTATAAAGTGAGTAGTGTAAATTAATTAATTAGTGTTTGTTAAAGGTGTTGAATTATTTGTAGAAAACCTAAAAGAATATGTAGAAGAATAAGTAGTCCGCCGTGGCGCAGCGGTACAACATTTGACTGTAAATTAGTCTAATTTTCATTTCTTCGCTCTGGTAACAAACGTAACGCGACTTTGGTGTCCGCCACTCAAATAGCTGTCTTAATTTTCGAGATTTTACCCACGATGCGTATGGTAATGGACTGTTTTAACAATACCTTAATTCTGCCTATCCCTCCCATGCGGAATATACAGTTAAAAAAAGCAAATATTAGACATTATATGCAAACTTTCCATTTTTAGCTAAAGATATTCATCAGGTCGCACTTTATGGTAAACAGACCGGCACAAGTCTGATCTTCATATCTTTATTACGTCCGTGACTTCCAAAAAACTAAGTTTCATTTAAAATAAACTGCTATGTGGTCAGTACTGTCAGCCACTCGTTCTCGTTACTCATTCATATATTTTTTAATGGTTTCGTATCAATACAGTACAATTAAATATTGTTTTTTTTAAACACATTAATTTTGTCTATTCCTTTTCCACTGCTTAAAGATAAATATACCGGAGTAAACTCTTCTTAATGATTATATTTGCACTTAAAACTCAATTACATACGAGTATATAGTACATGGCTAATTAAAATTGATAAACATTAGTAGGTATTTCATATTAATAAGCTTACACAATATTTTAAAAGTGACACATATTCTAATTCTATTGTATTTCATTATTTTTTTTATAATATTATTTAATTATATAAGAAAACCAAGGCGTGACGTGCAAAAAGTTTGACCAACGCAACGTGTCGATATGTGAAGTAGCGGGCGAGTGCGAATAATTTTCCACGTCCGTGCGCTTGTAACAGAACTTTTAAGCTCCGATTTGCGGAACATTATGGTAATTATTATTTATTAACATATTTTGTATTATATACTTGATGAATAGCTACCTATTATATTATATATCTATATATTTTGGGGCGTGTAACCTTTGAAAAGAATAAACGTTGTTTTTTGTACTTTTTGGGAGCAAATATTTTGTTAGTAACATTTCTGGGGTGGGCACGGACCACCAGGTCTCCCCACTGTCTACGCCCAAGAGTATATAAACGAATATGCGACTATTCTTGTAATGCTCGGAATTGTTCCCTGCGCTGTATAAATGTACGTTTAAGTAATTACAACTTAAATTACGTGATTTAATTAGATTTATATTAGCAGCCTTTGAAGTAGCTATAACCTTTAAGTATCCACTGGCCACCGAGACGAGGTCTAAAAACCGCGAGAATTTGAAATTATAATAGTTGTACCAATTTAAAAAATAATTAATAGAAAAATAAATAAATTAAATGCCAAATAAAGAAAAAAAAAACCAACGGTCCATAAATATTCGCCCGATTTAGATTCAAACTTACACTCATTACGTTCAAACTTGTCTCTTGTCTTGTCTTCATATACTTTACTGTGTATGGCATCCCGACCCTAGGTCAAGGAAGAAGCTTTCACTTTGAATGTCGACTGCCTTATTTTTATTTCTTTTATTTCTTTTTCTTAGCCAGTTATCCACCGTCAATAGCAGAGTAGGCGAAAGAAAGCTTATGTGGAAACACTGTTCTCCACGCACCATCCAATTTCGATACATTGCGTGTTCAGTAAAGGAAGAAAACCTCACGCTTAATCTTCTCACCAGAGCCAAGAAAAAAAAAGCAATTCACTGAGTGGTAACCGAACCCATAACCGTCGCCTTTACAATCCAGATGTTAAAAATAATTATTTCAATGAGCAGTGACATTCGATGAAATTTGATATTGTTTCACAATTATACAAATTACAAACAATGTAGTTTCGAGGAAAGTGAAATTTTGTCACACTTTTTAATAATGCGGGCGTAACACTGACATTACACTGTTTTACTGATAACTTATATGGCACATGGATGTGTAACGGAAGCAGTCAACTTTATGATTTTTTTAAATATTGACCAGATAAGACCAGCCTTGGCGCAGGAACACCAAGTGAGCTCAATCTCCACTCGAAAAAATGTAATATACCATTTCTTGGATTTGGGGGCGAGGCAAAGCGCGGCGTTGAGTTCCACCACTTAACATGCAATGCTTCCAGAATTCGGCGGAAAGTGGAGAACGGAGTGTCTTACACACTAGACGACACTAGGTTGCCTCTGCCTACCATGCTGCGAGTGGGATTTAATGTTGTATTAAACAAACAAAATAATTATTTAATTTGAACCACCAACAGTGATGTAGAAAATTCCTAACTATTTTTAGAAAATCTTTCGTCTAGGTCTAGATAAATTTAAAGCGGCCGCGGGAGTCGACTGTCACATAAACAGAAATTAGCCAGACCGACCTGTTCTGTTTCTTTTTTATACAAATATGTAGATCTTAAGTTGAGACAAGATATATGGTGGTTTGGACGTACGACTACTTGTGTAAAAGAAAAAAATGCTTATTTTAATGTATATACTAAGTAAATACAGTATAGACAGAGAGAAAGTATATAGTCACACGACATTTTTTCATTTTATATTATCTGACTTAAAGTATAAGAATCCGGTGGAAAGTGGAGAGCTTAGTGTCATACCACCAGGCTCCCTCTGCCTACCTTGCTACATTGGGATATAACGTGAAACTGAAAAAAAAATTAGAAAGCCTCTAAATAAAAAAAAATAATAATCGATAATCCTACACAATTAAAACAACACGATCGTTCACATTCTCGTATTTCAAACACTTGATTACAAATAATTATACTTTAATAATTTGTCTCTATGCTAACTCGTGGTTGCGTGCACAAGTTTTTGTTGCTATTACTACGCTATGATAATTGTTGGTTCATTGTATTCGGAGATCTCGCTACTCCAGTTTGACGCCTACTATTGTGAATTTTATGAATATTTTTATAATTTATGGGTGTTTTTGAAAATATTTAGCTGTTTAAGGCCGTTGTGGCACAGTGGTTACTAGTGTCACTGTTTGTAACTGTAAACGCGACTGTTGTAGCTTCGATCCCTCTCAGGGGAGTGTATCTAATATTTACGTTCCGTCTACCAAGTCCATAGTGCATGTAGGCGAGCGCTAAGAGAGATTGTACTGAAACGGGGAAAAATAGTTTTCTATATATTTGTATATTTACCTATTCTATACGCAATATTTAAGCTTACACTTGTCAAAGGCCGACCACTTAGCGTCGTAGATAATGAGAAACACATCATAAAGTAAATACTCGTACGCGGTGTAAATCACAGGCATTTCACTTCGGCCAGAGAAAATGTTTCGTTGCGATGCACTTTTGTTTTCATTATTTAGGGGTGTCTGTGTTTAAAATATATGAGTTTTATTATTATTTTTATTATTTTTTACTTTACGTTTTACCCCTGGCGGGATAGGCCCTACGGTCTCTGCTTACCTCTTTCGTGTCGTTTCCTGTCATCGACCCTCACATACACCTCCCCGTGGTTTTGACCCTTATCTATAACTATTTCATCAAATGTGGACGACGCCCAAAATAATTAACATAATATTTTAAATCGCCAACCCTACATCGTGAAGTCCGGTTACGCATTTTCACCTCTCATTTGGACGTCCATACACGTTAATAACACTCATCACGGGCTGTCACTACTCGCCGGGGTTTCATTTAGTTTTCCACTGATATTATATTATGTTTAAATATTGTAAAGCTGAAGAGATTGGTTTGACTAAAACCGTCCTGGAGCAGTGCCACGTGCGCCAAAAGCGACGGTTGTGGGTTCATTTCTGCTCGGTTAATTAATTATTTGACATTGTCATTTCGTCTTTATGGTAATAACATGCAATATTTCGGAGAGGGGATCGGAGTGTTTTAGCTCTAAATTCCCTTTGGCTACCCTGCTTTATGCGTGATACGGCGTGTAATTAAAATAAAATTACAATCCTATCCCGCTCACTATTATGCATCCCATATCCTGCTAACCGTATGCACTGTATATATGTTGTATACATACATTTAATATGTTAAGCGGCACACCTGCGCCGGCGCAGCGACCTTGACACTACCGTATTGGTAGTTAGGTCACGCAACGCGTGGGTTTCCACTGTATGCCGATAGCCATACGAAATATATTGACTGACATTTTGTTTTTTTTATGATTGATTGCTTTTTATGATGATGATTACTTTTTTTAGCATCACGCTGTATCCCGCATATAGCAGGGTAGGCAGAGGGAACCTAGTGTAACTTAACGTGAATTAAATAATAAATAAAATAAGTCTTATTTTTTATTCTAACTATACATAGTAAATGCTACATATGTGTTGATACACAGAGCTACAGTGATAAGAGCATGTAGCGTAACTGAATATCGCACTTTGTCTAATACGAATGGTAAAAATTACGTCTTAAATATAAATTTCTCCTTATCTTGACATTATCTTGTCTCCAAAAAAAATGTTTGACTATAAATAGCGTAACCTAACACCGCAATTGACTTAAACAGACCGCAGAATTTACAATTCAATTCAAATATATGCGTTTCGCGAGTGGGATTCGAACTCCCTACACAATAGGCGTTCCATTTTAAATAATTTAATAAATTTACTTGTAGTAGTTAACTTCATGTGGGGTCTTAGAACGAGTTATTATAATTTTAATGCTCGTTTGATTTATGGGAGGGCTCTGGAGCAAGCTAATTGGAGAAAGGTTTAATGTATTAGAAACTTGTATACATATGTATTTATAAGATGTAATTAGAAATTATGTACGTTTGCTTATATCTTTTTTATTATTTTTTTTTGCATTTGTGGGGTTAAAGGAGAGGAAGTATAGCTTATTACTCATTTCATTTATACTATGCCATAGATTACCACACTTTGAATATGCAAACGTGGGTATTATTTTGACCTTAAAATATAATTCATCTAAATTGACTTTAATTCATAGATTCAACTAAAAATCTTCCTTTACTAACTACTATGTTACTATTCCGTTACTAAGTACGAATGACACAGACTGTACTGGACTTAAAAAATAGAAATTTAGCATACAATTAGGTTAGGTGGTTAGTTCTTTCGACTAAGGATGACGAAAATTCCTAAAAGAAACGGGAAAAACTGACTACCTTTTTCACTATAAAGTCCAAGTTAACATAGTCTCGGATAACGAATTGTTCTAACATAACAACATAAAAAAAAACACTACTAATATAAGATTTTATATATATTACAGATGCACTAGCAGCGCCAGTATGGGCCAGGCGGGCAGCCAGCCCGAGCCGCGCGCCCGCCGCGCGCACACTCTGCCTCACGAGCCGCTAAGACTAGCGCCTAAGGTAAAAAAAACATCACACTGATTTTTACTCATCCACCTCAATCAATCAAAAATTTATCAACCTCATCCATTTAATTTTTAGTTTCTATTTTAATGCGTTTTTAACACTTATATAAATTTAATTACTGATAGGTAGGTTAATATTTTTAAGTGTTATTTACACACTTTCGGTTCGAGCCTAGTTCTAGCCTACGTTCAAATTTTTGTATATTTCTAAATATTTTTATGTTCCTTTAATTATACTTATCTACACTTAATTTAAAGGTACTACCATCACTAACTGAGTCACCGCGTCTTCGTAGTACAGACAATGGCGCTATACTGCATTCAGGTGGCACCATCAGCGGGAGACGTCCTGGATCTCTGCTCCAAGAGAGTAGAATACCTCATGGACATGTGGTAAGAAATTCAAATAGTTTTTTCAGTCATTTACCGTAAATACATTTTCCACTTTTCCCTCAATTTCATTTTCACTTCACTTTTCACAATATACCTGCGTTTTGATATATACAACTTTCATTTCGCATGATTCTAAAGGAATTTGGATAAGGAAAAATAATGCGAGTAAGATATGTTAATAGTAAGCAATATTTATTTTCGATTATAAATTAGTGGACTATTAGGCTTTTAATTAAAAATCAAACCTATTATCCCATCAAATAAGGACGTCTCTGTACATTATTGTACAAAAAGCAGTGATAACAGTGAAAATAAATTCAATCAATATAATGAGCTTTATAACGTGAACTTAGACAATAAGCTCGTAAAGCTCTCAGTGGCGAGGTTTGAAAAGGACTTGTCTTTAGTTTTTCATTATCGATGTTACATAAAATATATTTTAATGTTAAAATAACTGTATAGAATTATGGATTATTAAATATTTTTTAAAAAACATTTTATATTCCTGTATCCTAGTATTAAGACACACCGATTGAATAGCGGAATTCAACGCCGTGCTATGTCTTGTTACCAGAGTGAGAAACTGGAAATAATTCGTTTCGTCGATTGCGAATCGCACCTACAATAGTCACTTTTAGACTCTATTTTCTATGTTTTCTTTTAATTATCTTTATCTGTAAAAATTGTCAAGAAGAAGACTAAGAAATACGCGGATGTTACATACATATGTACATATGAAATGTACATAACGCTTACTCCCACGGAAATGAACACTTGAATTGGAACATATACTCGTATGTATCGATATCTGCTTTCACTTTGTTATGTAAAAATGGCAATATTATTCATTATATTATTACTTAAATAGTTAAATTTACTATTTATTTATTTTTTTATTTAATGTTAAGATTAATATTTTCATACTTGTTTATCTTACTTAAAGCCCTCAAGAATAAGAATCCTGTAATTGTTATCTAAACATTTAGTTCAAAGACTGCACTTGCAGTGAGTAGCTTCTATTTGAGAATATTGTTAATTGAGTGTGTCAAAACGTACAAGCGATATTAAGAAACTTTGAAAAGCATTCATAATTAATTCCTCCGAGGGCGAGAGGTCTTCTCCTGCCTCTCTTACCACATATAAAAAACTTCATAAAACATTATAAACATCTCTATTGCAGCATTCCAACGTGTACAGATCGAGGTCAGCGGGAGGCGGCGGAGAGAGTGAGATCAGATCTAGAGAACGCGATCCTTTGCATAGATCACACACTAACTTGGATTTTAGGCATAATGATTGTAAGTCAAGCAGATTTTAAAATTATAATTTTTTGGTTAAATTATAATGTTGTAGAATGCACGATCCGTCCTACATATAGCAGTGCTAAAATTTGTGCCCGAATTTAACACATTACGTGATGAGTTGCGGAACTCAACGCCGAACCTTGCTTACCAAAGCAAACGTACAATCTTCGATAAAACCATTCCTCAATAATTGAACGCACAACTTTACCAGCACTTCGCCAAGATGACTTTGTAAAAACACATAATAATAATAATAATGATTTTATATTTCAGCAAACAGCTTGAATAAAAGATTTGGATCTGAACCAGATCTACGGATAGAAGAAGAGCAGCAAAAGACAAGAAGTAATAATAACAAACATTTTCGTAAGAAATATAAAGCACCCCAACCACCTAGCAATCATGTAAGTATCTTATTCATACGTGGCAGTGTAGCCAGAAATTAAATTAAATGCTTGTTGGCCACGTCCCAATTTTCAACACAATGCTCTTTTGCTGCACCATGATGCACTCTAAATGATGATAATATAACAATTTTCAATCAAAAATCCTACTAGCAACCTATCCAATATCCTGGTTAATATAAAATATATATTTATCATTTCAGTTAAGAGAGGGTTCATCGCCAGATTCCAGTGAAGGAAACGCGAAACTAGAACCTCAACGCAAACTAAGACTGTTCAGGACAAGAAACGAAACCAAAAAATTAAATGGACATATAGATTCAAAGATACCTGTATACAAAAACAGCTACACTGATTTCAAGTCATTAGACTTAAACGACCACTTCGGAAGAAGATACAAATCACCTTGTAAAGATAAAGAACAGTGCGTCAGCTATGTTGATAGTAAAGATATGGTGCAAAGCTCGACTTCTTTGCAAAAGGAGGAACTATTACTTCAAGGCAAACAAGATTATCGAAAAACACGGACGGACAGAGTGAGTGGATGTAGAGCAAAAACATCAAAACCTAATGAGAGTGAAGCGTGGAAGACGCCTTTGCTCAACAAAAATTTCAGATATTCTGAAAGATTCAAGAATGATCAACCAATACTACGAAGAGAGAAGACTTTTGATGATACACTTACAACGAGTGAAAGGGAGAACGAATCACCTAGAGCTTTACATGAAAAGAGAACTAAAGCTCTCGGCGAGGAGTTAACTAACAAACTGAGCCCATTAGGCCAGAGAAATCAGCCTTTGAGAAAATCACTTCCTTCGTTACTGAGCAAAAGTAACGAAGAAAAAGATGAATTTCAAGAAGAACTCAAGAAGGCGACCAGTAGGATAAGGAAAGAATTAGGAAATAAATTAAATATAAGCGAAAATACTAGTCAAATCGATAAAACACGAAAACCAAACCCATCGAAGCCGGTGACACCGAAAGTCAAGGAACCTAGTCCTAAAATGAGTCAACCAGATTCTAAGCCGATCAATGCCAGGCGGCCATTGTGTCGAGTCAATGAAAAGATACAGAATAATAAAATTAAAAGTGGAGTAAATTATAAATCAGGGAGTAAAGAAAATAAGAAATTGATGACCGACAGAGGACAAGCTTCAGGAAAGGAGTCTACACCAGAACATTCACCGACGAGAAAGAAGGAAATTCATAAAGCAGCTCCAGAAAAGTAAGTATTTTTGATAAGCGTTTAATATAAGTATACTCGTATAATAAATTTTATATCTATTTAATATTTATTTTTTTTCTTAAAATTTCAGAGAAAGGCCAGTCCCATCAAAACAGTTCTACTTCGGTATGATAGAAAGTAAGAAATCTGAACCTCAAGATCATTTGAAGGACTTTCCAGGTCTGGGCAGCCCGATCATTGAGGAGTTCACCAACTTCCATCTGATTGAAAAGAAGCTTCTTGGCTACCATGAAGAAGATGAAATGGATAAATTTAATGAGAAGTTTAAGCAAGATTGTAAAAGAAATCGTAAGTAACTTATAATTTCTGTAAGTTACATATAAACTTTTAAAATCCGTAAGTTACATAATATTATTTACATTTAAAACCTGAAAGCGGAATTATGCATTTGGTACGTTGAAAAATTATATTTTTTTGGTTTTCTAAATATGTTTTTTTATTAATCAAAGAATAAAAAAAATATGAGTTGTATAATAATAATAATTACAATATGAAAAGATTAAATTTTAAAACAAAATTTTATATTTTGTTTTGATTTCATTATATTCGTGATTTATAGATTTTAAAAAAATATAGGAAGTCTCCAAGATATGAATAATTACTCCAATACAGGATTTTATTTACTTTTGTATGTTAATCAAAGTAACATTATTGTTGAAAATACTCATAGTATTGTTATAACTAACACATATATTTCAGAATAATTATTAAAATTACAGTATCATCAGAATCAGCGTTATCATCAGATGGCTCAGAGGAAGGGTCTGAAGGTTCTTTGGGCATTGCTTTAAGACTTCGACCTACTTTGCCGAAGAAAATGCCTAACAGTGCAAGATTCTCTCCGACAGCCGCTTGGAGACAATTAGCTAGCTTGGATGCTCATATTGCTGGTAAGTTGATGTCATTTTAAAACAATATTAAAATTATTTAGCGGCGTTGAATTCCGCCACTAAACAAAATTTCGTCGGAAAGTGGGGAAATGAGTGTCTTAACATCTTCTACCTATTTATTTATTATTTACAAAAGTGTTGAATGTTGAAAAGATTGAATGTTAGCTCAGTAATTTTATTAATATTTTTGTTACTTTATAATGTAACTGGTGTATAGATGAGAATATTTTTATCTAAGTCGAGGACTTATATGAGGATATATAACCACCTTCAACATGTGTACGTATTCCACTAATGAAAGTAATGTAAAACTGTTTCTTTTATTTCAGAGACCCAACCCCTAGCAATAGAAACGAAGATGTCAGCAGATTTGTCTCCAGAATCGTCACCGCGGTCAGAACAATCTGCTGATAAATCCGGAGATTCCGGTATATCTGGTGACCACGGACACAGTGACCATAGGATAGACTCACCTGGACATGTAAGAAAGTCTATTATTTTTAAAAGAGCTCTTCTCGGCAAAACCTCCTACCGGGCCGGAGATAGTTTTCTGTAGGACTGGCATTTTTATGTAAAGTGCTAATGGTCTAATTGATTTGTTCCACAACAAAATTCCGTATATAGCAGGATAGTGATCAGACGTGCCGTTCCTCGCGCACCTCCTAATTTTTGACGCAATTCCACCCCCAAACTTTGTCTTGTTACCAGTGGAAGGAAGTGAAAAAAAAAACTTATAATTAACAAAAATATTAATTTCCAAGAAAAATTACAGGCAGTAGAAGCAGCGTGGACTCCACAACAGGACTTAGGGGACAGTAGTTCAGATGGTACACACGAGCCTCTCCGAGCCGCCGTTGCTTCCTTTCCAGCATATACTACGTACAACCCCGGCGCGCCCTTCAGCCTCAGTCTGCCCCGCGATGACAAAGTGAGTGGGGCTTAATGTGACATGTACTCGGGATGTTAGAATTTTTAGGGGTGAAGGTGAAAATGTTTTAATTTTTTAACTTAATTATTCTTTTTTGTTTTTTCTATTTTAAAGTTATTTTATATTTCATGATTACAGAGAGATTTTAATTATATTACTTGTATAACTTATAGGAAAATTTTTAATATTTAACAACTATTTAAAATTATTTTTTTGTTCTATTTAATATAATAATTCATTATATTCTCAATAATTTTAAGTCATATAGAAATTACATTTTTACATTGATCTCTGAAACAGAATAAATAAAGAATGATAACTTATCACAGTAGAACACATAGTGACTAACCAACTAACTCTAACCTCCCGGGTACACTTCTGAGGAGGATTAACGATAAAATCAATGGCACATTTAGTGAAGTATTCTGCAAGTGCATGTGTATTTCTTAATACTTTCTTTTTATTCACTCTGCTTCGCTTCTAAATGCAATATAATTTAACATACCTATATATATTTTTTTTTAAATAAAGTCTTACACAATTTTAACTTCTGCTTCATTAACACTAAACTAGGCTGGCTTTCATTAAATAGTATTTTTGTTTTTAAAGTTCAAGTTTCTAAATCGTGATTGTAAGAGCAATAAATGCATAGAGAAATAAAAATTATTAACACTGGTCATGATTCTAAAAAAAATAAAAATGTTATTATAAAATGAATCAATAATTTCTTTTGCTGCATTAAGTAATTGATTAGTATTGCAAGATTGCACTAAACGGTTCTTAGATACATCAAACGAGTGAGTGGTGTTTGAAAATTAAATCTTAATTTTTCTTATATGCCTTGCATCTAATATAAATTAACATACATATTCTAACTTAAACACAACTTCTTACTGATACATTTTACATATTGTGTCTTGATATTTCTATTTCTGTTTATATTTAACTGTTTTTCCTCCCCTAGTATTATAATCTGTTTCATTCGCACTTTCTAATGTTCTTCTGCCTTATTCCTTCATATATTCCATTCGATTCACCTCTTTAATAATTAAAATTTTAATACATACAAAAGCATTTATTTTTGTTAATTATAAGAAATATTTTATCCTTATTCCTCATCAGCCAATGAAAAGAACAAAACCAATCCCACATAGTTTAAAGGAGTGTCGTGCTTCTACGAATGTTTTCAGGGGAAACAGTTACAGCAGGGATTCAACAGTCTACAGAAACTTAGGAAATCTGTATCTGGGGCTTTAGGTGCAGCTTTGGGTTCGAGAAGGTTCGATATAGAACATGAGCCCATGTTAGAGGAACCAGAACAAAATTGGTTTCTGACAAAATCTGCCCCAAATTCTTTGAGCAACCCTCTGTTGTACCATCAGCCGTTGAGAACGAAGGTATCTGAAGATATTGGCAAGGAGGAACCGTCATTGATTTCGGAAAAGGTAATTTATTTGCATGTACCCAATTCCTACTAAATATGTTTTTTTAGCTTCACGCTCTATCCCGCATGTGTCAGTATAGGCAGAGGAAGCTTAGTGTTAAAATACTCCGCTTTTCACGGTCCGCCGAATTCTAGAGGCATTAGCTCGAGACTAGAGCGAAGAAATGAAACTATTAAATATTTCATTCTATATTCTATCTATGAAATTAACATTACAAGCATTTTTATAGTACCATGGAATATAATTCTATTCATTGAAAAAGAACAAATTGAATAAAATATTGTTAATTCTAATAAACTTCTTACTCTATTCTTTTTTACATAAACGGCATTAGCATAGCAACCGTGTAACAACCACTATAATCATAAAAAAATTGTTTATTTTCTTATATGATACATATTTTATTCTTTAAGATTAATATAAATAAGAAATAACTTTATGAATTATTCCTTAGGGTCCAGAAGAGAACCGATGGCAAAGTTCATTTCTGAAGTGGGGAGGTCATGTGATGTACCTACCACCAGCACCTGACCAACCGATGTCCATGCTAGGAACAGTTGAGAGGCCTATTAGGTGTGTATCTTTACTATTATTGTAAAGCTGAACAGTTTATTTGAGTGAACGCACTAATCTTAGGAACTACTGGTTCTGGTTCACCTTTATTTAATTTAATGATTTAGTAATGCCTAACTCACCTTTTAGGAGTAAATCCAGTGGTTGCCTAGAGGCGTCGGCGCGTGCGGCGCGGGCAGCTCTCGCGGGCGAAATGAGAGAACGGGAGCGTTCTGCGTCCCCCGACATCGCGCGCGCTGTACCCGCGCGGGTGGAGCCTGTTTCCTCAGTGAGTAATTACTCCATTCGTTAAAAAAATCTCATCTTATGCACACTAAGTACACTACAGCCGATGTTTCGTAAACAGCTTAAAGTTAGGTTTATTAGATTTTTGCACATTGTACCTTCACTTGGGAAAAATTAACTAAAAGTAAAAAAATCATAAATCAAATCTGTTCAGCCGTCTACAACTAACTTCAGGGCTCTGAATCGTACTGCATTCTCGGTGAGTCCCCCCCCTCGTCTTTCCCTGCTTCATCATGTGCATGAGGCCAGGGAATTAAACACACTCTTGTTAGATATAAAGGGCAGCTAAATAAATCTAGTGTGGATGGCAAAAACCCCTGCAGCTTCCACTTGTCAAGACTGGTGATGAGAGCCTGACGATGAGTCTGGGCTAGCCTGGCTTATCCATTCAGATTCTCATGTGGGTTATAAAGTTATGTTTTTTTATGTACTACTTTATTCGTCTTGCATTTGTAGATCGGTAAATCATAGTTGTAAGCAATACCCCTTGTATTGCCTTATAACAATATAAAGTATTCATTTTATATTTTTTAAAATATAGATTGGTTTAAATTAAACTTTTTTTGTTTTACACTGTATTCTGCACACTGCAGGGTAGACAGAGGGAACCTGGGAACCTGTTCCCATTAAGACACTTCCGTTACCCACTTAACGCCGAACTCTACATATTCATAAAAATAAACATAAGTATATAATTTTCTATTTAAATATAATCATAAACATTAACTTTTAGTTATTATTTTAAATAGAATAACTCGTGCTATTTGCGTATTTCCAATGCCGTGTCCATGACAGTTTACTAATAAGTCACACAGTATTGTTTCTTTATGTGTTCATCACGCGGTAAAATTACCGTCTCAATTTCAATCTATTTTTAATATTTTTTTGTCTAAAGAGTTCTAAGATAAAAACTAGTTATTCTTTTACGTTACTCGAATATATGATTTCCCACGAATGGAATATATGATTTCCCACTTTCAATCTGTGTTGAAACTAATACTGTATATGTACTTACAATATTTCTTAATGTAATTCGAACCTAGGATCATCGATCGTCAGCATCCACCAAGCATGTGTTAACTGAGACACAGTGATGTTGAATCATTTGTTATTGATAAAGAAATTATTTAAATATATTTTTATAAAAAAATAAAATGATATTCGAAAGTAAAAATTGAAAATATTGTAGAAGAATTTAAACGCGGGGAGATTTAAACCTGCGCAGCTGATGATAAGAATATACGTTATATAAAAATGAAATATGATACTGGAGGAAGGACAAGTAAAAAGCATGAGGACCCCCTGAACGGCCTACACTTGTGTAGGTTGATGATAGTGGACGAGGTGAAGTAATTTGTCTCTCCGTTCTCAGTGGGTTCCTCACTAGTGGTAAATGTGATGTGTGTGTTTTATTTGTTTTTTTAAGTTACACACGATGCCATCATGTTACCCAATGACATGATGAAATTAATTTAACACCTTTTACACTCTTATCCGCAATTTCTAAATTTTATAAGCCAATCTCAAACAATAAAGGTGCTAATGTAACAAGATATTACAAAATCATCTTAATTTTCTCACTCGTCGTTCTCACGGTAGCAACAATTAACAGCTTCCGGACTGTTTTGTTGTATTTTAGTATTATTAGCTTTGACTGTATCAACAATGTTTGGTTTTATCTAATTTTTGAATGACGTTAAGGTTCTTCCTTTAGCAAGGTTAAAAGTACACTAAAGTCTTAGCACAGTGTTAAGACACGCACTGCTCAATTTCGAGACATTGCGCATTGAGTGGCAGCCTCATTTTGTCTTCTTACGAGAGCAAGAAATTGGAAATACTTCAATCCTCTAAATGGGAATAAAACCTACAAGCTTATTTTACGACGTTCGTATGAGTAGTGGAAATCTAATATTGTCACAAAATCCTAGTCACATGAAGTGACAAGACTTAGACTCCGGTATTAAACATTGATTTATAAAGAGGCCGTCGTGGCGCAGTGGCATAAAGTCTAACGAGGCGGTTCTGGGTTCGCTCCTAGCTTAAGAGAATGTAATTTTAATTATTTAAATTTCCCCGCTCTGTTATACAAAAAATGACGATCTCTAACACTAAAAACGTAATATCTCATCCACTCTGCCTTACTTACTAAGCTGAACTCAGGAAAAAACGTGAAAATGAAAAAAAGGATGATTAAGTACCTACATATCTATTTTTTTCTTGATTCCGATTTCATTTTTTGTATGTGATAGCTTAATTTAACATGCACTTAGTATTCCAAACAAATCGTCTATTGTACGAAGATAATTGCGTTCTAAATATCACGACTGTGCCGTGTTTTCAGCTTAGGCTTTTGTTTACATACTTCGATATACGACCTCGCATCGAATTCTTACTCGCTCGGAGTCTAGATGTAATGTTTCTTATAAGAAATTGTTTTTTTTTCATTATTTATATTTCTATGATCTGATAAGGCCTAGTGCGTTGATAAAAAATAGCTTTAAGTGGATTTATAATTGCGAATAGGGATTTTTCTGTTTTCCAAACTTTAAATCCCCTTTAATTTTATACTAATAAAATCAAACTTTAGAAAACATAAAAATGAATATTATTAACAGTTTATAAATCTTTTCTTGCTAAAATTAATTAGTTCATCTCGTTTCTCTTAGCAGTTCACACGCTCTCTTACAAGAGTAAAAAAACACTTCGTACAAATGAAATATAAATCAAATATAAATATAAATCAGTGAGACAAAATAGAGGCCTTCATAGCAGCAGCATAGCAGCGTAGTAACCCTTCTATTTTTCAATGCAGAACTCATTGAAAGTTCGAAGAAAATCTCAGAAATTTCTCGTTGCATGGGAAACGGAGTGTCTTAGCAATAGGCTTCCTCTGCCTTGCCGCATGCATGTTTAACTATTAATATAACGTGAAGCTAAAAAAATAGACATCGTAAATACGCCACTAGAGGAAAAATTCTTACATAATAAGCATATTCGTATTATGCATTACATAGTTATATAATTAGTGTTGAGTTTGGCTCAGTTTAAATCGAATTTCCTAACTTCATACCTTCCGTGTAATTAAACGAATGAACTCTGCGAAAATCCGCATCCGCAATCTTTCTATACATTTTTAAATATTGCTTTTAGTAGTGAGTAATAATAAGATTTGTTTTTTCTTCAGTGTAATCTTTACTTTTCATATTGTTTTAATATAAAAAACCTAAAAAATATGGCCAGGTGGCTTGGGTACTTCGAGAGAATTAGTGACAAAAAATTGGCATAAAAGATTTATGAAGCAAGATTAAGCCATAAGTGAGGCAGGATTAGACTAGAATTAACCTTCGAGAGCTCATTTTCATCATTATCACATAAAAGCATAAGGAACCCTCTAAGAGTATGTATGAAGTGTTTGATGATAGTGGACAACGGAAAAGAAGCTCGGGCTATCCTGTTGCGGGTAAAACGCGAAACAAAAGAAAATATTTTAAGATAAAAAGCAAAGCCCTTAGGAATCGGTAGTAACTTTTACACTCGTATTATGCATGTCTTGAACATACAAACAAACCAACATTATTATGTTAATATATCCAAATATTTACGGATTTGACGTCATTAATATGCAACGGTAGTCATATGAGGTATGAGATATTTCCTCATACAGTAAATTATGGCGTACATCACAGAATTCCTAATTTTGTTTCGTAGTTTTTTTTAAATGTTTATGTTTTTTGAAAGGTTTAAACTAAATGGACAGTTAAACACGCTTTTATTAGGTTACGTAATAAAATTATAGGAATTTAATTTCACTCACTTCAATTATTTTTTGATTCGATTCTCCATTTTTGTCCAATGTATATAAAGTACCGACACTCACGCATAAATGCAGAAAATTATCAAAACATAAACCTCTTTCGGAGTGGAAATTGAATGTACGACTACATTGTTCAGGTTTCGAGTAAAGAGAAGGGACTTTTTAGCATTCTATCATTTTGAACATTTGCTCGTACTGTGTCCATCGAGTTGAAAAGTGAAGAAATCAGAGGAGGTCTGGGACTTGTGATCCAAATATAGGTTTAAGGCCCCTTTTAAATGCTTTACTCTCCTCATTTTTATAAGTCAATTATCATAAAAAGTCTATCAAAGTTACTAAAATACTAAACAATGCTTGTTATATATAATTAATACAAACTAATATCCCTACCGAAAGTAAGCTATTTTTTGTTAAACCTTAAATTATGTACATAATTATTGATATTTATTTTTAACCAAATCTCACTTAACTCGTTTATACTCGTGGAAAGTGTTTCATCGAAAACAAGTATATAACTCGTTTATAATAAAGTACCTTTAATTTAATTTAGAAGATTTTGCCATGTTTTGGTCCAAAATGGGTACCTTTAGATGACATTGAAAAATTAAGACCCAAGAAAAATTAGATTTAGGAGAATAAACCTTGAGGCTAAAGAAACATTTAAAAAGGTGATACTTACAGATCAAAATTCAACTTTTGAACCAGAATAATTCCACCTGTGCGTTGTAAATATGGCCTTTGACGGTTAGGAATCATTCATCATCATCTTCATCATCATCAACAGCCATCTTTAGTCCACTGCTGGACATAGGTCTTCCCCAATTCTCGCCACCACACTCGAAGCATAGGAAGCATTATGTCAGATCAATTGCCATTACGTTCAATTCTCAATATATCAATAATCCTAAGGAACACTTTTAAAATATTTATAATAGGAAATAATCAGATTTTTTTGTAATTGATAAAACATGTGATACATTCTTGTTCCTTATAACTTCGTTGTAGTGTTATTACAATTAACAAATTGCAAAAAATAATTACTTCCGTTCCGTGCAAGTTTATCTAATTGAGGCTGTCGTGGCACAGCGAACAAGTGTCTGGCCGTGAGTGCGGTGGTTTTGGGTTCTATGTTCGACGGTTCCTACGCGAGTGTGTGTAATATTTCATCTGCCTGCTTAGGGAAGTGGAAAACTGAATTTTATAGTGCAATGTACTTGGAGACATTAATAATTGACTCTAAAGTCGAGCAGCTTATTAGTAACCTCTAAAGAGTTCCACTTTTCAGGTCCTATCATCATCATCAGACCAGCTCAATAATACCATATTACTCTCTGCTCTCTGCCTACTCTGCTATATGCGGAATATGAGTGACATGTACAAATAAAATAAAAAACAATAAACAAAGGCTCGTGTCGTCGCCTCCTTGTCTGTACATCACTCGAGTACGAGGTAGTGCGTCGAGCGCACCTGTCCACTAATTATTACTTATTTGAATGTTATTTATTATTTAGTTTCTTTCTCTATATAAGTGAATAATTTATTGGTATGTATTTGTTTTGTTTTTTGGCTTTTTTGAAAATTTATTTATATATGTATAGTCTGTATTTTTTTTTTCAATTATTTTTTAGGAATGATAGTGATATTAAGTAGTTTTTTCTTACTGCTAACTTATAACGCTCTTTCCTTATAATTTCGTGATAAGTGTATATAAATGTGGGGGAGTCGTGGCGCAGGGGCACACATGCGGCTATAAACGCGACAGATTGTAGGTTCGATTCCCACTCGAAATAATGAAAAATTTAATATTTTCATTTCCTCACTCTGATAACGAGGCCAATCAAGGCGTCGAGCACCACCACTTAAATTACAATGTCTGGAAAATTCGGCGGAAAGTGTAGAACAGAAAAGTCTTAATGGGAACGGAGTATCTTAACACTAGGCTCCCAGGTGACCTCTGGCCACCCTGCTATGTGCATGATACAGTGTGAATCTAAAATAAACATAATTTATTGTGATAATTTCATTCATAATGGCGCAGTTAGGACGTGTCTGCTTAAACGCGAGGGGGATTCAAAGTCAGAGGAACTAGTGATAAGAGTGTCTTTGCCTCATAATTTTTTAAGATATTGGAAGTGATAATAATTTAAAAATAATGATTCCCACTTTCCTTTACCTAAGCTTCTTTTCCACTAAATTCTTAAACCATTGCCTTTTAAGTAGCGGAACTCAACGCCCGGTTGTGTCTCGGTACCAGAGCCAGGAAATAAAAATATGAAATATATCATTCCCCCAAGTGGGAATCGAACCCTGCCCCTGGGCAAAATGAATCGATGGTCGAGATGACGGCCGATTTACCCTCATTATTAACTTATATTATTACTTAATTTATATAATTATTATGATTATATTAAATAACTAACACTAGATTGCGCATGCGCACGTCATTGCTAACGGTCACGTTGAGTTGTTTGAAAATTAATGTTTACTACAATATATCATTACCCATTAGTTATTACATAAATGTATTGGCGCCGTACTCACAGTACCTAATGCGTTGGAATGTGTCTGACTGTAGGTGGGTCGTGGGTTCAAATCTTACTTAATGGAAGTTTAATATTTATAGTATTTATAATATTGATGTTTATCTATTGATATTTACAATGTACTGTCTTTGTTTAGTTGGAGAGTGCAGAAAGCAATAACAAGAAGGAGTTTCTTTATTTTAGCTCCCAAAAATAATTATAAATCATATATCATTATCATATCGATATTCAAAACATCTTTGTTGAAAAGTTTTGTTTTGAAAACTCATTTTTACCCGTTACCTTAAAAGTCTTCTCATAGTGCTCCCCCACACTCCCCAAGGAACCTACAAGTATAATACTCGTACATGCCGAACTTCGGTGTTCTAATTATAATTAGTTTCGGTGTCGCGTAGTTTTGCTGTGTACCTACTTATGTATTATTTTTTTTCCTTATATATTTCATTTTTATTGACCCTTCTATATTATTACCACTCAATACTACAAGGAAGAAGTCAGGGGAATAAAATATACAATAATAGTTGTAGATATTTTTTCACAATCATCATCCAACACCCATCATCGATGATAATTATGATGATTAAAAAATTACTTCTTAGGTAATAGTAGTAAAAAAATCTATGCTAATAGTAAAACACCCGACTGCATAAACTAAATTAATATATCCAGTAACATTTGCATCAAGACAAATCCACGTATCATTTATTAAGATCGGTACACTAATTTAACAGTTAGAACGGAACAAAAGAACAGACATACATACATACAACCCTCCTTTTGGGTTTCGCAGTCGGGTAACTATACACTACATCATAAAGTTAGATAACAATTTACCTACATATATAAAAGCAAGTAGAGAACTCGCATTAGCACCGTCTTGAGCGTCGAGGTGTATTGTAATTTATGTAATTAGATGGCAAAAAGGTTTAGCGTAATAACTTTCTATTTAACTATTATGTACCTTTAAAATAATCTTTTATATCTTTTGTGGAGCTATCTTCCGCGTTGTATGGGATAAGCTTAGAGAGGTTATTGATAGGTGAATCAAGTTTCCACTTTTCAGTTATCATATAGTATAGTTCAGTTATTTAAAATGTAAAATCCTATTAAAGCAACGGCACAGTTATGCTTGTAAACGTGACAGGTGCGGCTTCGACTCCCATTCGGGTCAATAAATTATTTTCATTTCCTAACTCTAGCACTTTAGTTCTGCCGATGTCTGCTAGAGTGGGGAAATGAAATTATAAAATTTTTATTATTCCCCGAGTGGATGGCGGTCGAACCCATAACACAATCGCGTTTATATTCAAACGCTGTCCTACTGCGCCACAACCGCCTCAGATTTTAATCAATAAGTTTAAACATATACCTATTTGAACTGGTATTACAAGTTACCATATAAAATTTATATGTTAATAAAAAAGCACTTCGTATGTATATTAAACATTACTAAAAGTGTCTTCGTCCTTTACTTTCTTGATACTTTTATAATCTTTACATTTCTATAAGAAATTTAAAACATTTTTTATGTAAGTAGGTGTAATACGATATGAACTCATACTATTATTATATTAAAAATCTACGATTTGTTTGTGTTAGACTAATCGAGGCCGTCGTGGCTGTAAATGTGGACACCATTAGAGAAAGAAGTCAAGGGAATAAAATATTTTCATATCTTTGCTCGGGTAATGAGGCAGAGTGCGGTGTTGAGTTCCGCCACTCATCACACAACGACTGGAAAGCTCAAAACCTGGGCCTCCAGTCGAGAAGGAGGTATTAACTAGGTTCCCTGTCTAACATGCTATAAGAGATAAAATTACTTTCAATTGCGCAAAATCATGCACAATTTCACTCTAAAAATATAAAATAAACTATAAATTAAGCCATCTAAAACAATTAACGTCACGGGTAATAAATTGGTGGTAATTCAAAGTAGTAGGTACTCACGGGTCTTGCTAATTTTTATAGCATTTACAACAATGCCCTTTAATATTATTTCACACTCCACTTGTTTTCACCGCGGAAGTGTTTCCGGAAGATAAACCAAGACACGAATTACTTTTTATTTTTTTATTTCGAATAGGAATTTTAGTGACCAGGTGTGGGGACAAGGTACAGTTGAGATAATTGAGGGATCATATAAGTATGAAAGCTATCCAAATTTAATTTACTGATTAAAAAACGATATTTTTTAGCTTCACGCATCCCCCACATGGCAGGATAGGGAATAACCTGAGAACTTAGGGTTAAGACATTTCGTTCCCCATTAAGACACTTCCGTTTCCCAATTTCTGCCGAATTCTTGAGATATTGCGTGTAAAGTTACCAGAGTGTTGAAGCGAAATATTTAATATTTATATTTCACTCTTTTGGGTGGAAATCGAACACACAACTGTCGTAGTTATAGTCTTACGTCTGTACCCCTGCGTCACAACGGCCTCATATATATATATACACATAAATATCTGTGTATATAATATACGAATATCTATATATATTATTTTAATGGTATACATTAGTTTATATTGCACACTATTGTGACAGCGGACGGCCTTGCCGCTGATGTCATCGCTGATCGTCCACGCTCGGCTGGCCGACTGATCTGTAAATGCATTTTTTATCGATACATCTACAAATATATAGAGTATGAACTGAATAATTGTTGGAAAAGGGACAATAGGCGAAGGTTGATGGAAGCTTCACGCTGTATCGCGCGTATAGCAGGGAACACCGGCCAATTTTTTACATCAGTGCGTGTTGACTGGTGGCTGGACAATATGGCGCTGCCTATAATTGCCAAAGCGATGAAAAAGACAGATGGGTTCGATTCCCTGACTCGAGGAAATGAAATATTTAATATGTTAATTTTTTGCTCTGGTGTCGAAGCCGAGCGAGAAGTTGAGTTACGCCACTCAACACGCTATGCCACCAGAATTCCGCGGAGCGAAGTGTTTTAACATTAGGAAACTAGATTCCCTGAGCCTGTCCCCCTACACGCGGGATACAGCATCAAGCTGAAAAAATATCTTTTGTCATTATACCTAAATAGACGTCAAACGACGATGACGACTGCGAAAAAAAAACAATACTCTGAAGTCGAATTCAAGCCTTGAACCGTTCAATATTTTTAACAACAATTTTTTTTTTAGAAAAACTTTTAAGGCTCAATTTAATTTGCAATAAATGTTTGCATATATTACTTTAAACCAAAACAACGTTCGCAAAACGAAACAAAATAAACATAATTCAAGGTCATTAAAAAAGGAGGGACAATTAAGTTAAAAAAAATAATTTAAACAATTATACACGTACTATCATATAGCACAATAATGTTTTTAATGTCTGCCATAAAGTTTAATAAGGCCAGTCATGGCGGAGGGGCACACGCGTCTGACTGTATACGCGGCAGGTTATGGGTTCGATTTCCACTCAAATTAATAAAATATTTCATGTAACGAGACAAAGCACGGTGTTGAGTTCCACAAATCAATACGCAACGCCTCCAGAATTCGACAGAAAGTGGGGAAAAGAAATGTGTTAATGGGTTCCTGGGTTCCTAGGTTCAGCAGGGTTATGCATAGAGAACTTAATGGTTTATTTGTCGAGACATTGCTTATTTACTGGCGGGACCTAACGCCATGCCTAGCTTTGTTACCAGGGCGTGAAAATAATTTACTCCTCTCGATTGGAAATCAAACTCACAACCGTCGCATTTATAATCAGAATCTGTGCAGCGTTGCCACAAACATAAATATTTCCCTTTTTACAAATGTGCAACGAAAGAGCGGACTGAACATACATACACACTTATATTTTTTTGCATGATTTCGGCAGTTCTACCTAACCTACTCAACCTTGACGCGAAGATTTTCTCTGATGTCACGTTTTAATATAAAACTCTCTAGACATCGAGATTTATCTTTATTTTATTTATTAAATGTATTACCGTCGTGGCGGAGCCAATGAAATCAAAATTTTAGCGGTGCACGAGGAATGTAGTGTATTATTTTTGTCCGTGTGATCCCGGACTAGAATAGGATCACCCTGGTACTGATGGTGTCGTAAGAGGCGACTAAAGTACGTGTGGTAGAGTCACGTCGCCAGCAATGGCAACACGCATGGGCAGACTCGACCGGATCATTACCACCCCCGGCATTTAAAACCGGCGTTAAGTAGTGGCTTTATGCCACTGCGTTTCGCATTAGGTAATGCCGGGCTCCGGAGCCCAACCCCCACCCCTTCCTAGAATATGAAAGCGGCACATAAAGAGAATCTACCCCAGGAGGGTACCAGCACCTCCGGTGCTGGAGAATCCCTCCCTGAGTCCTCAAGCTCAGGCTGCCCTTCGAATTCTGGGGAGGGCACAGTACCGCGCACAAGACCAAATTGCAAACAAGGCAAACGAGACGTACGCCCCACGGCAACCCCTACCACACTAAACGTGGACTTTTCTAATATTAGGGGTCTTCACTCCAACCTGAATGCCGTCCACCACCATCTTGAGACGGCACGGCCGGCCTTGTTATTTCTGACGGAGACTCAAATTGTCCGACCGAGCGACACAGCCTACCTCCAATACCCCGGCTACAAAATAGAGCACAACTTTATGCCTCATGCCGGGGTCGCAGTGTTCGTAAGGGAGGACCTGAGTTTCCGTCGTCTTGCTAATCTTGAAGGTCGGGACCTGTCGACTATCTGGCTCCGTGTCGACTCGGACGATCGAACCCGAGTCTACGCATGCCTTTACAGGTCCCACAGTGGCAATGCGGAAACGGATCGGCTCATGGAACACCTGCAATCGGCCATCGACGATATGCTCTCACAGATCCCCTCTGCTGAGGTCGTGATACTTGGCGATTTTAACGCGCATAATGCCAGTTGGCTTGGATCACGCACCACCGACCACGCTGGGAGGGCCGTTTTTGACCTTGCTACGGCGAATGGATTGTCCCAATTGGTTGAGTCGCCTACGCGACTCCCGGACGTGGACAACCACAATGCCTCCTTATTGGACCTTCTGCTGACTTCGCACCCGGAACAGTACCAGGTTGTCGTCGTTGCTCCTTTGGGGTCTTCTGACCACTGCCTGGTACGGAGTGTCGTGCCCATTAAGCGCGGCAGTCGCAGAACACCCGCAACTCGTCGCGTCTGGCACTACAAGTCAGCAGATTGGGATGGGATGCGTACATTTTACTCATCTTATCCCTGGGGGCCGGTTTGCTTCTCTTCTGATGATCCTAGTACCTGTACCGCTGCTGTTGCCGACGTGGTTCTGCAGGGCATGGAACTTTATATTCCTAGCAATGTAGTGCCCATCGGTGGCAAGTCACAGCCTTGGTTTGATACGTCTTGCAAACTTGCTGCCCTTAGCAAGCGCGAGGCATATCAAATCTGGGCCGAGGCACTGGTTACTAAGGATCCGAAGGTGAAAGCCTCAAAAAGAGAGTATAACCGGGCCTCTAGGACCTTTAAGCGGCAAATTGCCAAAGCATCATCAATAGCCAGCTCTTGGTTTATCTAGAGGATCACCGATTGATTAATGACCGTCAATATGGCTTCCGCCATGGTCGCTCAACCGGTGATCTTCTGGTTTACCTTACCCACCGTTGGGTTGCGGCTATTGAAAGCAAGGGAGAGGGCCTGGCAGTTAGTTTGGACATGGCGAAGGCCTTTGATCGAGTGTGGCATGGGGCGCTCCTTGCTAAACTTCCATCCTATGGGCTTCCCGAGAAGTTATGCAGGTGGATCGCCAGCTTTCTCACTGGGTGCAGCATCAAGGTCGCTGTGGACGGTTTTTGCTCCAAACATATGCCCGTGAACGCTGGCGTTCCCCAAGGCTGCGTGCTGTCCCCCACGCTGTTTCTTCTGCATATCAATGACATGCTGGAGGACTCTAGCATTCATTGCTATGCAGATGATAGCACGGTGGACGCTGTTTACTCCGGCCGCGCGAGTCTTTCTCGGGAAAACGCTGAACAGTGCCGAAATAAACTTGTGTCTTCTGTTGAGGCATCCCTCGAGAATGTCTCTTCATGGGGTGAAAAGAACCTGGTCCAATTTAACCCCCTGAAGACACAGGTTTGCGCGTTAACCACAAAAAAAACCCCATTTATCGTGTCGCCAGTCTTTCAGAACACTCCCCTTTCAGCCGCGCCCAGTATCAGCATATTGGGCCTTAATGTTTCGAGTGACTGCCAGTATCGCGATCATCTGGAAAGCAAGGCCAAGTTGGCCTCGAAGAAACTGGGGGTCATCAATAGAGCGAGACGGTACTTCACGCCAAAACACCGATTGGCCCTATGTAGGGCCCAGGTTCGGCCACTCATGGAGTACTGTTCTCATCTCTGGGCTGGTGCACCCCAGTATCAGCTTGAACCATTTGATCGCATACAACGTAGAGCTGTTCGAATCATTAAGGACCCAGTAAGCTGTGTAAGGCTTGACACTTTGGCTCTGCGTAGAGACGTCTCCTCGCTGTGCGTTCTCTATCATTTATCATGGTGAGTGTTCTGAAGAACTGTTTGACCTGTTACCTGCCGCCGAATTTTCTAACCGCACAGCACGTCACAAACTTAAATATCATCCACACCATCTGGATGCGTGGCACTCCACTACTGTGCGGTTTCGTAGGAATTTCCTTCCACGCGCCACCGAACTGTGGAATAGCCTACCCGCGGCAGTGTTTCCAGGTCGGTACGATATGGGTACCTTCAAAAAGCGCGTTTATCTCCACCTCAAAGGCCGGCAACGCACCTGTAGCTCCTCTGGTGCTGCACGGGGTCGTGGGCGGCGGTGATCATCATCAGATGACCCGAACGCTCGTTTGCCTTGTCCTTTTCCATAAAAAAAAAAAAAAAAATTAACACTAGGTTCTATATGCGAGATACTACTTAAGGCAAAAAATAACTTTAAAGAAATGTCCTTCTAATTAAATTATACATTACAATTGATTACTAATATTGTACTAACTGCCCTTTTATTTCCTCAGATTCGAAAAAACAATGTCAATACAACTCAACGTCTTTCAACATTAAATAGGTATTTCATTTCCTCGAGTGGGCATCGAACCCATATCCTGTCATATTTACAATCACACGCTTGTGCCCTTGCGCCACTACCGGCCTCAATGGGGTCTCATTACGTAATATACTTTAATAAGCTCATCATTTGTAACATCTTTATTGTATATTCATAACTTTAGAGTCAATTACGTAAGAATTTAAATTTTAACTGACTGGTAACCGCACCCATTAGGTAATATAAGCTGCTTTATACTTTAATAGTTCTTTTCCCGCGGCTTCGCCCGCGTTGTCAAATAAAAATATCTAAGAACAGTTCTTTCGTTCAATCACATATAACGTGGTAAAACATTCACAATGGGTTAATTCGAAATAATTAACATACTGTAATATAGCTCCATAACTTTGCTCGAAATATGAGCTATCAGTTATCTAACACAAAAAAATAATTAGAACCAATAGTTGCTGAGTATAGCGCGTTCAACCAAACAAACTCTTTACCTTTACAATATTAATAATTAATATATAAAGTTTATCTAAGGTCTAATTATAAACACGACCTTTGTAGGTTCCATTTTCATTATAATAAAGCAGCATACGGTTCCATAACTGTAAACAAAACATAAAACGTAGATTAATAACTCGCGCACCAAATCACAAGCAATTAAAGAATAGACATTTAACGCGATAATAACTCGAGTCTCGACAGTTACTAACGTTTAGATACATCTGTGCGACAGTGGGTGTAGTTTTCATAGCGGAACGCCGTTTAGCTAGTGATGTACCGAATCAGAGAGATTTAAAAAGGCCGCATAAAAATTTGAGAGAAAAATTTTATTGAACCTGTGAAAGGTAATACGTACTAGTTTACTTTTAAATTTCTTTAGGTAGAGAGAGGGGCTTGGTCGATGGAGGCGACAACAGGTCTGAACTAATATTTACATATTACCAAAAAATTCTATACGTAGTATATAATGAATAGTATCAACCAAATAATCGATAGGTTCGATGAATTCTCGAAGGCGCGAGTGTATTTACCGACTGCTGTGACACTGGCGCACCTGTGCAAGCTGAGGCGCTCCAAATACTGTGTTTGTATAACGGGGTTGAAGGAAACAAACTTGTGAAACTCGTGTAAAATAGAAGTATTATTCTTCGTTCGTTCGTTCTTGTATTTTACGCTACTAACACTCTTTTTCTCACGTACATTTCTTAGACTAGAAAATATCTAAAAATACATTATCTAATAAGTGAGGGTTCAAATCCGTATCAGTTAATTAGCCTACTTAAGTTTAACCACGCTCTATAGGGAGCTGACCGGATTACTGATACCGCCGTTAATTATAATTTATCGACGCATACCAATGACACCTTCAGTGTTCAATAACAATAGCGTTCGACGGCCAACTAAGGACCGCGGTTGATTGTTTTAAAATATTACTCGCATTCCAATGTCACGACGAATTTATGCAGTGTTGAAAATATTGCGATGATAATTTAAAAATATTATCAAAATCAGCTTATAAGCACGTTTTTTATTAAATAATATGGTATCATCGAGCTAGACTGATGATGGAACCAGGTTCTTGAAAAGTGAAACTCTTCAGAGGTTATAATTTATGGCGCCGAATTTAAAGCGTATTGTTTTTCGTTATTTTTTAGGTTTTTATTGAGATATTATATTACACATGTATCAATTGTAAAAATTTTGCTGTTCAAATTTATTTTACTTGGTTAAAACGCTTCTTATGACTGACACATAACTCAGAGACGAAAATACTAGACTTAAGAATATGAAATTTAAGTTAAGATAAGTTAGGGAGTATAGACAAACATTTTGTGAGGATTTCTCGAAAATTTTACGGCAATACGAAAAACGATGGACTTTCATTTCAAATCTACAGGTGACGACCAGTTCTATATAGTTCTATATAATATATTTACTGAGTCAAAAACTAATTTTTCGCGTGTTAATTACAAAAGTATTAAGCAACAAACAATGGAGGACGTAATCATAACTAGGCTAAGTTGCGAAAGCTCTATTGAAGAGCGTTACTCCGTATAATAATGGTTCTTTGTGTTTATAATAAACGTTTAATTATTATTGTACTTGTGAGTGACTTCGTTCTATTTATATTATTACCTAACTGCGTTACTCATAGGAGGGTAATGTGCACCTCAACACAAATTCCCTCTGCCTACCCTGCTAAATTCGGGATACAACGTGAAGCTACAAAAAAGGAACCGAGTATTTTTTACGTCATATAATTACGGAAATTAACTTACAATCATCGCTGTCAGAAAGAATATGCAAGCCTTTACGAATTTTATATAAATACTAGCGACCCTCTTGCGGCTTCGCCCGCTTTAACTACTGGATTATTCATATAATGTATGTTTGCAAAACACTTAAGATAATGTGAAAATTAATTAAACCCTAATGCAACCCGCATTTTCGTAGTTTCAATAAGGATTTTCCAATTGTTTTACACAGCAAGGATTTTTTGGTAGATACCGTAATTTTAAATCTGTCCAACTAATCCTTTCAAGTACTTATTAAAATATATTTAAATGACTATTTTTAGATAGTTAAATGACTATCCTTAAACGGAAGAAATTATAAACAAAAGTTTACCTACTAATAACTACTACAAAAAATATGAGACCAAATATATCGGGCTGAAATAATACATTCAACTCCAATTATCCAATACGTGCAAACGCATCTAAATCTTCGTTGCTATAGAGGCAGGCCGGTTTTTTTTTTCGAGCTTGTGGTTAATGCTGAAGAGGGTATTCTGTCCCTGATAAAAAGCAAGCACTACGTGGCTGCCTGTGAGGAAAATTAAATAGAATGCATCGGCCGGGAATCGAACCCGGGCCGCCCGCGTGGCAGGCGAGCATTCTACCACTGAACCGCCGATGCGTGTAAGGCATGGCGAGTGGCGAGCCGCTTCGCAGCAAGGATTTTTTGATATTGTAACTTCTAAAGTACTTATTAAAATGAAAAACAGTAAAAGACAGTTTTGATCTACATTAAATGGCCAACGTAACTAATACACTTATTTATATGCTGAGAGTAAGGGATACAGTTGATGTGTAAACGGCGTGATGTGTCAACGATTAAATGTGTTTTTCTCTAAAACTATTCGCAATTTGGAAATAGTGTAAAAAGCAAATTTTATCTTCGTTTAACGTAGAAATTTAATAAAGTATTTTAAAAGATAAGGATTCATACCATTATGGAAAAATATCGCTCACAATAAAAAATATATTGAAATTATTATTTTTAGACAGAAATATGATCACTACACGTTATTCTTAAAAGATACGAATATGCTCTCGCGGACTTTTTTTTAGATCTTATTAAGAGGAACAATACTCCAGTACATTATTTTCATGTAGTACTTACCATTAAAGCAGCGCATGCGCGAAAGTGTCTCAACGGGTAGGACTTTAGACACATTTATCGTATTTATGTTAATTTACATAAGAATGTACAAATAATAAACTATATATAAACCTTCCCTGAGAAATACTCGACCTAATGGTGAAAACCGCATAAAAATCCGTTGGGTGGTTTAGAAGAAGAAGAGTTAGAAAGTTCAGACAGACACGAAAAGCGACTTTGTTTTATAAGATATAGGATAGGATAGGATGTGCGTAGGTGTACGTAGATTGTTTGATATAGATTGATTTATGACCGGAATATGCCAAATTTGTTATAACAATATGATGAGTAAAAATAAAACAAATGAATATTTTATATAATTAAAGTTAGAGCGTCTAATACACTTTTAGTCAAAATTAGACATTAGAGACATATAATATTATATTCGGGACTAGATTCTGCATAGAATGTCTTAATATTCGATAATACGCCTAAAATGCTAATTGGAAAATAAAAAATAAATAAAGAGAAAATCAAGGAAATCTAGCTTGAACAAGGTGTGGTGCCATTCGTGTTGTTTGCTATGACGACCATCACGCAATGCTTGGCGACACCTGAGACTTACTTAAGCACCTTGTTTTCCATTTGCTTCGAACAAACAAGTAATATTTTGATTGCCTAAGAATACCTACTTGAACTAAATTTTAAAATGTATGTGTATGTTGACACTATTAGACATATTATGTAACTAGCGGCCGCGCGCAGCTTCGCTTGCTTATTTAGGGGTGAATTCTAATAAACCACGAAACATGTGTTCAATGAAAGATTTTTAAGAGTCTAAATTTCAAATTTTATAAAAATCGGTGGCGATTTAAGGATTTTTCCATATAAACTTACAACCCCTATTTCACCCCTTCAGGGTTAACGGCTGTGCGTGTGTCTTACCTCAGTCAGTGAGGACAAGTCCTTTTATATATATAGATACACAAGCTACAAGAGAAGATGTTGCAGGTTCTAATACGATTGGGTGTTTTATATTATATCAGAATGCCAACATATTCCCCACAATTTCAAAGGAAATTCAAGGGAATTCTGTGTAAGGACACAGCTTACCTTGCAAAATGAGGAAGATACTTGAAATATAAACATATAATATTAATGTTAAACGTCTTTACACATAAATAATCTTTAAAGAATAGAACCTGCGCCTCCATCAGCATTACAAGGTAGGTGAGTCAATTATCGTCACGTCCATCTTATAGTAATGCTTCATCGGATGTCGCGTGTTACATGCGTTCGAATAACTAAGCTTTAAGTGAACGAGCGTGCTTGAAACACGAAAACAATGTGTTCATAAAAACTCGGCCTTTTAAATAAAAGTTGTAATTTTGTAGTAATTTAGGTAATTGCGGCACAGTGGTTGCCTGTGAAACGCGATGGTTCTAGGTTCTTTATAATCTTTGTATTCCCCTGCTATAATAGACAAAGGACGGTGTTGAGTTGAGGAAACTTAATACAATATTAATATACACAATTCTGTTTTAAAGTTAAAACCATTGAATACAGTCAGATACTTGCTAATAACACAAAACCTTAAGAAGAAGAAGAACCTTATGAAGTAAATAAATAACAGGATATAATAAGAAAATACTGTGGTACGATCTATGTTTATTTGTTTTTCTTTGTTAATACTATTGTAATGACGTCATAGTGACGTTATTGGCATGTATAGGTTGTGAACAGTACCGTGTCACCGTGGTTCTAGGTTTCATTCTTACCCAAGTAAATGTTAAAAAAAATATTTTGTATTTTTACTTCAGTGATCTTCCTGTATCTGCTTTATTTTCTATATCTAAATTGCCTGTTGAGTCGCAAAACTCAATGCAACTCGATTTATCTTATCAGAGCGGGGAAATAAAAAAAATTCATTCATAGCCAGTGGTAATCGAACCCGCAACCATCACGTTCATATTATGCTACCGCGCCACTATGATCTCAGATGAATGCCTGTTAGTCCTCTTGTTAAAATATTTTAAATTACTTGTCAACACAAAAAATAGTCCAAGTACACAAATTGAAGATAAAAATCTAATACAGTATACGTTGATATTGCAGTGACGTGTATCAGATAAGGCTGTAGTACCTGTCCATTGGTTGGGAACTCAGAGAATATGAGTTGAATGAAATTATTGTAGTTTTTCATATATAAAATATCAAAAATACCTATCCTGGTTCTCTATAATTATATATTTCTTTGAGGTAGATTAGTGCAAATTGGCCAATATCAGCAATCCCCTCAGTGACAATCGAACTCAGCACACATAGTCAGTTGAGCACAAAATCACTTGGCCAATGTCACGTTATGGAGAGCACACGAAAGAGGTTGAGAGAATCAAACTCACAATCCTCGTGTTACTTACCGATTCAGCTATATCCTCGACTAATGCTAATGCATTTAAGTTTAATTTATATCGAAATATAATTATGTTTACTTTATAGTTATTAAATAAATGTAAGTGCAATCGTTAAAAGTGAAGTTGTTATGAAAAATGATTCAAATGTAAGGTCGTGTTACGTAAAAAGGATGCGTAAGATTAGAATCTTACAATCGTTACATTACTCGATAAATCATTTACCATAAAACAACTGGTAATACAATTTTATAAAATCAAACACACGCTTTTTAGGGTTCTGTATCCGAATTGGTAAAAACGCAATTCTTCGAAATTCGTTTTCTCTGTCTGTATGCCACTATCAGTATATTTTCGGCTTCGCCCGCTCGAACTACGCAATTATTTATTTACTAATCTATATCACTGTCGTGTTATAAAAAACAATTTCATTTTAAAAACAATCCATACATTGAAGACTCAGTAGTTCTCGAGAAAACCGCTTTCGACCAAATTTATAATATTAGCATAATAATAGATTTTATTACAGTTTCTAGTTAAACTTTAGCAAACATTTACATATAAACCCGTCACACTTTCTAAAGATGGTAAATTAGACTTACTGTATGTACGTATTTCGGTCTAATAACTTTCACTGAATAATAATCAGATCTGAGTTGAACTTTAAAAGGTTCGCTTATTTACTACTAAATAAATTTTATAATAAAGCCTTGTCACCTAATTGAATTATTGTCAAAGATTTTTTTCAAGCCAGCCCGAGGTAACCCAGTGTTAGAACACTCCGTTCCCCACGCACAACACTAGATGTGGCAGAATTCAATGCCGCCCTTTGTCTGATTACTAGAGCGAGGAAATAAAAATAAAAAAAATTCCCGAGAAGGAAATAGGAATCGTACCCATGATCGTCGTGTTTATATTCAGAAACTATGCCGTTGCGCCACTACGGCCTCCCTCTACTGTAGTTAAAAATTATATAATATTAAATTTCCATCCATCGATTTCCCCATCCACATATTACTATATATATTTCCATATTAGGTACCTACTTGCTGTGCGTGCAATAGTGTAATCTAAAATATGATATTGTAACGATTTTACATAATATTGTATGAATAATAAAGTATTATAAATAACTGTCTATTTGCTACTACTAAGGAAAACTGCATTTTTATACAGTCTTCTTAACCTTTGACTAGGAAAAGCTTAAACATGATTATCATAATAAAATAGTAAACATATTTTAGCTAAGTTGTATATGTAATATGTATGTATGTATGTTTTTCCACCAATTCTTGGAAACTAAGTGATATCGAGATGACCCTTCTCTGATTTCTATCAGGTATATTCCAACTTTAGGAAAACAATTGAAGTTTCACTAAAATCGATTCACTTATTTTAGAAATAGGATATCCACGCATAAGCAATATGGCGTTAATCGTTTCATTGTAACCCTGAGGTCAGTTGGGTACTTAGAGACTCATAAATGACTCTTAGCTCCTTCCATTTTGCGGTCGACAGAGACGAAGCCGCAGGCAAAAGCTGGGCTTAGTAAAATAGTGTTAAATACTTTGTGGTTAAAACACAAGCCATTCTTCTATTTCTTAAAGACATTAGCTATTCCGCATCCCGTTTCACACGCTCTGAATGTTCGTCTGTTACTTTTACTCTCGAAACCGCGTAATAAAACTTTATATTGTTAACAATTGAATATTTTGTATTATATTGTTGTTTTTTTGGGTATGGGCTAATTTAATTGAAAGAGTATTTTCACATCAACTTGATGGTTTTTATTATTATGAAAGATGTTTCACTATTTCAATTTTTTATAACTTTTAGCATAGGATAGTACATATTATTTAGATATATAATTCATGGGTGAGCTCGAGAAAAAAAATGTTTTTCAAAAAATATGATACATAAATATCATGGAGGCCAGTCGTGGCGCAGTGCCACAAACGTTTGACTGTAAACGTGACGGGTTATGGGTTCGATTCCTATTCATTTCTTCCCTCTGGTGTCGAGACAAAAGCGTGACGTTGAGTTGGCGTGGAGAGTGGAGTGTTTTAGCATTAGGCTTCCCCTGCCTACCCTGTTACATGCGGGATACAGCGTGAATCGGAATAAAACAAAAAAATATCAACAAACTCTCGTAACCCAAATGTACCTGCGGTATACATTACCTTATAGGTGTTTGACTTTACGGCCTCTAAAACTGCAGTTGCATGCTCGAACTATGTAGACTTCTGGGTCAGCCTTGTAATAGGAAGTTGTTAGTTTTGCTTAAATTAAGTGTTATAAATATGTATGTACATTTTTAAGTAAAAATTAAAGAAATGATTAATGAAAAATCCCTATAGTTAATAATAAGCAGCGCATTTAAATATCGAGGAAAATAAAACCAATGATTCTAAAAAATGAATTAAAAACAATAATCGTTTAGATTCTAAGAATAATAAATTTATATATTGTATCGTCCAAAGTTGTTTTATTCTCCTTACATATAAAATAACATGATTCCATAATAACAATAAATCTATATTTTTCTTTACAGCGCAATTCAAACGCGGGCCGAGGCAAAAGATTCACATTCCAATCGACGGTGCGACAACTGGAAAGGCGACGGTTAGCAGAGAAGCTGTCTAAAGAAGCTGATCTGAAGGAACAGCAGAGAAGAACCGAGCTGGAGGCCATGAGACGGTTAGTTTAATGTGCTATAATTAATAATTAAATTGCCATGTGTTTTACGAAGTCTCTTGAAGTCTCGATATCTTTAGTTTTTTAGTATTTTTCAAAATGTTGCCTAGTGAAAATGTTTTTTTTTAAACTTAAGTATTGGAGTTTGAACTCATAGGAGTATATTTATTCCCGGGAACATCCCAATTGTGGATTGTATGAATAAATATTCCTTTACAATCGATATCTCATGAAGAGTCTTATTCATTCAATCATTAAGAATTTTTTATTATACAGAACTATTATATCGAATATTCTCACTTATTTTTCATTTAAGGTTTAGTTTATACATGCTATCTTTATATAAAATTACAGAGTAGAAGAAGAGTTCCAACGTAAGAGAGCGAGGGAGAAGGCCAACATCCGACAGCAGCTGAGGCTGGTGACCAGCGGTGCTAGTAGCATGCCGCCTTCTCAACATAGCAAGGTTATAAATTTAAATTATTATTATTGCATTTTTACTTTTATCGCTGATAAACATTATTTAAATGCAATAAATTAACCTTACTTTACTTCCATAAAGTATATATAGTAGGGATAATATTTTTTTAGCTTTACACCATACACGTTGTCACGCATATCACAACAAGAACACAGTGTTATGTCACGCCGTTCCTCATATAAAATAATATGTTAATATATCGAAATATATGTTTACAGACCAGAGACGAGCCGGACGGTTCCTGCCGGGGCTCCCCCGCGTTAGATCGAACTCGTGACCATCGAGTCAAACACAGCAACGCGTCTTCTGACGGAAGTGGCAGAAGCAAAAGTTCTACGCCAGTGAGTATCTACTATTAAGTTAACCTTCTGTATAAAATTAGAGATTTAGTTAATCAAAAAATGTTTATTATATAAATATGTATAACAATAAGCCACATGCTTATATTGTCCAATACATGAAGCAAATATAACGAGCAAGACATATTTTTTCTTTCGAGAACTTTTTAAGGTTTATAAAGTTTTCAAATACTTTATTTTCAAAAACACTATAAACCAAATGTATATTTGTGCGTATATATAGTTACAGTATAAACTCGATTATGCGGCCATAAGATAATATGTTTTGTATATAACGAAGTGTATGTATCGTATATTTCTAAAATATATGTCTTAATAACTCGTTAATTAACTTTCATATTGATACGTATAAAAACAACAAATTGCTTTTAATAAACATATAAAATGTGCATATACACAAAACCCGCTTTTGTTTAAAGTTGCGATTATTCGAACGAGAAGAATCTGATTAATCAAATTTCTACTGTATTATAGAATCGAATTCAGTAAAACGGACTCTACTTGCTATCCCTGGTCACCGTGTACGCGGCAGAGCTCTCTATAGTGTTCTAGATGCATGTGACGCTGTGAACCTACTATGTACCTATATAAATATTTATATATATTATACATATATACATTTTTGTTAATTAATACCCAGATTCGTAGTGTAGAGCTGTCAGAGTGGCGCACAGAGGGCGGCGCGCGCGTGTACCGCGACTGGGCGGCGGCCGGCGTGGCGGCGCACGCGCACCCGCCCGCCTGCGCCAGGATGCCCGCCACCGTGCACGCTTATGCTGGTAACGTTATTTACGCTATTGATGTTACCAGATCAAAGAAAAATAATGCATTCCCCAAATGGGAATCGAACCCACAATCACCTCGCTTATAGTCAGAGCTTACCCGCCTCAGCGGCCTTAATATAGTGAAATAGAATATGTAATAGTTTATAATTATATAAATTGAAACCCAAAACAAAAATCTATAAATTAGAGTAATACGTATTACAATAATTAGGTCAATAGGCTGAACATAATGCAAGTTTGGTCACACAAAGTGTGTCAGTAGGTACTGCCACTGACATCGCTCAGACCGACATCCTGTACTCGACTGTGCAGATTAGTATTCAGATAGCGTGCACTTGTTTGATAGATATTGATTTTAAAATATACTTACATTGTTGTTGAGAAAATAGATTTGTATTGCGGGAAAACAACGTGAAAGTACAAAAAATATATATTAAAAATGTTATACACAGAAGGAGAAGCTTTCAGCGGCAGTCCTCGCTCAGACAATTATCGCTTAGAGTTCGCCCGCGGTCGCTCCCCGCGCACACCGCGACCTCCTCGCCTCTTACACTCCCCCACCTCGTCTACTACTGGCAGTGATTTGTCACTACGGCAGCCTATTAAGATTAGGTAAGTTCAAATATTAACAAATAGTATAATTCTTTACTTGCAAAATATTTGTACATTGATTTATAGAAATTAGCTGGATTTGAACTCGTGACTTCTTCTTTTAAAGCTAGAAAACGGATTATGTTACGTTTTTAGTTTTAGGAAGACGATCATTGATAATTGTAAAAATTACCAAATACGTATAAGTTTGAGTGCTAATGTTATTTAAAGCTGTTGTGATTCTTGTTATTTGTACACCTTCTAAAATCTTACTATAAAAAAATTAAATATGTAGCTTAGTTGTAGAGCGCTTGGATATTAAATATATCTTTAAATACTCAATACATAATGTTTCGAAATTTGAGCAGAAAGTGGAGAACGGAAACCCAAACAAAACGATTTCACATCGGGCTCCCTCTGCTTAGAATGCTATACGGAAAAAAGCGTGGAGCTGATTTTTTATACGAATAGTACTTTAAAATAATCCATTATATATCAATGTGCTATTCGCATTGAAAAGTAGTAAAAAACTTTGAGACTTATCATGATTCTTACAAATGTACCTATTCTTCAAATAGTTATACAATGTAGTCATTTTTATAACAATTAACTTAAAGTAACTCATCTCTTTCAAGGTTAAATACAATAAGTTAATAGTTATAAAAAATACCTTTCTTAAATAATTTAAGTTAAAAAACCTAGACATAATGTAGACTAATTGCACGAAATAGATTGCTTGCACTAATTTATATAAATTAAACGCTATAGTAACATCGCATCTTTAATGTCTATTTTCGCAAAGGAAAACAGGTTACAGATAGAATATTTTTATTAAAATTATACTATTATTACTATTTTATTTTTATTAATTAAGAATTTACTGACCTATGTATAGATAATGAACAAAAAATATAAATTTATAATTCAATAAACATTTCGGTGAATTGAAAAACATATTTTCACACATTACATACTTAGAAATATAAGGAAGTATTTACATATAATATAAACATAGAGATGCGATGTTACGAGCGCTGTAGGTGTATTAGCTAACGTTGTTCTTTTCCCAAGGTGGTGACGCCAGTAGTAATAAATAATCTTGCGACAGACGGTGAGTGCTTACTAAGGCTTGTATATAGATTTAATTATATAATCATAAATTCTTAATAATAAAAGTATATTCGTACTAAATAAATATACATTATGCATCTTAAGAATGTATGGCCATAAAGAAATTTCACATCGCCGATTTCTCATTGTTTTTTTTAAGTTACATTACTTTCGTTCTGGGTGTATGATCATAAGCTTATTTTAATTTATCTTTCACATTTGATGAAATAGAATAATCATTCTAGTTCAAGTTTCTAAATTCGAACCATCCCAATCATTACACATACTTTCCTTTTTAAAATATAATAACTACAAAATATTAATAAAAAAACAAAACTTATATATCTTTATTATAAGCTTAAAATAATTTTATATTGTTATCAAATAATAATATGAAATTTAAGTTTAATCCCCATAAAAGTATAACTTCTCAGCTACTAACTTCATACTACTACTAAATAAACAGCATGCAACTTTTTTAATTATTAAAAAAAATATAATCTTTTACGTCATATTATTTAATTTATTTGTATATCATTTCATTGAACATAAAACATTTACTTGTCATCTTCACATATCTCCCGAATTTATTATGGTAGCCAAACGAAACGGAGTGAAATTACTTTTTTTCTGATGCTACCGTAACGTAAACTCAGTTACTCTTGAAAACTGAAGATCACATGTTGATTTAGTAATCTATGAATGCGAGAGATATGTGAAGTTGAAAAAAAAATTAAAACCTAACCCTAAAACAATCAACAGAGAACCTAAAGAAGAAGATGCAGAGGAACCAGTCATTGTACCGACACTGCGACCCGCGGGACCTTCGCGCACCACCGTTGCTATACGCTAAAAAACAGACATGTTGCTTAAAAAATCATTATATGTTAAACAAATAAAAAACTATAATCCGATATATTAAAAACAAGCAAGATCATATTTACGTAATTTTAACTTTGATTATAAGTGTATATTTAGATAACTATAATATTATAATATTAAGCAATAGCCGTCTTCCGTCGAATATCGAAGCTTTAATCTAGACTTAACTGTATTCTACTAACTGCTAGATTTAAGAAAGGTGCTAAGTTTAAATTATTAAGTACTACATATTAATATGCGAGTTTTATTTAAGTAATTATTATATACAATAATTGTCATATTTCGATAATAAATATATGAATTTAATACTAATTCAACTTCATTAAGCAATGATAATGTCTAAATTCAAATATTATAGGACCAATAAGTCCAATATTTTTTTAGTATTGTAATAAGATTAAATCTTGAATTAAATTTAAAAAATTAAAAATTTGACTTTTTTTAGCATAGCTACTCTATGAACTTTCGTAATTTTCCATCATAAAAAAAAATAATTTTCTACCAAGCATAACACAAAAAATACATACATAAAAATCATACTATAGAATAATCACTTAACGTGAACCGTCACGTACAATTTAGTGGTAATGGACGGCACAAACGACCTGGGCGCGGTGGAAGTGGGTTACGGCGAGCCTCGAGTGATTACAGTGTAATGTGGACACGCCTTGTAACGTTTACTTACGTTTTTTGGGATTGATTTATACTTATACTTATATTGATAGCTATATGCGGGATGAACAGGAACGAGTGTGACTTCCTGTCTCATCGATACTCAACAAAAAAAATGTTTTTATAAAATTAAAGATTTAATATCTTTTAATAGATTATGCAATTAGGAACTTTGCCTTTATTAACATTACATTGCGTTTCAAACCTATAATTATGTAGTAAATATATGCAACAGATAAAAATAATTATACTTTTAATAAAACTCGTATATTAAATTGTCATATAAATACGTGTATATTTCCCATACTGTAACTGTAACTTTAGCTGTCCGGTGCAATATTATAAAGAAATAATCGTAATATAATTTCAAAATCATATTATGACTCCAAAAGCCATAAAATTCGGTGCTGAATTTTAAGAAAAATAATGCTCAATTTTAATTAAAAATGTATCTAAAATAAATATTTTGTAGGATATCTATAATATATGAAGATGAGTGTACGTTATAATATACGTTTATATGTATTTATTTTCAATAAAAAAATGTCTTAAACCTTTTTTTGTAGATATATTTTTAATAAATTTGAATCGAATATACGAAAAATCGATTTTCCTGTATTTTTCTCAAGTTGTAGTATTTTAACTAAACATAACAATCAAGATGTTAAATTGTCAACTTTAAAACTTAAGTAAGAGCTGAAACAAAACCCTTATGTGAAAATTATTGTTTACATTTATTTATTCGTACTATTTAAAAGTGTTATTCACAATACTGAGAAAAGTGGTGCCGTAAAAGTGGTGAGGAAGAAGTGAAGGGAAGTGAAGGTGCTGCCGTCGTATAATAGATTAAATTTTTAATCTAATATTTTTATATTTTAGTACAGATTACTTGATGTTTTATATTGACTGTACACTCATTTTAACATTGATTATACTAGTTTATATAAAATCGATAGTACTCAGTTTAATGGAGCGATATATTGATTAAGCGTAGTTCTGTACATAATCTCGAAGGTGCATGTATATTTGTCAAACAGATATTTTTATGAAGTTGTAATAATAATGATAATAAAAATATGTATTTTAAATTGGTTTTTAATTTTTATATATCTCTTTTTAATTACAACGAACTTTTATATCTTATATTTGTTTATAAATGGACTATAGTCCAACGCGAAAGGATATTTTCAATTCCAACCAGTAGTTCCTAACATTAACTTATTAACTTCAGTTTAATAATACGAATATAGTGTAAAGAAATCAAACACCTCGAGGCTTTCACAGAACTTATATTTCTTCCAGGGCTAAATACCATTAGGCTTGTACAATTTATATCTCAGGACTTTTACAGAACTTCTACTTCTTCCAGGGCTAGATACCATTAGGCTTGTACAATGTATATCTTAAATTATAATACAATATTTTATTCTAGAGGACCACTTTCCTCTTCAGCTCCAAATCTAATAATGCGCATCAGAATTTTCATCACATCAAGCGTCTTTTTTAAATTGTCAACTCGCGCTAGTTCTATGTATAAATTTTCAAATATATCTTTTTATTAAACAAACAGGTTGATTTACATTTTTCTATAACAAATTATCGTGAATATAAAAACTATTTATATAAAATCATTACAATAGATTATAACTTTTTTATACTTTTTTATAGTTTTTCATTATGAACGTTGAAACCACCGGCGCTACGACGACGGTTTCATAATAAAAAAAGTAAAAGTCTATTTTTATATGTAAATGAAAGGAAAATAACACCTCCCAGTACAAATAAAGAAACGAGGGTAACGATCGAAAATTACTAGCACATTATGAACTATAAAAAATATACCAACCTACCTGAACATTAGTATTTCTTTTAGACGAAAACTAATAGAGACTTATTTATTGTTTTCTATGATAACTTTACAAAGATTCTCACAAACAGACTCTTATTATTATTATTTAACTATATTTAAATTGATACTAATTTAAGTATCAAAACGCTTATGTGTGATAAGTTAATTATTTCAGGCTTAGACAAACTGTCGTAGCACTAGGTGCCCTCTCCCTATCCTGCTCTATGACATCGGAATACAATGGAATCTAATTAAATTAATTATATTAGGTATATACAGGGAATACAAGAACATGAAATCAAAGAAAAAAATTGATAACTTTAAGTAATAATTTGGTAAAGTCCACAGAGGCATGCGCAAAGAAGCTTTACGCTGGAACAGCTAGTTATTCAGTAGAGCTACGCTATAATAACACGTCCGCTACTTCAGTGAACATATTTAACTTTCGTAGTAGCTTTAACTTTCCAAATAAATATTAATATTATAGAATTTTAAAGATACAAGTGAACAATAATCAAATAATTGTGTTCACATAATAACATAACTTATTTATAAAAATTTACAAGAAAAAATGAAAGAGAACTAAAACAAAACTAAGTGACTTGTAACTAAAAGAAACAACTAATTATACTTCATATTACAAAAATCAGTCAAACTGTTGACCGAAATACCAGAATCGAACTCCGCACCACCGGTGCTCACACCTGTGCGGCCTGAGGACGCGCGGGTGAGGATGGCGAAGCCGGATAGTGGGGTACGCGAATCTTTAGAGGATAGAGATCCGAATAAGCTGAATCAACATGTACAGGTAATATTGAGAACATTTTAAAGTGTTTTTCTACACCTTTTTTAGCTTCCCGGTATATCCCACATAGAAGGGTGCGCAGAGGGAACTTAGTGATAAGACATCCTGACATCTGACACCTAAAGGAGACGCATGACGCATGCAGAGTGCATGTTATTCAATGAAGAAGAGTAAGATAAAGCTTCTTACCAGAACCATAATGCATTCCTCGGAGTGGGAACCTAACCCAACAACCGTTGATTTTTACAACCCAACGCCTCTGGCACCAGAAGAAATAAACCAGAGAAAATAAAAACACTTTAATTTTTTTTTCTTTTACTCTAAGCATATTTGTGACGTACAGCGTTGGACTGTAAACGTTTACTTACTACGATCTTTTCATAATAGCACAGGTAATAATAGCGCGAAGAAATGCATATTCAAGGCTTCGTAGAGCTTTTAAATATATTTACATTCCAAAGCAAAGTAGTGGAAGGTCAGAAGTGACGCAATAAATGTCTGTAATTATTTAAATTCCCATATGTCTGACTTCAATTTTATAGTGAGGCCAGTCGTGGCGGAGAAATACAAGCTTTTTGTTTTAGCTTCACACTGTATCCCTCAGAGAGAGAGAGGTACTCAGAGAGAACCTGGGAACCTAGTGTTAAGGAACCTCTATTGTACTAAGACACTCCCGTTCCTCACTTTCTGCCGAATTCTTTTGGCATTGCCTATTGAGTGCCGGCGTTCAACGTCGCGCTTTGTCTGGTTACCAGAGTGACAAAATGAGTATATTTTTATCCCTCGGGTAAAAATGGAACCCATAATACAAATCCATTTCTGTTAGTGTTTTAATTGTCAGTCAGTTAGCTTAGTTAGTCAGGGATAGGTATGCAATTTAGATATACCATGTACATCCATATATATTGTATATCTTTCTATCAAGTGGAAATCGAACCTACAACCGATACTTAACGAGGCCTCTTCTACATAGAAAATTATGTTTAGTTTTCAAAGCAGTGTCCGGCAAACTATGGAGGCAATCAACGTGATTTCCCCCATAACCTGTATGAAATGTATATTCTAATGTAAAACTGAATAAACTATAATGGGTTTAGTTTGTATATTATTCAAATATAATAATCCTTCCATTTGCCACGATATCTCCAGATAACACTTTTATTATAAACAAGAACAGATTTTTATTTTTAACTATGAGTATAAATTTGGAAAGTAATAAAAATAATATTTCAGTTTCATTTCATTGTCTACAATCCTAGGGCAAGGGTCATCGTTGGCATATTGTTATATATTTTTAATGTCATTTAGCATTTCAATTAAGGACGTCTAGAACATGAAACACGATAGACAAAGAAAAGAAAATGAAATTGCGTGGTCATCGCGTGACGTGACCACCGTCCGCCGGCGCCATGCTACATGCTTAACTAATGGACGAAATTACTTTCAGACCAAAGTTGGCAAATTCGTAATGTCTATGCTGACCGATGCACACTCACCGGTTTTTATTTCTTTCTAATGTAAAGTAATTCCACAGATAGTATGGGACGATATAGTGGGCGAACCAGAAGGTGCAAGAAGTCCAGAATGCGCGTGGCGGGTCAGCCACATTTGCTTCAAGCACGCGAGGAACTGGTGCTACACGCTGCTTAGTGTGATAGTGGCGCCCCCTTGCGCCTTGCTGTTGGGTTGTGGCTTCGCTTGCTTGGCTTTTGAGGTGAGAAACTTATATTTGTATAGATAATTGCTTTTGTTTTTCCTCTTAATTTTTAACTCCAATCATTTAAAAAGAGCAAGAGAGAAATTGAACTGCTTATAATAAAAAAAACTAAGTTTATAAAAAGTATTCATAGAAATTCTTTATTGAAACATATGAAATATTTTTTTTTTCTTGTTGTTTGCTTATTGCTACATCTATGTTTACTTTATTTGCTCTATGGTTAAATAAAATACTTGTTACTTTTTTCTAGCAAATATGGTGTACAGCACCATGTCTAAGATGCCTGAAGATATATTTTGCGTCACTCCGAACGTTAGTCCAGTCGTGCATGGCGGCGACAGTGGCACCCGCCATGGAAGCATTTGGACACGTCTGTCGTCATATCAGGATTAATTTACGAAGAGACGCGGTTGAAGACCGAGATTTACTTATTATTTAGTTTTAATTTTGTTAGACAGTGTTCAATGTCTGTAAAAATTGTTCTTTTTTTTTTGTTTCAATTATAAATGAAAAAAAGTGAATTTACTCTTAAAACTAATATAAATAAATATTATTTTCTACAAACAGAAATTGTGGGAGAACCCAGCCAAGTATTAGTAGTATCTAAAAAGAATATCTTATTCAGATATATTTTTTTTCATCTCGCATCTGTTTTAAACATAAAACTCAAGTATTAAAAAAGTATTAATATGTATTATCTTAATTAAATTTTCACATACTTAGATTTTTTTAAAGTTGTAAGCAACAATTAATTTCAATATTTTTTTTATCTAGCTAATAAGTATATAGAAAGTTATTATACAGCCATAACGTTTTATGAAAATATATTATAATTATTTTAAATTTTATTATTATAATTCAATTGTAATATTAGGTATATTACCTTAAAATAAATAAAAACATTACAGATAATATTGTCATGAAATCATTTTTTGTTATATTTTTTTATTTAATTTACTTATTGGCACAAAACAAACACCATCAAACCCTGAAAAAAAATAAAAAGTACATTTGGCGGGAAATCGTTCTTCTGGCGGTTGCATCATTTTATTGTTTTCGTAAATTTATAAAAGAAAACTTTTATTTCAAGTGTAAAAATATATTCTTCTAATTAAAGGATTGTTATTATTAAATAACAAAAATGGAGACGGACGAAGCTTCAAACAATGCTCGGTGGACTACAAGTAACGCATCTAGTAGTGAAAACCAAAGAGAGAAACATTTCGTCATTGCAAAATGTAAAAGGTTAATTAATTTTATTATTTTTAATTTAGATGATTTATTGAGTAATAAAATAACGATGTCATATAATTGTCATATTTTTCAAATGATTTCGAGACATTTACATAAAATAACTTAACTTAAATCAAAATATACAAGTTTTGGACAAGTAACATTATTTTTGTATAATGTTTTTTTTTGCTTTGTAAGTCTAAGTAGTCAAGTTTTCTACAGCTGTTTTAATTTCAAAATAATTTAATAATAATTTTCATACATCATATCCATTAGACAACGGTAAATATTTGTGAAACAAATAGAAAGTACGTATAAATATTGACTTCCTGCCCTTCATCGTCGAACGATAGGTCAGATAACGATCTGTATGAATCATTATTTGTGACGTCACTCATAGAATTTTTTATGATCCACGTAAATGAACATTTATTTTTATTTTTTAATAGAAATACGACGACAAGTTTAACTAAAAATACTAGTGATAATCAAGATACCGAAGAAACGGAAAACGAAGAAGTAAGTAGCGTTTTTTATATTAGTTAGCATGTTAAATACAATCATGTTCTCATTAGTTTATCGTGTTTGCCATGTGTGTTTAAATCAGCCCCAAATATTTTAAAATTCCCCTGTGAGAAAGTGCATATGATGAATGTTACACATTTTCAAAATAATTATGTAATCATTCTCTAACGTGACATATTTAATTAACAAGCAAACAAACAGCACGAACATTGTAAAAGCGGCAATCAAGATTTTCCTTTGAGAGTAACCTCCGCTGACCCGCTTTATAGAGTCACGCTAAATGTAACACTGTGCATGTTACTTTGTTAATTATTATGGTGGGATTTTATAATTTTTAGGACTTAGGGAGTTTTACATATACATTATAGAAATGAACGTGAGAACTCATGATGGATCGTTGTTATGTTTAATATCACATTTGTGGTGTTGCCATTACGTGCCGAGGTGAATTTAATAATGGGAAGATTTATAATAGACGCTTAGAGGAAGATAATATTTACAATAGATCCTTTCCAATATTTCAAAGTTAGGTACCCAAAAACAAGCTTAGTTTAGTGGAGAATATGTAAACGACATACCTATAGCGCTGTCATTTGAATACTATTATTTTTTATGTAGAGTTTTTTTCAATTTTGGAAAGTTTTTATTAACTATATATAGAAGATATTTTACACGCAGATAAAACCAGTGATCTGGTAGGCAGATAGATTGCATTCTTGCATTTTTATTTTATTTCAGCGTCTTCTTACTGTGTACTGTCGTTCAGGAAGACTCGGTGCAGCTAGTTACACCTTACAAACCGGCGAAGTAAGTCATATTTTTTGTTTTATTACAATAAATTGTACTTAATTATATAAAATAAACTTCATATGTACAAGGCTATAAGTATTGAAAAATGATCCTTTGGTAAGGAAAGTTATAGCGCATTATCGAATTAGTACATATATATTATGTTATTAATTTTATATTTTAGTATGAGTAACACTAATCTAACAATGACAAACAATGTTTTTTTTATTTCTAGACGATTTTTATTCGAATAAAGTTTTTCCTTCTCTACAGTTACAAATATTAGATGAAATAGTAGACCGTCCTCCAGAACATCAGATATTCGTATCTTTGTTCAACCAAATAGAACCAGTTAGAATTATATTAGATGGAAAATCTCAAGGCACTTTCGTAAGCGCTGTAAAAAATATTCTTCTCAACGATGAAAGTCATGAGGGGAGGTGCAAACTGACGTTTATATCATCTAAAGAATATAGTACGTATTACTTTTATTTTAAATGTAAATATACAGTACGGTCGCTGAGTCGAGACATTGTTAACTCAGGAAGGAAATAATTAAAATTAAGAAAAGTCTTTAAATTAAGTCTGCGCTATCCATTTTATGGTTTCTTTCTTTCGTACCGTATCTTTGTAATGTATTTTTAAGCTATATGTTTAAATTCTGATGATCGAGAACTTGAAATCTGAGTGTGACTAGTATTGCAGATATTCAATAATACAATTTTGAGTAATTTTGAGTTTAGTACAGTAAAAGTAACCTAAGTTAGTTATTGAGAAATTGACTATTCCCACGAGAGTATCAATGTTTACTCAGAACTATGTTTGTGTTCTAGATATATTTAATTCACCACGCTGCTAAGACAAATTTCGCCGCCATATGCCATAATTATTATAAAAATATATGTTTAATAGATTACGAAGCATGCAAAAGGCGTATACACTCCCTTTGCCTCCCTCACGAGCCCTCCAACTGTTCGGACGTAGAGCGCATCATGTTCCTCAGGACAGTCGTCGATTTCTCACAAATACAAACTATTCACGCTTTGGGCGCAATGTTGAGATACTTAGATCTAAATTGGTCGAATTTATGTATGGATTTACATGGAAAACCACAGTTTTTGAGTTTGAAGAGAATATCATTGTAAGTATTATATGGAAGCTGTTGTTATACCTAAACATAAAAATATTTAAAGTAACACGATGGTATAATTATGTAATTAAAACCCGATTTATTTATAAAGAGGTAAATATATTTTTTTTAAATTTTGATTTACGTTCATAACCAGTTACTAAATTTTTTGTCTTACGAATGTCTCCCAACTGCGATTTTATTTCGACTTAACTTGTATTAATAGTTTTCAAATAAAGGAATACCTATATCATTTATTCGAAAATACCTAAATATATTTAATATTTCCTTACTTTATATCTTACGTGGAATAGAAAAAGTAACACTAGAAGCGTTTTTTTTTTAAACAACGGTATCTCATTTCCTTATAGAAATGATATAGTTGCAATAGACGAAGACACGTACCGTGGCTTACAAATATTCAGCTCACTGTCTCACCCCAGCGGTTTCAAGAAGGGGGTACAGGGCAGCAATAAAGAGGGCTTGAGCTTATTCCAATTGTTTAGTAAATGTTCTTCTAAAGTTGGACATAGGCGAATGAGGTAAGTGTAGTACAGTATGGTCAACGAGTCATGGCCGCCCTGAAATTAGGATTTCTGCTCTTTCGCATTGTTAACTCGGGAAGAAAATAAGAAAAACATTTACAGCTAACTTCAGGGTGGCCACGTCAGTATTATACTAATGAGCTGAAATAAATCAGTGTCACGCTGTATCCCGCTCAGAGAAAGAGAGTCAGAGGGAACCTAGTGTTATCACACTCCCTTCCCCACAATTGCAGTTTTACACGAAATATTCGTAATTTTTTATTTAAAGTACCAACTATTAACATTTTGACTTTCTTTAAATTTCGATCAAAATTTTATTTTTTTTTATTTTCTTACTAGAACCTTACTCCGCCACCCTACCAAAGACATGGACGCACTGACTCGCCGACAACAAGTTATAGCTTTCTTCATGCGTCCGCAGAATGAATCTCTAATGAGGAACATCTGCTCTTCTCTAAGATTTGTCAAAAATGTCAATGTAAGCATTATCTACCTCTAAGGACTTTTAAAAAATAGAAGCACAAGTAATGGTGCTTACTTGCACTTACTTCTCAATGTGATATTATTGTATATATTTTTTTAGGTTCACGCTGGGTAAATATATGAGAGAGTAGACAGAGAGAACCTGGCAACCTAGTGTTAAAACACTCCGTTTCCATTAATACACTTCCGCTCCGCACATTTCGCTAAATTCTGGAGCCCATGCGTGTTGAGTGGCGAAACTTAACGCCACGTTGTGCCTCGTTACCAGAACTAAAAAATGAAAACATTAAATATTTCGTTTCCTTGAGTGGGAATCGAACCCACAACGCAACGTTTGAGCCTGGATATAATGTAATGTTATTTATTTTATATGTAGGGAATATTGGCGAAAATTAAAGCATTATCAGCAAAAGCCTATCAATGGAAATCCTTGTATAATGTAAGTACAGTAAATATTAATAAAATTTTAGTAGCTTGTCTTTGTTATTAAATTACTCAACTAATAACAGTGTACTGGTATAGTACAGTCGACGAATCGTGGAACTGCTCTGAATTTAGGCTGAAACTTTTGTGTATTATACACTAAGGAAGATAATAAAGAAAAGAAAACATCCTAAAACCAAATCTGCACAGCCATCTACAACTAATTTTAGCCATGACACGTCGAGCATACTGTACTTCTTAAAATATATAAAATATTATGATAATATCCATAATTTACTGAACTTTCATATTAAAAATTCGCAGACGCTATACAACGTGGTGCTTATTTGCGAGATGTGCGAGAGCGCGGGGCAGGCGTGCGAGTACCTGGTACAACTGGCCACCTACGATACAAACAAACTATATGAGGTTTATTAAGATATATTTACATTTTCCTTTTTTTGTCAACGTCAAATTAATAACTAGACGTGTTAAATTTGATGCAATGGTTATGGGTTCGATCCCCATTAGGAGGAATGGATTACTTTCATTTCCCCTCTCTGGTAGGCTAAAACACGGCGTTGAATTTCGCAAGCAACAAATATGTATCTCTATTTTGCGTCGAAAAGCAGAGTGTCTTGACACTAGGATTTATGCCTAAGCTAAAAATCTTCTATCTTCTAAAATGGGTAAAAAATTAAGGACAAAGCATCTCATCATAATTAAACTTTAAAATATTTAAGTAGTATATATCTTATCTATAGTTACTCATCAGTAAGTTTAATTTTAATAATTATTTCATACTCTTAAAACGTAAATAATAAAAAATATAATTACATAATTGCAAGATGGATGCAGTACACATGGTAGTATGATGAACTTAAAATAAGTAAGTTTAAGTACGATTGTAAAAATTTAAAAAAAAAAACTTTTTGTTGTTCCTTAATTACACATATTTTGTACTTAGATGGCGTTGTATATGAATAGAATAATAGATTTTGATTTGTCGAAATCTGAAGAAAAATTTACTGTTAAAGCAGGTGTTGATCCAGATTTAGATATGAGTGAGTAATGAGTACTCGTATTTTAGCTTCACGTTGTATATTTCATAGCAGAGTGTAGACAGAGAGAACCTGGCAACGCCACGCCAGAAAGCCACAAGGGTGTGACTGTCACGCGACGGTTGTGGATTCGATCCCCACTCGAGGAAGTGAAATATTTATTTACGTTTATATTTCCATTTCTTCGCTCTGGTGTCGAGGCAAAGCGCGGCGTTGAGTTCCTTCATTCAACATGAAAAGCCTCTAGAATTCGGCAGAAAGTGGGAGACGGAGTGTCTTAACACTTAGTTCCTTCTGCCTGCCCTGCTGTGTTCGAGAGAAGTGAATAAAATATATACCAATAATAGAAAAACAAACAATGTCAAGTCTGCACGCGCTCATGTCGGAAACGGCGCGCGCAGAGCTGGAGCGCCTCCCGCAGTATGTGCAGGAGTGCTCCATGCTGTACATGCCGCATCTGGGGTACCTGCTGGGGGTGAAGGCGTGGGGAGAAAACCTTACTATGGAACAAAAGGAACTTGATGATATGAAATTTATGGTATATATAAGAATATTCAATACATTAACTACATACAACATTTCTTCTATATTTTTTTACTTAAAGAATTCACTTTTTCAGTTCCAGAACAATGATTATATTCATTATAAAAGTAAAGGATGTGAAGGTAAGATTTACTTTCGCCATTTTTTGCCATTGTCTCATTCATTTTTTACTTTAATATTTAAAATAGTTATAGTAATAATAAAATTCTCAGTAATTAAATTAGTCTGTTTTTAAAAATAATTCGTTCAAACAGAAAACAGAATGTTATTTTCAAATCACATTTAATTTTTAAGTTCTTACAACTTTACAAGCTTTATAGTTGAAATTTTTAAATGTTATAAAATATGTTAAAAAATTGTTGTATAGAACTAGACGTAATGATAGGCGATACGTATCCAGAAATAGTCGCGCACGAAACCCGCATCATGATGAGACTGACTTCCATACTGTTGGAGAACCTCCATACATTATCCACTGTTATAGACAAATGTGCTGAATTGGACTGGTATTATTATATTTCTTTTCGTATTTTTAAGCAAATTATTAATTTGTAGATATATGTATATATTTGTAATATATTTGTAATTTATTATATACTTAGTTAATGTACTACAGACTGTTCTAACACCACTTGAAGAATTTAAACTGTCTTTTTTGTTATATTTTTTTTATTCTTCGTTCTTTCGTTCTTCTAATAATCTTTTTTTACAGCATGTAATGTTTAAATAGAGAGCTGAGATAAGTAATAAAATGTCGGTTTGTCTTTTACTTTTGAAAGATTTATATAGATTACGATTATTTTTTTAAGTAATATCTTTATAAAAGTCATAAAAAACATGAAATTACTCTGAAAAAAATAATAATATAAAAATGACAGATCTTCTTCCAGTCTAATAACAATATCAAAAATATGCAAAGAATATAATTATATACAGCCAAGTCTGACCACAGATAAAATAATAAGCATAAAACAGGGTAAACACCCCTTGTATTTAGCGACGATAGATAATTTTGTACCGAATGACGTCGATAGCAGTCAGGAGGCGGGATATGTTAAGATTCTAACTGGACCAAATTCAAGTGGGAAATCTGTTTACATGAAGCAAATTGGTAGGCTATTGTAGATTTTATCTTATAGGTACAATGTACATATAGTAAAAATAGTGATAAGTGATTTTTATTTACCTTCCGAATAAAAAGCTAAAAAGAAGGGTTTAAAAAGCTGCTCCGTGCCCACCCCATTTTTTTTAAAGCATATTTGCCCTAAAATTATAAAAGCCTTTCCACGAACATATATTCAACACTAAAGTTCAGGACCACCCAGTAAATATATCTAGGTAGTAGATACAGCCACGAGTGACCCAAAAAATAAAACCCTTAGGTGTGATAGTGTACCTGGCGCACATCGGCAGCTTCGTCCCGGCCGCGGAGGCCACTGTCGGCCTCGTGAGCCACCTCTACTCGCGCATACAGTCCACAGAGTGCATCGCGGCGCACATGTCCGCTTTTCTTATTGATTTGAGACAGGTAGTGGCTTATTTCTTTAAATTTCTATAATGGCGTATTTGCAAAGTTTTTTTTTTTCTACTTAAATCGTAACTTATATATAATCATATTATAAGAGTTCTTGACTTTATTATAGAGATCAACGTTCTATACTAAGTATTTCACAGTATGATTTTGAAAAACATGCCACTCATCCCTACTCACACATATAAGTAATTTTGAAAATGTATTTGTATAAATATCAATAATATTATGAATTACAAGATATAAATACATTTCATAATATAGATTTGAACCACTGCATTAACTCAAATAACCAGATTTATATACATAGGCACTTAAAAATCATAAAATTTCTGTAACAAATTTACATTAAGTATTCCAGACGGCGCCAGCCCTCCAAGAAATGAACTCAAACTCCCATTATTATTAACAATCGACTATTACTGGAGAGACCGACTATCTTGCCTTATTCTATCGCTTACAATTAATATAATTAATAATAATTATAATTCAAAAAACATTTTAAAATGGCAGCGTTTTAAAACTATGACGATTTCAAATTTTTTTAAATATATAAAGATGGCACTTGCCCTCCAAGAGTCGAAGTCCAACTCTCTAATAATAATCGACGAGTTCGGCAAAGGCACCTCCTCGACCGACGGCCTCGCCCTGCTGGCCGCCTGCCTCAACACGCTGCTGTTCAGGGGCGGGGACTGTCCTCACGTGCTGTTGTCCACGCACTTCTTGAAAATAAAAGAATACATTGTTAATACGCCATTGGTGAGGTTTTTGGTAAGCGTAAGTTATTATGGAACTGGAACAATGCGGAATTGTTTTTTATGGATAAATATTTCTTATTTAGGGTTTCAAATATTGCGCATGGAGTGGCAGAGATCAGCGTTGCATTTTCATTCTCATGTCTTCTCAAGCCCCTTATTTCAAATCTTTTATTTTCGTAAAAAAATATAAATAACAGAGTGGCATTCCACTGAACTCTGTCTGCCTCGAAAACACAAAATAATGTGTGAAGTTAAAATAAGTATTTAGATCTTGTTATTCCCTGCAAAAATCAGAATACACAGAGAGCCTAGTGTATTAGAGCAGGAAATTAAAAATAATTAATCCTAGAGTGGGACTCAAACCCACAACTATCGCTTTTACAGAATGACGTAGTTCCACTACGCAACCACTGCCTCAATTATAAATACATACAATACCTACAATAACACAAAACAATTTTAACACAAATACATTACAACATTAAGTAATTTCACTTTCACAGAAATTCGAGCACGTGATGGACGACAGTGAGCCGATATTCCTCTTCCGTGTGTCGGAGGGCAGTTCTGAAGCCAGCTTCGCCCACGAGGTGGCCGCCGCTAGCGGGATTGATAACCACATTGTGACGAGGTCTAAGCAAGTCATGGAGGCTATTATGGTAATATATTAATATTATAACACTATTATAGTTAATAATAAGCAATAAAAATCGGGTGCCAACACCTCCGTTCCTCGATTATAACATGAATTCGAAACATTGTGTTCAGTGGCTGAAATCAACATCGCGCTTTGCCTCGTTACCACAGCGAGAGTATATAAATATTAAATATTTCATTTCCTCGAGTGAGAATCGAACCCAGTGCGTCCGTTTACTGTCACACGTTTTTCTAAATATAGCTTTAAGATTAACAAAATTATATTATTCTTCAAGAACTCCATATATCTGTTACAGAACAACAAACTACCTTCACCAAATAAAAAAAATACCAACAAATTTAAACACATAACAGAAACAATGAAACTAAAACTTCTAGCAGAAGACATTTAATTATATAAAATTCATTTATTAACATGATATCCGTTGCTTAGCTAGCTATTATATTAATTTACATACTTCAATATTACATATAAAACGTCTTAAAAGCTAAACAATTATTAATGAAACTCTGGTTTTTTTTTATATAATACAAGACATAAAAATGGAATGTACTTTTTATATAAACATTTTTCTAATATAATGAATTCGACACTTACGAACCAAACCTAAATATGGCGACATCCTAAAACTTTGATGCTAGTAATAAAAGAAATATTGACAATCACCGTGTGTTTTTTATAACATTTCGTCGTTAAAATATGCATTCAGTACGGAGTCTAACGCCGCTAACTAAATAGTTCGGTAAAAGTTGATAATAAATAATTTATACGCGTTAAATTGATATAATTCCTTATTTTTACACACATAATTATGTAGTTTGTATATTATTAATTAATATTAGTTTACAATCAGCACACATTGAGCCCTACGCATAGAAGATATTACTTTTTTTTATATAGCAAGGTATACAGGGGAATCCAGTGTTCCCCGAGTTAGAATCGAACCCACAAACGCTGCGTTCACAATTACCGACTTGTGACCCTGTGCCACGACAAAAGTCGTAAAATATATGTATGTCCCAAATATAAAAATACAATAACATATTTTATTAATACGTACATATTTATTATAAAAATAATAAACAATAAAAATTCTATCTGTATGAAATTTAGTTTACAAAAATCTTTGTAGCGCGATTAATTGCGGATTTTTGTAAAAATATTACCAAAGACTAAAACTTTTTAGGTTCAAATTAAGCTATTTCGGAAAGATGTACGATATTTTGAACCTGACTTAATTTTCATAAAAAATAAGTTAAAGAAAATTAAATTTTTAGAAATTATTGACTAATAATGATACAAAACGTGACTACAAAATTTACGTTAAGAGATTTTTTTTGTTAGACCACTTTCATTAAAATAAGCAAAATATAATTATTAAAATATTTCTAATAAATTAGCACCATTACTAAAACACCGAAATAGAAGCATTTACCTTATTTTAATATAATTTTGAGCCTACATAACATTTTTATATGAAAATGATAAGTGTTAACAGACTTATAAGATTATGTAACTCTCATATGAATGTATATAATGTTCATTGAAGTTACCCATTTTATTATTTTTTTTACATGGACTGCGTCTGCTGCTATAATAAATATAAATATTACTATTTTATTTTAATTTGCTTGATTACATATTTACGTTTTGATCTTCAAATTCATTTTGATTTTAACTTCACGCTGTATCCCGCATATAGCAGGGTAGAAGGAACTTACTGTTAAGACACTCTGCTCTGCACTCTACACTGCTGTTTTTCGATATTTTACAGGTAGAGATGACAATTTAATCCGCGAATGGGAATCGAACCCACACTGCGACATGATCGGCTCAAAATTTGTTTTTTACACATCAAATTCACGTTTACGAAATCTAAGTTCACTCCTTCTACTCTTATTCTTTCAAAAGGCCAAATTTAGCAAGACTAAAATGAACTTGAAGTACAAAACCTATATAAGCTAACACTAACAAGCTAGTGCTAGAGTAGCCGGTTCAAATCCTCTTTTCATTCACATATTCTTCATTTGTTGCATTAAATCTTCAAGAGATAGTTCGGAAGCAGCAATGGCGGTGCCCGTACTTGACTCTGGAGTACTAATGTCTGCTGGTAACGTGTAGGCCACCTGGAAATACATTATTTATTATCATTATAAAGTCACGACACAAAAACTTATAAAAAATAAAGAGCCAATTAGAAAATATTTCACGATTCAACGACGAAAATTTAAATAAAAATATATAAAAATATATAATAAATTTAAAAAAAAAATAAAACAGTTCACCCGTTTGAGAGCTACGATGCCACAGACAGATATACAGACATATCAAACTAATAACACACCTCTGTTAGTCGGAGATAAAAAAAATTGAAAAGTGGAACAAGTAGTTCCTGAGATTAAAACATTCAACCGAACAAACTCTCCAGCTAAGTATAGGTATGCCCTGCCTAAAAGGTGAATGTTGATTAGCTAATAATATAATACATACCTGTACGCCATCAACAAGTTTCAAATTAGGAGTTTCTTCTTCAGGAGAATTTTCGTCCACCAAACTGATTCCTAAAAATATATTGAAATTAGATAAAGTTATATTACTATTAAATAACATTTAAAAATAATTCCTTGAAGAAATGTCACAAAGAAAAATGACATTTACCTATAAGGAATATAACGGAAGAAAACATTTAATAATATGTAGCGTCATGCTTATTCAAATATTTATATTTTATGAGACTTCGCCCGCTTAAACTAAACTTAACTTAAAAAGGAGTAAAAAATAAAGACACACCCCATTCATTTTCCGCGTGTATAGGAGTATCGTCCTCCTTGACTTCGGTCGCGAGTTCCACGACCGGTTTGGCACGGTACTCCGCTTGCCTTTGACGACAATAAGAATCTTCACATTGAGGGTTTGGCTATCATTTTTAAAGGAAGGAAAGAATAAAAAAATAAATAAATTAGCTTCACGCTGTATCTTGCACTCAGCAGGGTAGGCAGAGGGAACGTAGTGTTAAGACACTCCGTTCCCCACTTTCTGCCGATTTCTGGAGGTATTGCGTGTTGAGTTACAGAACTCAACGCCGCGCTTTGGCTCGACACCAGAACGAAGAAATGAAAATATAAACTTAAATAAATATAAGGAAGGGTTAATTATAGAATTGATTTTTTTTTCTGTACTTTACTATAAGAAATTTAGTACTATTATGTTAAAATCAATAAGTTTAACACATAAAACACTCCAAAATTAATTTTAAGACGAAACTGTATAACCGAATTACCCTCCATCTGTGGTCACCACAGACTGACAAAGTGTTCGATTTATTTAATCTAATTTGCAAAAGCTTCCTAAAAATGTGTAATAATCACGAAAATTTAAATTTAAATTGAATTACTATTATTATTATACTTTGTATTATTTATAACTCATTGTCATTGTAACACTTCCATTTTTATTTAGAACACTATAGCTAAGTTTGATTCCCATTTAATTTAATATAAATACTATGTACACAACATTGCAAAATTTAGAGTTATTATTTATTTCTTTTAAAAAATATAAGCAACTTACTTTTAATGTCATAGTAGGGAAGAAATCTGTCAACGCACTATAACCCAAATAGTAACTGACAGAACCAAAGCCAAGTAAATATTTGAGTGTGTTTTGAACTGAAAATATATAATATTTTAAAATCTGACTCATACTGCAACAGGGTAAGCAGAGAGAACCTAGTGTTAAGACGGTTTATTCTCCATGCAACACCAGAAACTAATTTGAGACTCGAAACTAATTCTTAAATTTAAGTGTACAAATTTAATATTAGAATATAATGTTTAAATTAATAAATATTAATTTAGTATAATCAAGTGAATATATTCAAATGAATATAATATATTTAACGTGGTGAAAGTAAAATATGCTAATGCAGTATATTTAAATGAATATTTACCCAGGAAACCAGCTACAATCCCCATAGTTGTGGGTAGGCTAGCCGCGCACACACCTTCTCTTTTTAGTGTTTTTTCATCTATTTTTGAAGCCACTACTAGTGGTGGAGCACACTGGAATTAAAATTTATAGCTTTTTACATTTAATTTTTGATTCAGGTGTAAATAATATTTAATACAAATTCAAAAAATAAATAATACAATTCAAATTAATCTGTTAACCATAAAATCTTATAATAAACAATACTCACAGCAAAACATGCACTTTCACCCGGCACTAGGAACTGTATGTGACCGGACACTGCATTCTCACTCACACCAGATTCAAACCAGCGTTGGTTTAATTCATTGCACGCTGTATTAATGGCCATACGAGCTTCAAAGTTATCTACACAGCTTAGGACAAGGTCCACTGGGCCTTTGGATAGACTCCCTTTACTGAAATAGTTATAAAAATTATATTTTAAGACTAGTGGACCCGGACGCGGCTACGCCTGCTTGGACTATAAGAATATTTTCGCGTCGGTCATACTCATTCTATGCCGCCCGAAGGCTAGGTCATTTCGAATCAGTGACATCTCCTTAATTATTTATCAAACTTCATAAGGATGAATATCAAAATGTCGCGGTAAGGGTTGCGTAGCGACGCGACGGTTGTTATTAACATGGCAGAATAAATTGCATGTCAAATTAGAAAGTACTTTAAAATATATTAGTTTATATGTATAATGTAATGTTATATAGCCTATAGCACTTCTGAAGAATGCAGCTTTTATACAAAACAAAAACAATGTAAATCAGACCAGTAGATCCAGAGATCTTAGCGTTCAAACAAACAAACAAACAAACAAACAAACAAACAAACAAACTCTTCCGCTTTATTATATTAGTATAGATATAGAATAGAATAGAATATGTATTAGGTACTTCCAACATAAACTAATATTGTTCATATTATGTACATACACACAATAATATGAACCTACAACAATTTTATATAATTTTATATTATCATGTTGATGGGTGGGGATGGGTTCGATCCCCACTCGAGGCAGTGAAATATTTATTTGTTTATATATCCATTGCTTCGCTTTGGTGTAGAGGTAAAGCGAGGCAAGCGCTTTGAGTTCTGCCACTCAACACGCAATGCCTCCAGAATTTGGCAGAAAGTGGGAAACAGTGTCTTAGCACAAGGCTTCCTCTGCCTACCCTGGTGTGCATGGGATACAGTGTGAAGCTGATTCTTATATAAATTTATTGCATGCTGTATAGATGGACTTATAAGATTAATCTTCAAAATGATCTAAACACTTTGTAACAAAGTTCAGTAAGCCTTTGATTATTTTTGCACTAAAATAGCAGTAAAAAGCTAATCACAGTGCAATTTGAAAAATAAGCCCATAAGTTTACTAAAATAAGATTTACACTACATAGTTATTGGAATGAAATCCATGCAGGAAATGTGAGAATATTCCAATAAAAAATATTTAAAATAAATACCTTATAGTATCACAGAAATGCTGAAAATTATCCACTGTAGTAATATTATAATTATAAGCATCTATAGTCACATCTGGATTGATAGCTTGTAGTGTTGCTGCAGCTGCATCAACTTTGCTTAACCCAGCTTGATGAGGTTGAAAGAAAAGCCTGTTCATGTTTGCCAGTTCCACTTTGTCATAGTCAAATAAGATCAGCTGAAATAATTATTACTGAATGATAACTCTAAACAATAATCTTTAAGAGAACTCTCAAAATGCAAATAAAATCTATCAAATAAAATATTTAAAAATATATATATTATGTATCCTTTTTCTGGAAGGATGCGAATCCTGTTCCTCTACCAAGAATGAACATACTGTTAAGCCATTTGGTTCTACAATTTTTAGGTGAATGTGTGTTCCCTGAAAAAAACTCAATAGTGCTCTTAACCAGACCAGGAAAATGAATATAACAAACACAAACATTATATTAGAAGATGCTAACAAACTATGCCAAATAACATCATTAAAAAGTACATGATTTGAATAAATTTCTGCAAGGATTTTTTAAAATCATAATAACATATAGATACCACAAACTTGCAAGGCAGTTTTAACAAGAAGAACTGGCAAGAAACTTATTGATATATTTTCATTGTAGTATTTTTTCTACATCAAAAACTAAAATAAATAGGTGAGTCATACATGAAGACATTAGCAAATGTTATTAACCTTTCCAATACCACATCTTGTGAGCATTTCAGCAGTGACACTACCAACCCCACCCACTCCTACAACTGCTACAGACAGTTCTCTGATCTTTTCATAATTATCAACTATGCCCATCCTCTTGAGGGCCATAAGACGACTAGAAAACAAAATATCAAATTATTTCAAATTAAGGTAAAATTTATGTGTATAATGTAATATTGAAATATTAAGGTTTTGCAATATTAAAGTAATTTTAAGAGTACATTATTCATACTTTCAACACTGAATGTATATGAATAAATAAAATTTATCAGTTTCAAATTAATTGCAAGCTTAAATTAAATAAATATAGTTTAATATAGATAGTTTTAATTTTACATATAAGTAGGGAATTAAAGACTGTCTATTTTGTAAATAGGTTTTGTATATATCACCTAATTTAGGTAAATTTCATAAAACATATGGTTGTTAAAATAATAATATACCTGTACGGATTAGAGTCTACCACTTCAGAGGACATAACATCGATTTTCTGCCGCACTGGCCCAGCATTGTCATTCAGCGCTGCTAACTTAGCTTCCAACTCAATCACTTTCTTTTGTAATTCTTCAACATTTGCCATTTTTAATACTATATGTGCAATATTTAATATTTACGAGCGCTTAATTTGACTGCAACAGTGCAACGACAAGTCGACAACCACTAAATGACATTACACGACACGATATAGTGACATTGACATTAGAGATTGTCGTAACATATCAAGCACAGATAACAAATAATGGTCAGCGGAAATCTTATAGAATATTATGGTACCTTACCTTACTGTATGTTAGACTTATTACCATATTAGAATAAGAAGATAGGCCTAGTTTGCTAGCCTAGTCTATAACCAGTGTTAAGACTTTCTAGTTTCTTTTTTTCTGCCGAATTCTGGAGGAATTGCGCGTTGAGTTGCGAAATTCAACACCGCGCTTACCCTCCACACCAGCGCAAAGAAATGAAAATCTTAAAGATTTAATTTCCTCGAGTGGAATTCAAACCCATAACCTATCGCGTTTACAGTTACATACTCGTATTCATGCGCACTCACTCTGTGGCCTCAATCTGCCGCTGAAATTCAATAAAAAAAATCAATATAATGAAATAAAATTTACAACCGGCCGAACAGTTGATAACAATTCAACTTATTAACAGCTTTTTTCGGGACGATAAATTTTAGATTTTATTACTATCTCAATTTGCATTTTTTATGAAAAAGACAATGCAAACGAGTACTAGTATATTATAATTTACATGAAAATTATTTTTCATATTACCAACTTCATAATGTATCCATGTAATTAAAGGTAAGTAGAGGGCACCTAGTGTTAATACTACGTTTTTCACGCACCGCCAAACTTGGGTTAACTAAGTTAATTATCTAGTCTACACATATATCTCACATGTCTAACTGTAAACACATTGGTTATGTGTTCGATCTACTTGAGGCAATTAATTATTATCATTTGCTAGCTCTGGAAAGTAGAAAGACAAACTGCATCGTTAAGTTCTACCACTTAACATGCAATGTCTCAAACTGGGAGTGAAGATCGGTGTGTCTTAACACTAGGTTTTCTCTGCCTACTCTAATATATGAAATATAAAAGCTGAATCTGAAATAAGGATATATAATAATAATAATAATCTAAGATTTAACACTACATAATAATATACAGATTATTTTTTCTGTGAGTTAATATATTTTTTAAATTATATTACTAATAAATATATAGTTTGTTTTTAGAAAAAAAATATAATTTTAATTAAAGTTCCTAACCGTCTCAATGTATTTGATAGGTAAAGTTGTGAAGTTTATTTAGTCAAAAGTTAGTCTTAGGAAGTTCTTGATCTTAAAAAATATATTTTTAATATTAAGTGTTACAACACAACCTAAACAACGTGTTACACATAGTATATTATATACCTTGAAAACACTTGGAAATAGAAAATTATATTTCTCTAAATAATCCATCAGTTTTATAGAGTTACATGGAAACGATCTACCTATTATTACTTAGCCTTCTTTAACTATGCAAAACAATGTTTTGTTCTATTCGAAACAGTTCCTTAGATTAGCGCGTTCAGCCAAATAAACTTCAGTTTAATTACACGTGTATAGGACAAAGCTGCATCAGAATATTTATACCTAATGAAACTTCTTAAGTCATTCAAATTTCAATTTCAGTTATCAGTCGCGCGCAGACCGCAACAGTCGGTCGACCGGTGGAGGGACATTTCTGTGACGTGCTGTTAACTGATATGAGTTTAACTTATTAATTCAAATAATATTGGTGAGTTTTGAAATAGATTTGCTATTTTTTTTTTATTATTAAAAAATAAATAGGATATTTAATTAGATTTAGTCATGGCACTCTATTAACGCGACTATTGTGGGTTCAATTCCCAATCGGGGATAATACAATTGAATATTTTAAACTTTTCGCTCCATTGAAAAGACTACGCACGGCAATGAGTTCCGTACTCAACACGCAATTACTCAAAAATAAATAAAATAAACTAAATATAAATAAATAAAACATACATTATATGTTATAACTGCCGTCTATCGAGTTACAGTATTAGGGACTTAGCTATTGTTAAAGTTACACCACAAATTATTTGTATTTGGTTATTTAATCATTCATCTTATTTTGATACTAAATATACTAGAGTATGCGAAAGTGTTATTTAAAATAAACTTTTATATAATAAATTTTTCATATAAAAATATTACAAAAAACTTTATTAAATTGATTTGTAACTATACCTATGTATATAAGAAAATCTAAGAGAAGTATTGTATCGATCCACTTGTAATAATTGTACCTATTATAAAACTAGGTAGTTCTACGTATCGTTATATACGAATGAGTAAAAATATTAAGAATAAAAAATACCTTCACGTTCTATCCAGCATAGTAGACAGAGGGAATCTAGTGTTAAGACACTCCGTTCCCCACTTTAAACCCAAATTTAAATAAAATGCGTATTGAATTGAGAAACTCAACGTCTCGCTTTGCCTTGATACCGAAGCAAGGAAATGAAAATAATTTATATATCCGAGGAAATCGATCCCACAAACCTCTCGTTTACAGTCAGTAATTAAGAAAGACCAGTAAAATATTACTCAATTATTGTGCAATCTCAGCTTAGCAAGGAAACTTCTAAGCTCTTAACCAATCCTATAAAGCGTGTTTTCTTTAACCTATCGAAACTTATATACACACGTAGTCGTATAAAATTTATACGTTTCGAAACAAGTTTTGTAAATATTTTCAAAAAAATATTAAAAACCATGTTTCTGGTATCATAGAAGAGGGAAAACGTAAAAATATATTGAATTATTTTTATTATTTAAGAAGCCTTCGTGGTCTGACAGCATTGCGTAACTATTATAAAAGCGCAAAAAAATCCTTGCTCTGCTAAGGAGACGCAACTATAGACTTGCCTATAAACATATACTGTGTCGAAAATGGGAATCGATGCGTGAAATCTCGATACGTGGGGAACGGAGTGTATTAACATTGGATTTTAACTTACTACCTTCCTATGTGCGGGATACAGAGCGAAGTTAAAGAAATCACGTTTAACATTGACAAAAAAATCTCACTCCTCTTTAGCCAATCGGTCATCTTAACTATCATTCTACGTCACAAAACAGGTTTTAAATATATTTCCAAAAAACCGGCCAAGTTCATGTATGGTTGACATAACGAGAGGTCCCGAACTATATCTGGTTATTGTTAATTATGGCATAACACATTAAGAAACATGTTCATTTTACCGACTAAACACAAAACAGCGTTGGGCTGACTCAGCAAGGATTCACACTCAGGGGTAGGAATTTTTTAAATTTCTTCGCGCTAGTAACAAGACAAGGGGTTGAGTTGACTAATCGAAATTCGATGCTGCTTGGAGACGTAGTGTCGTAACACTAGGTTCCCTCTGCCTACCCAGCTACATGCGGTATACAGCTCGAAGGTAAAAAAAAATTAAATTAAAAATGGCAACCAAAATATTTTTGACCCTTAGGTATTACGTACTTAGCGATAATTAATATCTTATTTTTCTTTATTGCTTTCTAAGACTACTTTAAATAAAGAAGAAAAAAAATAACTAATATATTGCCCATGGAATAAAATAACAAAGTGCAAGGACCGCGTGTCTCTAGTGATAAGAAAAAGATGAATAAAAAAATAGAAGTGTTATAAAAAAACATTAAGTTCTTTTTGCTAATTTTATATTGCAAAAAAAAATAAATGTGTGTGAATAAAGTAATAGAATAATTCTACTAATTTTATAAATAAAAAAAAGATACTATAGAGGAACTGCATTTGTACGTTCAATGAAAAATCCCATTTTCCCCCTCTCCCGTAGAAATTTCGAGATTTACTTTTTTAGAGCTCCTCTTCTCCCTAACTTAAACATGCCAAATTTCAACTATATATATATATGTGCAGCAGTTTCGTCTGTCAGTGTCACTCAGTAACCATGGTCGTAGGAATATAGAAAAAGAAGGAAAAGGGGGACACCCCCAAACGAGCATATCTAGTGTTCAAAGCTAAAGTCCAAGCCCAGAAAATATCTGTAGAACGCCCATATAGTAGGAATTAGCTATACAAAAATAAGCTCTCAAGTATCAACATAATTTAGAAACTATTTACATAATTGGTAGAGTTCAATAGCTCGCTAAGATTTACAATCTTTTTTTACGTGTTGTATTTTGTTCTTGACAATTTTTTTATTTGTTTCTTCATAATAAATACCATTGACCGATATTTCCATTTTTATACTAAATATATACATTTTTTTTGTTAAATATTGAAAGAAGGCAGGTAATGTATACTTCTATACTAATATTTAATATTATAAAGCTAAAGTGTCTGTTTGGTTGACCGCGCTATTTTCAAAGAAAAATCAAAGTAACGTACCAATATATTACCTGCGGTCAGAATTACCTCCCGTATTTAGAAATTTTTGTAGGTCATATTCAGCTCTTAGTTATTTTCATATAACCACGCGGGACGAATTGTAATAACTTAGCTTCATATTTTTAGCTTCACATATAGGGTATGCAAAGGGAACCTATGACCAAGTGCTAAGACACTTCGCTCTCATAAAAACTCTTCTGTTCCCCACTTTCCGCCGAAATCCGGAGGGCTTGCGTGTTGAGTGCCAGAACTCAACGCTGCGCTTTGCTTCGTTACCAGAATCGTAAGTCGTCGTCGTAGTAACCTGACTACCTGACACGCAATGTCTGGAAAATTGGTCGGAAAGTGAGGATCATCAACGGAGTGTCTTAACACTATATTATCTCTGCTTTATGCGGGATTTAGTGTGAAGTAAAAAAATATACATATAGTTTAAGTAGAAATAAGCATAGTAAAAGGAAGTCCATAATGAAATTATAAGGATTCCACAGACACCGCAACGGATAGACCTAAATGTCGGTTAGCCTGAACCAATTAATACGTTAATAGAGGAATTGGCTCGATACGTACTTACTACCCAACTACCTACTAGCTTCGTTCTTAAATGTGTATGTCATTGCACACGTTTTTGTAAAATTTTAACCCTAAAGGGATGAAATAGCGGTTTACAGTGTGTATGGAAATTTGTTTAAATCGGCACCGATTTTCATGAAATTTTAAATTATATTTGATTGAACATAGATACATTTATTTTTTATACATTTGTTTTTTAGAATTCACCCCCTAAACTGAAAATAATTTCATAAACATATTAAAAAAATATTCGTATAGTTCAAGCGGTTGAACTCGCCCAGGTCGGCTAGTATAGATATAGGTATATGTATATTATCTATATACGAATATATGTTTACTCATTTACTCAATTCCTAATATTATTTTGTTCCTAATTCCTTTACTTTTTTTAGGAAACATAAAAAATTTACGCTACTGGATTTAGTAAAAAAAATATTTTTGAAAGAAAAGTTTTTGGGCATAACACCTTGAAAATAAAATAATTCGTTTATCTTTAACAGGTCAGTCAACATGCAGCGGCCTCAAACCAGCTCGGAGAGGACTCCGCTAGTGCAACCTACTTACATGTTCGAGTCCAGCATCTCGAGGAGTTATCAGAAACGATTAAGGAATTTCCAGTGTGCTGTCTGCGTTTTGTTAATGTAAATAATAATCATTTCTTTTCATTAGTCTACGTTAAGGGTAATGTGGGGCTCAGTTGGACCGCGGCCACTCCGGATTTTTTATCTTCATACAAAAAACATTTGAAAGATAAAGTCAAGTTATCTTGGAACCTATAAAACAAAGCATTAACCAGACACATATCTCATATCGGAGAAGTGTGGACCAAAAATAATAAAGATTTATGTTAAAAACGAAACTGGTTAGCTATAATTTATTACCCTCTTAAGAAGGAATGTATGTAATTAAATTTATATTTTTTCTTTAGCTTCACTTTGAATCCCGCATATAAAATAGAAGGCAAAAAAAAATTATGTTAGGATACTCGGTGCCCTATTTTAGACTAAATTTTCGTAACCTTGCATGCATCTTATAAATCGAAAATATTTTGCACTGATTCTTAACCGATGAAAAAATCGATGAAGGTATGTTTTTATTCCGTTTTTTTATTGACTAATTCAATTTAAAATATTCTTTTTTTTTCATTGGATAAAGTAGGGGCTAAATGGCAACAAGCAAATAATATTGTACTTTAAATAAAAAAAAGATTATTTTTAAATTATTATTTATTTACTAAAGTAAGTCATTTCATACGAAAAAATGTTAACCTTAAAATGATAAAAAGATATGAAATTATCAATATTAAAGAAAATTTGTCAATGAAATTATAATTTTTAAAAAGTGTGTTATTTGGTTCTTTAATATTTTTTTTCTTTAAAATTTTGTACTGAAACTAATCTAGGCAACCATTACCACTGGTTTTGGTTCGAACGACCTTTTCTACTTTAAATATATGTAAAAACTCAAAATACCAACAAAAACAACTTATATGTGGCGTAGGGGCACAAACGTGCGTCTGTAACCGTGACAATTGTGGGTTCGATTTCCTCTAACACTTAAATGACGCAAAATATTTACTTTTTCTTGTCATAAAATTTTTCTTGAAATACTGGTGTCCAATGGTTTTGGTGTACTGTCCAATATTTGTGGGTAACAGGAAATCAGTGCTAACGTTAAAAAAGAAAAATTCCAACCAGATTTGTTCCTAAACTACCGAAATAATAGAAACCTGGCTCCTTCATGCCACTTCTCCCCTATACCCCTAAAACAAAATATATAAATATTTATACCTGCATATTTTTAGACTTGTTCTGTTCTTCAGTTATTATTGCTTCGTTTTTTTATGTCGTGTATAATTTGGTAATATTACATACATTTACATACAAACATACATTTTAGATGTCGACGCTTCAAAAACTTTGTAGTCCTTAATCACGGGGTCTGGTCGTGAAAAAACTCTTATTTAATATCATGGGGTAACAGTTTATCATTGCTTTAATTATTACTTCCATAACATAAGTAATTTAGTGTTCAAATTTTTGTTTTTGAAATAAGTTATACAATATTTTAATTCACATTTAATGAAAATTGTGGGTTCCGGCTCAGTTGAAAGTGATGTTTGTGGGATAGATCTTTGGTTTGCTTAAGAGGCACAAGGGGCACAGGCGTGCAACTGTCATACAAGTACATTTGATTTTGACTTGACTATTTTTGACCACCAGGCACCAAAAAAATACCAACCAAATAGAACGTACACTAATTTGCTATAGATAATAAAAGCTTGTAAGAAAAAAATTGTCAAGTCAAATTCAGAACTTAGATCTCCCATTGTTTTCGTTTCGTAGGTTTTTGATGGGATATACTCGTATAATTATATTACATCAAGTTAATCATTCCCATGTTACCACTTATATGATACGCTTCACGCTGTATCACGTGCATAGCACGACAGACAGATAGAACCTAGGAAAATTGTGTAACCACACTACGTTCCCATTAAGACACGTCCGTTTCCGACTTTCCGCCGTCTTCTGGAGGCATTGCATAAGTGGCGGAACTTAACGCTACTCTTACCAGAGCGAGCAAATGAAAATATTAAATATTTTGTTTGCTCGAGTGGGAATCGAACCTATATAATAAACTGTCGCGTTTACAATTGCACGCTTGTGTTCCTGCGGCACGAGCACGACTAGCCTTATCAAATCACTTGAAATCTTAAATTCAAGGTAATCACGGGGAATGCGCCTAAAATACAAGATTTTAATTATGCTTCATCATTTTATTGAGATGAACCAAAAAAATATGTCAAATGATTATTATCATAATAAATATTATAGATAAAGAAGCTTTTATTAATTCAAACCGCCTATAGCTATTAGTTGTCTATAGAACGTGCCAAGCTCGACCTATTAAATTTATATACATAATATTTAAATTTTATAACTAATAAATTATTCATATATAAAATTTAATTATAAGCTTAATATATAATTTTGAGGTAATCGTACGCAGCTAGCACGCGTCCTTAAGTTTATGAACTTGGGTTCCAAAATTCTTTCCTAAATAATATATAGTTTTGTTTAAAAAGCTAAAAAACATTCTCTTCTACAGCACGTGATATACTCGTAAGTGTTGTAGAATGTCCTCTGCCTCTTAGCCATTAATTGCTTGAGTCTAAACTCGAATGGTTTACTAGTAGAAATGGCCAGAAACTGGGGAACGGAAAGTTTTACTAGGTTCCCTTTACTTACTTCTCAAATACTAGTTTCACTCTACACGTCTAATGCAATAATTATATAAACTAATACACATTTTTGTACAGCAGTGTCCTACTATCGGTGTCTTTACTGATCACTGTGTTCTTCAACTTGGGGTACGACAATGACGTCACACCTAGTGATGTTCCCGGCAACATGACACTACTGATGTCCACCAGTAGTCTCGCTCCTCTGCTAAAAATGTCATGGCCTTTAAGAGGTAAGTAAAATTATCTAATTTTAAAGAAATGTCTTTAAGAAGCTTAATGAAGCTTCTTATTTTATTAAGCCTCTAGCATCTCTCGCATTTAAAATAAACAATGAAAAAATTAAGATATCATTAGGTTGTGTTTATTTATAGACAAAATGCCGGTCAAGTGCGTGTCGGACTCGTCTATTGCGGGTTCTGTAACAATATCATGACCATAAATCTAGGTCAACGGTCAAAAATTTTAGGTCAGCATTGACAAACTTAGGGTAGCGGATGTAGACACTCATTTTATGAATATAAGTTTGTAATGATTTTTTTATGAAATGCAACTATTCGGATTTTTTTACTTGTTTTGTAAGCTCTACTAGTATCTTTTAATTTAGTTTCTTACAAGCTTAATTTTTTTCTATGCTCCAAGGGACTCTAGACTTTAATAGTTGAAAAGCCTATAAAGTTTTTTTTTTTTCACTTTGAGGTGACGGAACCCAAAAATGAAATATGAAGAAAACCTTGTTTATTTGACTCATCAGTTTTATACCAATTCCGTGAAATGATAAGATGAGCGGCCTTTATTTTACTAAAAACTACATTAAAAAAGTAACAACTACCGTTTAAAGTGAATCACTATAACTATAATCACAAGCGTGGTAGCCTTTAGTTGGGTTAAATATTAATTCACTCACACTCATTCTAGTTAAATATTAAAAAAAAATTATACAGCAAACTAAAGATGCGGTTTCATTCAAAGAAATCTAAAATGTTATAAAGTTTTTGCAATGGAGAGGTCACTATAATTAAACAGTGTATTTTAAAATAAAATATTTATATACCTAACATTTTAAACAAATAATTTGGGATCTCAAGTTGAAGGTTAAAAATATATCAGATAATAAAGTCTGACTTTGAGCGTTTCTCTTTTTCAAAATTTAAAATTCAAAAAAGTGGGTCTTTCTGGTCTGGTTCTTTAGCTTTGAACAGATATGTTCCTATCGAGGGATTTTATACATTTTTCATCTTACATAAAAATGGGCACAAAACTATTGAAGTGAGCACGGACCAACGTGCCCTCTCCTACAAATACGCCCGTGTCTATAATATGTCGGATAACCTTGAGATTATAAAGAAATATAGTATACATTATAAATCATATAACTAGTTTAAAATATATATTTAATTGTATATCTAACTCGCAGTTGGCGAGGCAGACGGATGTGTGGACGTCTCATTTTGACTAGCCAGACCAGAAAAACAACGAATTGTAATTATATATTTTTTCCAAGAGGTTTCTGAACTCACTGCCATCGCCTACACTCCGACATGCTGTAAAAAATCTTTAATTAAAAAGATTACTATTTTTTTCTACATTTATAACTTATCTCGATGTTTCGATATTGATTATATAAAAAAAATAAGTATTTTCAAACTTGATATTTTGCTACTATTTTTGACAATCGAAGCCTTCGAAGCATATTGTATAATCCAAAATAGTACATTCCATATTTTTTCTATTTTTACTTCCAAATATTTCCGCAGATAGCTGGATAGACGGAGCATCATCATCAGATATCATTTAATAAGCAATGTCGAAAATTAGGCAGAAAGTATCCCGATAAGGATAAGGATCATAAAAAAAACATAAAACCCAATTATACATATATTTTATTACTCCTAATGAAATCTAGGAAACCAGTTCTAACAGACAAAATTAGCATACAACATATATTATATTTTAAGATGATGATGATGATGAAGTGCACATTAAAAGTTGATAAATGTCAGTTACCAAACTGCCTTCACTTATTATGTCATGTTATCAATCTCAATTATTGATAAGCATTTTGTGAGACCAGTCGTAGCACGGGGGTAAGCGTGCGACTGTAAACGTTCTGAGTTCGAATCCCACCCGAGGAAATAAAATACTATATTTGTATTTCCTCGCTTTGGTAACGAGGCAAAGCGCGGCGTTGACTTCCGCCAATAAACACGCAATGCCTTCAGAATTTGGTGAAAAGTTGGGGATGGAAGTGTCTTAACGGGAACGGAGTGTCTTAACATTACTTCCCCAGGTACCCTCTGTCTACCCTGCGATATGATAGATTCAGCGTGAACCTAAAAATAAAATTAGTATCATTTTGCAAAGATTATCGCTTGTTTGGATAACAGGTAGCATAGTAGATATATCGTCTCGGATAAATCATCCCATTTGGTCCCATTTTTTAGTCCATTTTTGACATTGGTATCTATAAGAAAATCACATAAGTCTTAAATTTGCATTAGGTATGTGCGCGACAAATAGACGAATAACTCAATGTCGCGCCAACCGATTTTGATGATTCTTTTTTTATTTGAAAGAATATATGGTTAGGTTCTGATTATGGAATCCAGTTGAAATTGAACTAGTTTGTTTTTAAAAATTATAATTGTACTGTAATAGTTACAAGGAAAAACATTGCTAAATAATAATTTTGATAAAAAGTAATTTTATAATTTTGAAGTCGGTGTCAAGCTAATGCTACAACACCCTTACTATAATATCTAATTACTAAGCCTGTTTGTTTTACTTGGCACCGACTTCAAGATTATAAATAAAATCTTTGTAAAATTATTTGTTACTTTTTAGTTCGTTGTGAGAAGTCGGTTTTTCTTTTTGTTAAAAATTAATTTATTTTACGATTTTAAGTGATGGATAGATCTTAAAAGGATGCTTCTCAAACGAATAGGTGGTGGTTGTCCTATGTAAAACTTTAATCTTAATTTACTATTATTTTATTATTTTTTATTCTCTGGTAGACGAGACACGGCATTGAGTTCCGCCACTTTTATCTCGAAAATTAGGCGGTGCGGGGGGAAGGCAGTATATTATTACTAGGTTCTGTCAGCCTATCCCGCTGAAAGCTTATCTGTAAGAATCAATAAATACATTAGGTACATTTTCTCCTCCCGCTGTACCTATATTGCGTAATATATTTAACCAGACCATCCAAACCGAGCCAAAAACCCTTGATCAAGCTTTTGGTTGAAGACTTTTAATTTGTATACAAAGTAATAAAATCTGAATAAATACTTCATAAAGGTTTATACATAAAACATGATAATTTTATAGCCCTAATATCGTACCAAGAAATCGACTTCCGATGGCCTCTAGCATTTACTGTACAATGTTGAAGTCAAAACTATATAAGTAAATATTATTGACATTTTTCGGATATTGTATGATCATCAATTCTTTTCTAGAATTTACTTCGAAGGCGGCACTAGTACAATATTTTCGAAGTAGGTAAATAAGAAACAGATGAGCTCGGACAGTGGAGGTGTCCCATGAACTTGCACTTGGATCGCAAGTCCTAGACATTGCTCTGAGCTCTCATCCTGTACTGCGATGGACGGTGGATACCTGCACGGTGAATCCATGGAATGCTTATTAATTTCTCCTCATTTGTGGCTCGATTCAAAAGATCTTTATATTTATTTCCAACAGAGTCATTAACCACTAAATTGTAAAACTAAAGTGTATCAAAATCTACATAATATGTTGGTACATGATATCACTGTCATCATTCCCTCCATACATGCCCTCCGGGGGTTCCTTGTGCTTTAATCGTGACTTTCAGTAGCATCGACACTTTGTTTCGAAACCGGGTCAACTGGGTTTTGTGCCTTAAAATAATTCCAAAATTTTATTTCAAAATTTATTATTATATTTTTAAGAATTTCTATTATGCTACATTATTTGCATGCTAGAGGCCGTCATGGCGCAGAGGCAGCTTCTTACCACAGCAAGGAAATAAAAAAATAATTCCTACCCCCGAGTGGGAATCGAATCTTCAACCGTCCTAATTAATGTCTGCCGCTATGCCGATGGCCACGACGTGACGGCCTTAATTTTGTCATAAAATTGTTTACAAATATGTAGATAGAGGCCCCAAAACACGTGTAGTGTAGGCTCTATATAATCAACTGAATATAAAATATAAATATATTTTATAATATTGTAATATATGGTTAATGTGAATGACGACACAGTGGCGATGAGGTTTTTAAGTGATGGGCGTGAGATACATTGATATAGATAGATGTTTTGTATAGTTTTATATCGTGAATACTCCCAAAAATAAGGTTAGAAGGAAGAGATCTGTCCATAATTTCCCTACTCGGCAAGATATGTCTTAAACTTAAAATAAATAAACGTAAGTATGAAGATTTTTTTTTACAATTCTGATATAGGTATATTAAAAATGTAAATTTAAATAATATTTTATATATAAATGTCGGCACGAGCTAAGATTAATACACCCATGTATAGTTTTTACAACGTGCTTTAATTTTATTCTTACGCAATGAATATTCTTGAATAATAATCAAATTAGTCAACATCGAGATTTGAGAAGTGTTTATCTGTATATTGTAGGTTCCAGATTCCTGTTATACGAGTAAACATCAATTATTTTTAAAAATTTAATTAAATTAATCAGCTTCACGCTGTTCCCATCCGTTCCCCACTTTCTGCCCAATTGTGGAGGCATTGCGTGTTGAGTGGCAGAACTCAACGCCGCGGTTTGCCTCGACACCAGAGACATTTTTAGAATGTTTAAATTCCACACTTAGGAAAGAAAAATACTTTTTTAGAAAACATAATATATTTTTTTTTATAAAAATTTTATCTCGCTACGCCACAATTTCGCTTCCAATTTTTATGTGTTTCTACTCACAAACAACGCATAGCTAAAAAGTTGAAGCTTCTCTTATATTACATGTAAATTTTTTGGAGAGTGTAGGAGACCACTACGAGAGTATTGTTCTACGGTAACTGGAAAAATAGGGTTTTGTATAAAACACAACATCCGAGCAAACGGTGCTGCAAGCTTTAAATTGTGTAAACTAAAATATTAAGAACATTATAGGCAGGGGGAATCTGGGGGAGTGTAAGACACTTCCGTTCCTCACTTCCTTTCTGCCTTATTCCTGAGACATTGTCTGTTGAGTTACAAAACTCAACGCAACTCAACGAAAAATATTGAATATTTCATTTCCTCGAGTGAGAATCAAACTCACAACCAGTCGCGTACACAATCGCACGTCTTTGCCCCTGCGCCACAATTGTTCTATATAAATTAAGTAAAATATTTACGAAATATTTTTATGGACTATTTATTCCTCATTTCTGCAGTAGGTAGAGTCGTCATCATTCCAAAATTTAAAAAAAATATAAAAATAAACAAAACGATTCTTATTATAAACTTTACCAGTTTTCAACTTTATTTATAGTTATTTCAATAATGCTAATGAAATGATAAAAAGATCGAATATTTCCAAAAAATATTCCGTCGTCGAATTTTCCGTCTTTTTAATGTATAGCTATTTTTGATATTTAAAATTGTCTGATATTTATTAAATAACTAGTGGACCCGGACGCGGCTACGCCTGCTTGAACTATAAGAATATTTTCGCGTCGGTCATACTCATACTATGCCACCCGTAGGCTAGGTCATTTCGAATCAGTGACATCTCCTTAATTATTTATTAGAATGTTATACAGTAAACTTTAATTTCAATCTAGATACAATGCTAAAAGTGACTTTTGTATTTATTTTCATAAGGATGAATATAAAAATGTCGCGGTCAAACGGTCGCGTAGCAACGACGGTTGTTTTTAACATGGCAGAATAAATTGCATGTCAAATTAGAAAGTACTTTAAAATATATTAGTATATATGTGTAATGTAATGTTATATAGCCTATAGCACTTCTGGAGAATGCAGCTTTCATACAAAACAAAAACAATATAAATCGGACCAGTAGATCCAGAGATCTTAGCGTTCAAACAAACAAGCAAACAAACAAACAAACAAACAAACAAACAAACAAACAAACAAACAA
>JAEBDU010000098.1:562369-773493 GCA_016802625.1 Heliconius numata
CAAACAAACAAACAAACAAACAAACAAACAAACAAACAAACAAACAAACAAACAAACAAACAAACAAACAAACAAACAAACAAACAAACAAACAAACAAACAAACAAATTCTTCCGCTTTATTATATTAGTATAGAGTATAGATAGATATAAAATAATGACAATACTCTAAAGTTTTTAATATATAACGTTCCTATAATGGTATTATACCACTATTTGAATTTTTTTGTTGTGTTTTAAACATATTTTTATACATTCGTTTTCTATAAAACCAGAATGCTTGGGTTCGAGTTGCATTCTAGGGAATGATTTACTTATTAATCCTCACTCTGGTAACAAGAAAAAGCAGAGCATAGCTTCGCCACTTAACACACAATGTCTTGAACGAACGGGGTGTCTTAGTTATTCGTATCGTTTTTACTTTTTTTAACTATTTTATTCATTAGACTTACCTAAATAAAGACAAATCTTTCAGCTAAACCACCACGACCATGGCTGGGAGATGTTCCCAGCAAAATCAGGATCGATGCAGCAGTGGCGAAGGGCAAAGAGGCTTTGAAAAAACGGAAAGTAATAGAAAGTAGTCTCAAGCCGTTAGACAGTGACTCCCCAGCGTCCAGGGCTCAGAGGGCAGCTGCTACATCCCCCTTTGTAAAACCATTAGCTGAATCCGCTTTTGCCGCTGAAGAAGCGACGAGGGTACTCGTGAATGGGTAAGTTTATTTGATGGCATTATAATTTAAGTCTTTACGTTCGGGGCGTTGACGTATTCTTTGTTTTTATATTACTTCTACTTTTTATTTCTAATAAATTTCATTTTCCTGCATAGTAGAGGGACCCTAGTGTGGAGACATTTCGTTTTTAATTGTAAGAAATAATGTTTAATTTAAAATCCTCTGAAGATTAAGATATTTCTTCTCCTCACTTTTCATCGTATTCTCGAGGCATTGCGTGTTGAGTGGCGGAACTCAACGTTGTGTTGCCTCGTTTACGTAGCAAGGAAAATAAAAATATTAAACATTTCATACTCCCGAAAGCGAATCGAACCCACGACTAAGCGTCGTGCAGCGTTACAGTCTGCCCCTGTGCCACGACGGCTTCTATTTTTAAATAATGTTTATTATTCGTAATTAAGATAATAAATTTTTATTAATTTTTTCAACCGTTACTTTCTGATATCAGTAAAAGTAAGATAGCAGTAAAAGTAGCTCCACTAGTTTGTATGATTTGGAAATATAAATATATGTATTGCAATATAAAAATATTTTCAAAAAAATATAAATTTAAATTTAATTTATAAAGATTAATTTTGAAATCATTATGTGTTTTTGCTTCTTCTATAAATTGAGGCAGATTTAAAAAAATTGTCTTACTAATTTTGAGACTTGTTATTTTCCAATGAGGCCGTGGGATTGACAGAGAATCTAAAGTCAAGACACTTCCTTTTTCATGTACCCTCAGAATTCAATCGTTAGGCATTGAGAGAAACTCAACACTGTACTTTATTTTTGCAAAGAATAAGAACAGATGAGAATATTTAATTCCCGCGAGTAGTGATTGAACCCACAACATCACGACATCGTGACAGACGCTGTCCAACTGCGCCACGATGGTCTAGGCACATTTAGTATACATATAAAATTTTGTGTATTTACACATATTTAATGTATAATTGTTTGTGTTGAAAACAAAGTTAACCTTTAAATGTATATTTTACCATTTATAGCATGAACCTAAGTAATATTGATCTTACAAAATCCTTTTATATACTTACTTAAATAGGAGCTAATTTTAGTATCAATTTGACCCCCTTGCAGTTACTTTTGGTATATTATAAGTTCCGCGACAGAAAACGATGCGAATAACCTTTTTCACCGTTAACATTTTTATATCGCCGTCAATACAGTGCAAAATGCTGTATCAGAAACGGTACAGATACAGGTTGACCTTCAAACATCACATTAATTTTTTTAAGCTTCACGCTGTATCCCACCCAGCAGCGTAGGCAGAGGGAACCTAGGAACCTAGTGATAAGATAATCCGCTCCAATTTCTTTACTTCCGTTCCCCACTAAGTGGAAGCATTGCGTGTGAGTCATGAGTGGCGGAAACCGACGACGCGCTAAACGAGACGAGGAAAATTAAAATATTCAATATTTCATCTCTTAGAGTGGGAATAGAACCCACACTGGGTGTGAATAGAGTCGCACTGTGCCTGTGCGCCACGACTAGCCTCTCCTTTTAATTCTGTGTTATAATTATGAAATTAATTGTTTCATGTAAGTCTTAATACCCGCGATCACATAAAATCTAGTCTCAGTTCGTCCTACTATTATAAATATTTACGTTTGTTAGGTGGGACGTTTGTTCTACTTTCACGCAAAAACTACTGAACGAATTTAGATTATACTTTACAGTAATATTACTTATACATCAGAAAAACACATAGAGTACGATTTTGTATGATTTGTCTATAATATAACAACAACTTTAAGCCGGCGAAGCCACATGTGAGTCGCTTATGTATAACGCGAACAACAAACAATACGCTCGCCTATTTGCATATAAGGATGACTTTAATTGTTTATCGCTTGATTACAACCAACAATTGTCTTTCATTGGAGATAATCTAATAGTCATTGCTAGAAAATTTCATACGACCTTTTCCTTCTTAATGTTGAATATCGAAGTTTATTTTGTCACAGGTATCTATGAAGATAATCTATCTATAGGTATATAAAAATCACCATCACTGAGATACTGGCACAAAAAGCACAGACGAAACTTCTGGGCTTTAAAAATGAAATTTGGCTTGTAGGTAGGTTAGGGAGTATATATTTTAAGTATCGAAATCGAAGACCCAACCATCTCAGTCAAATAGACAAATACTTAATTGTTTTATAAAGTATTAGATTTTACTATAAAACTCAAAAGTGAAGGCAAACCACATCGATCAATAGCATATCGTATGACAGTTACTGACCACGAAACTCAATCCGGCCTACTTTGGCTTCAGCGCTGATATTGTATACTAATAATAACGTTACCGGCACCTAATACTAGACAATGTTAGTTATCTATTACAATTTTCAATATATTTCATTGTTCCTATTAACCGTATAGCTTTTGTTATTTATTGAATTTAGAATCGCATCTCCTCAGTCACGGTCAAAATAATTTAGCCAATAAATCTATAGGTGCATTGTAGATATCTAACAAGATCTCAATGAAGTCGTGAGGCCGTCGTGGCGCAGGAGCACAAGCGTGCGTACGCGTACACGTGACGGTTGGGAGTTCATTGCCATATAATATTAAATAATATAATATTAAATAATTCACTCATCATCACATCCAGTTTTACTAGACTACCTATATTATTTATTGAATTACAAAATCATTTAAAAAAAATGTTCTTTCATTATTTCAGAACAAATCCCAAATTAGATGGTGGTGTAGGTATAGGCCCTTCAACTGAAAATAACTTCGAGGAGCCAGCATACTGCCGACCGCCGACGGAACCCTGCATGCCCTCTAAATACCGATCGCAGGACGGTTCGTGCAATAACCTGCAAAACCCACTCACTTGGGGAGTCTCCAACACGCCTTTCAGAAGAGTTCTGCCGCCGGATTATGGAGACGGTAAGATAATTTTATTTTCCTAAATACACCACCATATTTTCTCTGCTGCCTCATAGAGCCATTACTTATCAATCAATCAGTAAATATTATTATGGCATTTCTCTTCTAAATTCCAGGCATTAGCTCCCCTAGGGTAGCCAACGACGGTTCAATCCTTCCGAGCGCTCGCGACGTGAGCGTCACAGTGCACAGACCAAGCTACGCCCACGACTCCGCTTTCACCGTGATGCTGGCTGTGTGGGGACAGTTTATAGATCATGACATCACTGCTACTGCGCTTAGCAAAGGTAATATATTTTTTCAGTTTTTTATGCCTACATTTTATATAAAATATATTCATTGCAGCATTTTATCATCACACATCTCATCATCTGCCATCTCAAACAGAGTCAAACATTAAGTTAATGGTATTTTGATAAGCTTAATTGGATTTATTAATTCCTTGGTATTTTATCAACACTTTCCAGGTGAAAATAGCAGTTCGATATCTTGCTGCCACAGTGACACCGCCCACCCTGAGTGCTTTCCGGTGAAGCTCGATGAGGAGGACCCCTTCTACCAAGACTACAACCTGACATGCATGGAGTTTGTGAGATCCGCGCCTGCGCCTACTTGCAATTTTGGTATGTAATTATATATTTTTAGAGTTTTGTATATTTAAAAGATTATTCCAGTCTAGAAGCTAATTATTGATATAATATCATTTTTATAATTGCAAGACTTAAATAATTTCATAATTTATAAGTCTCCTAGAAATAAGTTATTCATACCTATTTTCTTGCTTAGGTCTTGTAAGCTTATTACAAATTTGGTGTCTCATATAAAATAGATAAAATATAATCTTTATTACAACTTGGATTGATGTTATTTGAAGCAAGAACCAAGATAACCAAAAATGTTGATTGACATAATAACTGACTACCATTAGAATGTTTTCATTTCCTTGTATCATCCATATAAAGTTTATCATACACACTCCAGGACAACGCGAACAGTTAAACCAAGCAACAGCCTTCCTCGACGGCTCCACGGTGTACAGCTTCAGGTCTAACAGGACGCGTCAGCTGCGAGCCGGGCTGGACGGCCAGCTGCGGATGTTGCGGCTCGGGAAGTGGCAGCTGCTTCCACCTTCTACTGATCCAGCTGATGGATGTAACACTGTTGAGATGAATGCTAAGGGTCGTTATTGCTTTGAATCTGGTGAGTGTTGTTACTTTCTATTTTGTTGATTAGAAAGGTTTGTGCATGTGGATTGTTGTGTTAATAACCAAATCCATAAACAATAGTAAAAACCTGATAGAGTCTCAGAGATACAATAATTTTATATTGAAATCTATACATAATTTCAAAATAAACAACCTAATAAAGAAAAAGACAACCCAATCTATTTTTTGCTGAAAATTATCCCAACAGGTGACGACAGAGCCAATGAGAATCTCCACTTAACCACCATGCATTTGATCTGGGCGAGACAACACAACAGAATTGCGGCCAGCCTCAAGAAGATGAACCCGCAATGGGATGACGAGATAGTTTTCCAAGAGTCCAGAAGGATTGTGGGCGCTCAGATGCAGCATATCACTTATGCTGAGTTCTTGCCGTCTATTCTTGGTAAATTTTGTAGAATAATTAAATTTATTAGGTTAAATGTAGTTGTTGATTTTCAATATACAGAAGCCGTCGTGGCTCAAGTATGTACCTTAACGCCACATTCGTTAGTTGGATTCTCATGAAAATGAATAAATTAGTGTCATTTTCAGCCAAACTTTGATGTAATTAAAAGCACGACGACATGTTTCGCCACTAAACACGTAATGTCTCCAAAGTGCCTAACTTTATGTAAATGGAAACAGAGTATTTTAACACTGCCTACCCTCCTACTTACGGGATTCAACAATAAAAATAAATGAAAATTTTAAATCAGGTATGGACGTGATGTGGGCGTTAAACCTGACACTGAAGAGCGAGGGCTACTCTGATGCCTACGACCCTACAGTGGACCCCTCCATGGCTAACCACTTTTCTGCAGCCGCTTTCAGATTTGCGCACACTTTATTACCGGTACTCTTATTTATTTTTTGAAATTTAATTTTTAATAATGGTTTTATTTATTTTTTATGTGTCGTGCACATTTGAAGAAGTCTTAACATAAGAAATAACATTGGTAACCTTGTTTGTATGCAATGGTTGCTTGCGGGTTCGATCCCCACTCGAAGAATTGTAATATTTATTTAAATTCATATTTCCATTTCTTCGCTCTGGTGTCCAGGCAAAGCGCGGCGTTGAGTTCTGCCACTCAACACGCAATCTAAAATTCGACAGAAAGTGAGGAACACAGTGTCTTAACACTAGGTTCGCTCTGGCTACTCTGTTATGTGCGGGGGATACGGCGTAAAGCTGATTTAATTTTAATTTAATATATTCTTAATATAATATTGGAAACTAACTAACATTTGCAGGGTCTAATTCACAACGTGGACGCGAACACGGGCACCGTGAGCTACACGCACCTGCACGAGATGCTATTCAACCCCTACGCGCTGTACCAGGAGAAGGGCCCGAAGGCGGCCGTCAGTTCTGCTTTACATACGCCTGTACACTCTGTGGATTTACATATTACATCTGAGGTAATACTTTTTTTATTGTTTTTGTTTCAGCGTCACGCTGTATACCGTATATAACAGGGTAGGCACAGATAACCGACCGATAATGGTTATCTGGAAGAGTTCAAAAATAAATATTGTATATAGCGTGTTTTACTTTACGTTAAACTAAAAATTTGTAATTTGCATCTACCTTTAAAAACGTTAGTTGTGGGTTCCAGTTCGCGTTATATTTGAAAATATTTTTATTTCCTCGCTCTGGTAGCCAAAGAGCAAGTAGCCAGTAGTTGTGCCAAGCAGGAGAAAATGTGAAGCAGCTTTCTTTATACTCATAATTAACTAATTTCACAGCTAAGCGAGCACTTATTCGAGCGCAAACCAACATTTAATGGTACCACACGACCAGCACCGTCTCCAGCTCTACCCTCATCCCCCGCCCCTTCACCCCCACACCCTTGCGGCTTGGACCTGGTGTCACTGAACATACAACGTGGTAGAGACCATGGACTTCCACCGTACCCAGCGTGGCGAGCTCATTGTGGGTTGCCACCTATTGGTACTTGTGAGCAGTTGGATGATGAGTTCGACGAATCGCTTAGCCGTATTTGTGAAATATACAAGTGAGTACTTTTGCGTTTTGAGAATTCTTTTTATTGTAATGTGTTTGTACATATTAAATATGTTTTTCTGTAAAAATACCCCTTTTTTATGTGATTGATTTCTGTTACTGTCGAGTCGAAATAATATATCCAATTTATTTATTACTGACTAAATTTAAAAAATATATAGTTCTTAAAATTATAACAACTTTTATTCAGGAACGTAGACGATATAGACTTATACACGGGAGCCCTAGCAGAGAATCCTAAGGGTAGACTCCTGGGGCCGACCCTGACCTGCCTCATAGCTGATCAGTTCCTCAGAATCAAGATCGGTGACCGTTTCTGGTATGAGACCTCGGATGAAACAATTAGATTTACATCGGGTGAGTTTTTAACATTTTTAAAGTGCTATGGCATAAAACTAAGAATGGAACAAACATTTTAAAAATCTTGAATCGGGACCTAAACCCACGCCCCTTTCAAACCATCCATCAACAGTGCTCTGCCACTTAGCTATACGCTATTATCAATTATTGATTTTCTATTTATTAAATATGTTTAACATTTTAAAAGTTCTCACTGAGGATAAAACATTTGCAAAAATATATATTTTTAAACCTGAATAATATTTTAAATTATTATTTAATAAACTATATTAATTATATTCCTAAACGAAAAAGCTGAAAGTAAAGAATTTTCGATTCAAATAAATAAATTAAGCTTCGCTTCTTTAAGAAAACTTTAGTCTCCAAATTGCTTAAACTTTTTCTTGTTTAATAAATTAATTCATATCTTATACATAAAACATTTGAATTACAGAACAATTAACGGAAATCCGGAAAACAACATTAGCTGGTGTGATCTGTGCCAACGAAGACTTGTTAGACCAGGCCCAGCCAAGAGTCATGGAGGCGTTGAGTGCCACAAACCCGTTGGTCGACTGCAAGGAACTACCACAACCCATCTTTACACCTTGGAAGGAAATTGTTGATACTAAATCGAGTAAAATGGGTAAATCTTAAAAAATCTATTTTTGTTATTGCTAATTTATACCTGAATTTTTTATAATGTGCCCAATGAACATCCTACAATTTTATTATTTTAATTGCTATCTTAAATGAATGTTAATTGATATAGAATTGGAAAATCTTAGAATTTTATGTTACAATACGAGTGTGATTTGTTTTTAGATTATGATATTTTTTTATTAGAAAGATAGGTCCATGCTCAGGTAAATAGCATTCTCTCTTGCCAAGTTGATGATTGTAAGAGATGCTAAGAACATAAATAAGTTGTAAACAATTATATAGGAATTTCGACATATTCCGATGATATGGTATGGCGTAGTTGTCAAACCGCTTGAACGATAAACAAGAGGCGCGGGTTCAAATATGGTAGCGTTCAAATTTTTATGCATTTTTTAAAAATAATGTTTTTTTGTTATATGTTTAGTTAGATGTATTATGCTTTTTTGTTTTTAAGTAAGAAAAATTTTGTGAATTAGTCTTTAAATATTTTATGTAAAATTATTATTATGCTAAATAACTAATAATATGTTTGTTACGTGTATAATTTTTTTTTTGTCTTTTCACTTTCAATGTATTGTTTGTTTGTATTTTTACATTTATATAGTTTATATTAACATTATTAACAGTCGACTCTTGGTTTATATTTAGTAGAGTGTACATGATAAATATAAGGAGTATACAATTATTTACTAATTTAAAAATATTATTAGTGCATAATATGTAAGTTTAATTTTGTGAATCACCTATTTGCATTTTTGATTTAAATTAATTGAATATGTGTGTATTTGAATTATATAAAAAAATATTTGCTGAAACATGCAGAAATATAACACTTCTGTCTGCTAACAGGAACTTTACCTACATTTTCTGTCAGGAAAGTATCGATATTATCCCGATGTAATATAATATTTGGTTACGTTGTAACAGGCGACTTATAAGATTTATTGTAGTTATTATAAATTATAATTACAATATGTTAATTTTAATAGTTGAACATTGACTGTGAATCACACTGTGCCAAAATAATACATATTTTAATTTACATAATTATAAATGGTTAATTTAAAAAATCGAAATATTTTTTAAATTTATAAATAACATGTAAAGAGATCAACAATATGGCATTGATGGTTCCCAGTACTTAATGTAAGTTAATATTATTTTTCAAAATAATATATTTAAATAGTATGAACACGCTTTAAATTTATTTTTAAGCCTTTTATAGGACTTTAAATAACAAGCTATAAATATAAATCCTAAAATAATAATGTCCTGAATAAAATATTTGCAAATTGAAATTTTGTGTAGAATTTTTAAGTTAGGTAGACCCTTTTTGTTTTATGAATCATTCATACATTCATATTTACATTAGTAACCCATCCTCAAAACATTTTGTAGTTTTAATAAGCTTATATATTCTAATATATGTAATATATATGCATAAAATATTATTTTAACCTTATTTTAATTTTGGTTTCGAGGGCCAAAATTGATAAGTCCTTGCTCTATGTTATGTATGTAGTTACCTAATACCACCTCACACGAATTTAATGATAATTTATTGTAAATTTGTTATCGCTATGCATCGTAATAAAAATCTTTGTGAAATTTGCTGGTTTTTTAAAATTTCCACTACGTATTTTATCGTTTCAAATATTTCACGACACGCAACTTATTTCAAAGAGCATGTTTAATAACGGATGGCTCTACTTCCATATAAGATGACAATAGGATGTCATACATCACTCATGCTAGCGGTACCTGAAAATATTAACGTCGTACTTTGTAAGTCTACGCATCAAAGAAACGAAAAAGAAGTATAATTATTATTATTATTATTTATACATGTTCAATATTTTTAATCGCAGGTAATGACCGAGCAAGTCAAAGAAAATTCTATAGTCTTCCGTTTTCTTTTTCCGATATGAAAACCTTAAAAACAAATTATTATCTAAAACATATTGCCTAAATGAATAGGCGAAAATTAAGTTTTTTTTTTTTGTTATTAAATGTCATGTCTTATGTCCAACACTTATTATATAATCAAATATTTTTTTGAATTCCCTCCCACTTTTGTATTACCTAAAAGAGATCTAGGAACTATCGTAACAAAAACTGTGTTTATATCTAAAATATCAAGGCAAGAATGCCGATTGAACACCTACATTAATATAGTTGTCATGCATTTTTTATGTAAACTTAATTAAACATCACCTAACAATATCTATTAGCAAATATGTAAATTTACGAATACAAATATCATAACTCCACTGGCGTCAAACGACAGAAATATATTTTTACCAATTCGACCATGTTATGGTATATTTTTAAATTATCGATCTCCGTCTGTCTGTATGTTCTCCATACATCGTGCATTTTAACGAAGTGATACGAGTATGTGTTCAATTAGCGCGCTCGTAACGCCTTAATTAAATAACTCGACTGTAATAAAATAATAAATAGCACTCTTTAAATTTATAATTTTTATATTGAATTCCGACAAAACAGGATATATTTTTATGCTGTTTTTTATGCCAGACAATTTTTTTAAGATTTCTCTGTTATTGACTCTGTCGATACCTATTGATAAAATAAATATTAAAGATAGTAAGAGATCATGTCAAATATTTCAAAATCATCTTGTTTATATAGCGTCACCCGGTAGCATTATAGCGGCAGAGAAAACTTGGGAACAAATATTATTAAAACCCTTCCGTACCACACTTTCTTTTGAATTCTGGAGGTATTACTTTTTGAGAAGTGGAACTCAATGCTGCTCTTCGCATCGTTGGCAGAACGAGTAAATGGAAATATTAAATATTTTAGTTAAGTGGGAATCGAACCCATAACCTTTCGCGTTTATAGTCACACGCTTGTGCCCTTGCCCCGCGAATAACCGGAATTTAATAAAATTGAATAAATATTTAAAACTATATCAATAACTTTCGATGACCCAACGCCGCCATACGTTTCATTATTTATTAATAACTCGTAAAATTTCGAATCGAACGCACTACTACCATCATAATTTCACATCATCATAATTTCTAATTTCCATCAAGTTAATATTAAAAACTTGATGTGTTTTGATCAAAGCTCACATGAGTCACTTAGTTTACATTATCTTTTGGCTAGCTGTAGGAAGGAGTTGGCCTTGCCTTTGAATAAAATACTAACATTGTACAAAAAGTAAAGAAATATGTACCTTAGTTAGACCAGATAAGTTCGTTTGGATTTAATTTAAGTGCATTTTAAGTTTGTGAAGACTTGTCCTGCGCCTTGGAAAGCTCCTGCATGACATAACATAGCAACAAGAAGAAGGTCACGTTGCTATGAAGATTCTTTATATAGAAGTTTTATAGTATTCGAGTGGTAACTCTAGACCTACAACTTTGTTCACGTGAATGTGAATAGAATAGAATGTGTTCTATAGTCAAAGTGTGCTTTGGGGAACGAAATGATGGACCTTAGTGGAGTTTCTCTAATGTTTATTTTATGCTTTTAATCACTAAGCACTGTACATACCCAGTATCTGTCCACATACCTACATATAAACTAAAACTTTAACCTACAAGTCCAAGACATGTCTCAACTGGCCACAGTGGTGTTTCTACTTTCTAATATATTTTTTACAGCTTCATGTGGTGTGCCACATATGGCTCGATAGGCAGAGGAAACGAAATAATATAAATAACGAAAAACGAAAAAATATATAGCTCTTTAAAATTAAGTTTAAATATTTGTTTATTCTATGGCAATTATTTTCCGTATACAGAAGGAAAGGCAGAGAGAGAGAGAGCAAAGTCAAGAGTCAAGACACTTTATCTTCTTTTCACTTTTCACCAAAACCTGTGGGGAATGATAACTCGTTACCCCAAATTCTCGTTCCGTCGCGTATAATCTTACCAAGGCTTATTAGAAATAATTAAAATTACAAATTTTCTTACAAACATACTAACTAATATGACATTAACCAAACTACGCACACTGTAAACAATAATCATCACTGACGATTTCTACTTGACACAATGCCAAAGCTATTTAAAGAAGAAATAATGATCAAAAACAATAAATTGTTGTATTTGTTGATAACATTTGATAATTAGCTTTTTATTAATAGGCATTGGTAGGTAGAAGAACCTATAATATAAATATTAATAAACAACATATAAAAGTTTTCTCCAAATTTGATTCGAATTGAAATACACAGCAAACAAGGCCCCTTGATTTCAACATAAACTCATAAAAAAATATCACAACCCTTCCACCTTAAACTGAACTCACAACGATTTTTTACAAAAGTAAAAACCACATTTATTTAAAAAAATAAAATGATATTATTCCTTGGGTTTTTTATCAAATATAATTAAGACCAAAGCCGTATAAAAATTATCAAGATCACTAATGATATCAGTAGGTAGTCTATAAATTGAATATAATCGTAAATAAGACGCTCAAACAAGCATTAAGCCTTGGCATTGCAATTGGATGCAAATAAGACTTTGGCATTAACGAAATGTTTGGTATTTATTTATTATCGTGATTTACATACATTAAAGCTTAACAGAGGTTATCAGAGGTATATACAGAAGAAAAGGCAGAGAGAAAGACCAAAGTCAAGAATCAAGACATTTTGTCTTCTTATCACCAGAATCTGTGAAATGTTGAGTGGCAGTACTTCATGTTGCACTATTTTACCTGTGCTTTTTTGGCGCTTATTTTAAGAAAACTTGGTTACTTTTTTGATAATAGGTAGGTATTTTAAACATATATATCAATAACAATTTATTTATGGTTTGGTTTGACGATATACCGCCGCGCCACTCTACACTTAATACATTCAAACTGTTTGTCCATCTGAAGGTGTAAAATGGAGAAAAGTAAAGCTAGAGTTTACTGAGTTAAACGCGCGTATATCAGAAACTACTCATTCCAATTGAAAAATCTTTTTGTGATTTATTAATCAATCTCGTCGAATAGACTATCGTCAGGTCACATCAAGTTAATCGCTTCAAAACCTGGGGCAATTAAATTATTGTCATAATTTGTAGGTATAATACACAACTCTTAAACAGCAGCAAGAAACATCGAAACATTAGTTAATACAGAAGCGCAATAAAGAGATTATGATATTATAAAAGACAATGACGTGCGAATGACGCAAGGGTACTTTGCAGTAATAACCCGTGTAAGGAAGGCTCTCAGCGATTATGACGCAACTCTGCACGCTGGTCGTCTCTCGATAATACAATATGTATTGTTATTACCTTTCATTATAGTAATCGGAAAATCCCTTTTACTTTACCTTTTAAGTTCAAGATCTTTTATCATCTCTCTTCCTTGACATGCACAATTGGAGCGTTATTGGGACTTTTTAAGTATTAGTACGGTTTTTTTCATTCAATTTACATATTTATGCTGAATATATTGAATCTATCAACTTACCTATGATAATCATAATTAATATTCAAAGTTAGTCCTCTCGTCTGTGTACTAGAACCAATTAAATTTTAGACCCAGAATGTTCCTTCCTGACATGGTTTCCTTACCTGAACTTCCGTGGGCTGACAGCTTATTTGTTTTTTACTTTGACTGTTTCTATTTTTTTCTTATTATCTATATAAAGTTTTTGTTAACTGTATACGTGTCATGTTTGTAAAGTGAAAATATGTTTGTTTGTGAGCGAACTACGGAATTACTTACGTATTGTTTTTGTCTATTAGTCTCTCGCCGAGAGACTAATAGACAAAAACTACTTTCATGTAAAGTATTGACGTGTTATTTATATACTATTCCTGTCATGTTCACAATTTTCATATTTTATATTTTTAACACTTTAACGTCATTGTATGGACATGGGTAGAAATGATTAACACATAAAATCATTGTCTTCCCGTCTATTAGAGAGGCATAGTTAATAGTTAATACTAACTCCGATATTTATTGTATCAGATCGCTAAACGTATTTATGTTTTTTATTAATCTTAGTAATAACTAATCATTTCTAGAAACGTCTTTGATAAAATATTGTAGGTTCACCTAACCATCTTGAATTTAAGTTATTTATGATATTAAAAATTTGAGCTCATTATGTTGATTGTAAACGCGATGGTTCTGAGTTCGATTTACTGTCGAAGGAATGAATTATTTTCATTTCCTTTGCCTATTTTCGCTATATGGCAGAAACAGTGAAGCTAAAAAAAGAAACGAAAAATGTTAAAATATTTCAATGCTCTTTAAAGAAAGAAAACAAGATATAGGGACGCCAAGATTTAATTTTAGCGACATTTTGCCCACATGGTCAGCGTAGGTGCAAGTGTTTACTATATGAAATGCACAAATATTCTATCAGAAACATAATAGGGGTAAGGGCTATAAGAGATCGGTTGACTCGGTTGAATTACAAAATATTGGAGGAACGTCAGGTAAAAAATTAGAAGTCCCCCGAAGGGCATGTAGTAGTAGTATAAGAGGTTGATGCGTCCGTTCTCTCTGGCTGCCCCGCTAGGATACAACGTGGGGCTGAAATATTCAATCAATTAAAATTTCCACTTTTCAATTGCCCTAACAAAAAAAACTAAGTCTCAAATTTGAACGTTTTCATATTTTGGAACATCTACTTTACATTTGACATATTATATATGTATGTATATGCCTAACGAAAAGTGATAGTTGTGGGTTTAATTTTTTTATATTTTCATTTCATTAATATTTTCGTTCCCTCGCTCTGGTCACAAGTGAGAAATTTGGCTTTTTGTTTAACAATTTGGTGGTAAGTAGTAAACGAAAGTATCTTAATAGGTAACGGAGTGTTTAAAGTAAACTCTAGGTTGCCAGGTTCCCCCTGCCTGCCTATGCGGAAAATTGAGGATCGAAATCGAAATCTAATTTATAATCAGAAAGATACTTCCGATCTACACATATTAAAACGGCTACAAGTTTAAAACTGAAATATCACTAAAGCCCAATATTATAAGAAACAAAAACATTATCAAGCGATTTTTAAATATTATGACAAAAATAATAAAGTTATTAATATAGTACAAGAAACAAATTATACAAATGTACGTAACCGCGCGCGCGCACGTGCGTCGCTCGGGGACTGATAGCACTACAACGAACACGACTATGTACTTCGAGAAGCGTCTAACAGTAATCAGTGACACGTGAGGGCGACGCATTCAATTTTATATTTTCTATAAAAATTATGTAATATATACGATATATAGTTATGACAGTAAGTGCGATGGTTGTAGGTTCGATTCTTGCGCGCTTTGGTAGACTAAGTGCGGCGTTGATTTTCGCCACACAACTCAAAATATCACGAACTGTCACATACTTTGCCGAATAAAAAAATTGGATTTGTAAAAACAAACATTATTGAACTGACTTATTTTCATATAAAACGCAAAAAGGTACAGTGATGCATACAAACATATAAAATTTCCAGTAAAAATTGAGTCTTGCCATTGTTCATTATCGACATTTGTTTACAACTTTATCAAATACCTACTGTTGTGGTGCAAGCATTTTACACGTTGATTGATTGACCTTCTGCACCTTCACGAAATGAGCTATACAATTATATGACTTAAGTACAAAAGATAAGATTAATTATTGCTTCATGTATTTGGGAAATGGAAATTTTTACTATAAATTGATAATACACATACTACGACACGTGTGGTACCCACACCACACACCACACACATATATTTTTACCTAATATATATATATATCACTATTTACAAAAGTATTAATGATTTGATTTTTTTTGTTTTCACATATCAACTATAAACAAACAAGAAAACAAAGGTAATTATTTTTATCAATAGTTATTTAAATTAAACAAATTACAACTAATGACAAATCTAAAGATCGAATATAATTAATTATAAAACATTAGTTTTAGTTACCACGTTAGAAACGCACGACTTAAATTACCGAAAACAAAAAAATACTTTCACTTTCAATGTAGACTTTCTAAATATTCTCAATAAAAGAATTTTACTTATCTTTTGTTTGTAACATTATTACATGTATTAACGTAACAAATATTCAATTTTCGGGCCCGTATTTATAAATCGATCTCAAGTTTGAGATCAATCTTGCATTAATACAAAGCTGTATACTTTCACCCTTAGATATATAATTTATGCATCTGAGATATTAATTATAAGCATCTCAGACTTACTCTCAAATCTGAGATGCTTATAAATGCGAGCGTTAATGTTCGACGGGCCTAGGCTTCCACACGGCCGGGAAACCTGGGATAGTTCCGAAATTTTATGTGGTGTCTGCATAGCTGGATGCTGCATGCTAAAAAGTGTGAAGCTAAAAATTAATTTCTTAGCAGAATATGTATTAAACGCATGTCTCGTGTCATAAGTCACGTTTTTTAACACGTGACACGCGCGCGCACGTTTACGAGGTTTTTCATAACATATCTGTGTGAATGGTTGAGGAATTTACCATCTTTTTGGTAAATTTTAAGTAGTAATATTGAAAATAAGTTATAAAAATTGTATATATTTAATCTAATTGTATATAAATACTATTTACTTATTTTCTGAATATAAAAATTGTAAATCAATTTAATTTTTGTAACCACATAACTATTTACATATGAATTATATATATTTTCGAACTAAAATAATATAATAATATATAATAAAATGTGTAATATACTTTTCAATGATTTCTACAAAAAATATAAATTAGAATATTACTTTAGGGTAAATGACTTCAAACATGGCAGCACAGCTTTCAATATATATTATCTGTGCCACAGATACCGGTCCGTTGTTCTCGAAGCGATTTCCAGTACATTCGGCAATGTTCGAGAGACTTCGGGAATGTTCGGTACAAGTGAATTATCTGTACAGTAAAACTACAGTTTCGCGCTTAAACGCGATAACATTATATTGTTTGTTTTATTAATGTTTTACCGTGATATTATTGTTTTTGTTTTTTTTTATATTTTCTTAGATATAGTACATTATTTATATTAGTGCATTTTTATGATTGAAGATTTATTTAATAAAAAAATAGTTATATTATTTTCTTTAAAATTCTAGTATCTATATTATTATAGATACCTATATTATATAATTCTCGTTCATACAAATCATTTATACAAAAAGTATTTTTTCAATCTAAAGACAAAAGATAACTAATAATAAGTTAAAAGAAAAACCCCATAATACCTACCCAAGTGCATGGTGTTTTCTAAGAAATGACACTTGAGGCGTTTATTTCTTTTTATAGTTTATTCCGAGTAAACACACAATATGCACAGCATATTAAATGTTAATATTGTCCAATGTCCGTAACTGAAAAATATAAATTAAATCATAAATTAAAATGTAAATGCAGGTGAGTGATTGATTGACGTACTTAATGATTTTACTGGCTTCTCCACGAAATAATTTAATTAAAAGTAAATAATTTTGATTAAGTGTAGATTATGGAGAAAATAAACTACTTAGCAAGCCATGGATTCATCTTGCCAATCGCGTTGAGGGGTTGCTACTGAAGTGTAGGTTTAAGAGTTATACGAATCATTCTAGTAGTGCCGACTTCAAAGTACTTTCTAGAAATTAATTGTTGATAATTTTATACAGATGGAGATCTTTTCACAAAGTATTGAAAAAAGGCACAAGAACATCGTTGATAGTTTTAAACATTTTAAATAAAATGGCGAGATTCATTCGCCAAAAACGAGACAAAAAAATGAAATAACTAATGAGGTCTTAATTTATTATTTATCCATTTATTTTCAATTTTAAATAAGCTTTCAATGGTGTCAATAAAAGAATTGTCACAGTAAGAGGAATAAACCGTGAAAAGCGGGAACTGCCTATCCCGATCAAACTCGGGACTCCGAAAGAATGCTACACAAGAAATAGGTCATGTAATTTTATAAATTAATAAATTGGAATTTCAGAATATTTACTATTATCTATTAAGTATACAGTAACCAACGTAAATTGAATATAAAAATATTACCTAATCGATGTAATTTCATTTATGGAACCCGTATTTATAATAATGTTTATACTTAATAATGAATGCATAAACTTCTCGATATGACATAATAAATAACAGTAATTAATAAATTACTTCAATCACACGCTATTGACTTGCAAAATGAGTTTTGTATTTTCTATAAAGAAATATACTTTTTTTATTTTATTTATGTACTTATACGTACGTACCATACAATTGATACAAATACAATACAAATAATAATAAAATATTTATTTATATGTAGTGATAACTTCATTCTCTTTACTCAAAGACATTAAGATAATGATTTTAAAATAAACATTACCCCAAGTGGAATCGTACCCACGACCACTTCTACTTGTGTACCTACTTGCCTACTGCGATATAACTAAATAAATAATAATAATATATAATTATAATATTAACTTATTTAAAAAAAAGAGTTTCACGCTTATATAAAAGGGCGGGGGGAGAACACGCATATTTTTCTAGACATTGTATTGGGAGGCGGAAGTCAACGCCGTCCTTTGTCTAACAGAAGGGGATGGAAGGGGGAACCCACAACAACCTATACATAAACAGTACACACTAAGAAAACCCACCTGGCATTAGGTGAAAGTATCGCAATGTCATTCAGCAGTCACTACCCACGCACTTCCAGGAAAACATAAATATTAAATAGGTACTTATATACTTCGGAACAGAAAGTGATTTTTATTATAACTATAAAGAAGATAATGAATTACAGAGAAATTAAAGTATGTCACAAAGAGCATGATATGTACAGAATTACATTTTTATAATGGTACGTAAGTGGCACAGATACCGGTTATACACGCTTTGGTAGCGGGTACAATTCCCACTCGGGGACATAACTATACTTATGTCAATTATTTTAGACAAATAGGTTAGTTTGTGTGGAGCACCAAGTGTTATTTCTCTGTATATCTTCTCATAAACAATGCAGAGAGAGACAAAAACAACTGGCTCGTAATTAGTACATTCACATGTACTTACTGACTGACCGCATTAAAAGTTAACGTTCTGTTTAAGACTTAGGGAATGAAAGAGTCGCTAAAATATTTATGAATAATGGATTGAAATAATTAAAATATGTCTATAGAAATGTTATTTTTTATTTCATAGTAAGTGAGTACTTACTTATTTAAAATATATTTAATAAAATCTTTTAGGCACGTGCCAGCGTGTGACTTTCATCGCAACAGATTGTGAGTTCGATTCCCACTCGAAGAAATTAAATATTTAATATTTTCATTTCCTCGCTCTGGTAAAGGGACCAATCGCGGGGTTAAGTTCAACAAGCAATGCCTCCAGAATTTAGCATAAAAAGGGGAACAAGTGATTTAATGGGAAGGGATTGACTTAGCACTAGGTTCCCAGGTCCTATCTGCCTACCTAGCTATGTGCGAGATAGGTACAACACAGAAAAAAGAATCAAAATGAGATTTTCATGATATTAGCTAAATTAATATTTAGTTTACTAATATTTCCTATAGGTAATTACTTTATCTAGAATATATAAATTAAAAAAAACTTTATATAAGTACCTATATAAAATACTTTCAATACTCTACAAAATACACGGATATTGTGGTGCTCTATAAATATTCGACTCACACCTACCGGTTGTAAAATTAAAATTTGTACACATAAATTCTCTTCCTGAAACAAAAACCACACAATAAACCACAAATTACGGAAATATACTTTCTTATATTATTATAATACGAATTTTTACGTTAGAATCATCTGGAACTTCTGGAAGTAAATAGTCGTAAATAGGTCAATGATCTCTGTTCTATGAACGATCCGATTTAAATGGAAGTAATAAATACAGATAATTAATTGTTATTTTTTTATTATATGTATATTTGAGACTACAGTAGATACTTATTATAGAGTTTATTTTTTTATTTTATAAGTTATAAATATATGTATTTAGTTAAGTAATTCATAATGAATTTTAATATTTATTTTTACTTAAAGTAAAACAAATAATATGTATTTTTATATTGTATTGTAAATATTGAATGTAAAAAGAATATGATAAATTTGCAAAATTATTTTATTCGTAAGAGGAAGTAAGATAATGCCGACCGATATCTGGTTAATGAGTCACGTTTAAACAATGATATTTTCAAGAAGATTTTTTTATTTTTTTTGTTGTTTTCAAAACAATCAATCTTAAGCGGATATGCATTTTATATGGGCTAATAATTTATTTTAAAGATATTAATATTAAAACAATAAATAATATTATTTAAAAGTGAGATAGACAAATTCAAAATTAATATTTCACATAATATTGATTGGGGAACGAATCAACTTCCATTTTTTTTAAATATTGCCTCTTTATTAGATAGGTCAAGAAGATAACAATAATTGATTCCCCTAATTGGGAATCAAACCAACAACTGTCACGTTTACAATCAGACGCTGTGCAAAAATGTATGCACTTGCAACGTACGTGCTTATTTTGTTACGATTTACTCTACAAGAGGGTCGGCAACGCCAAGTTACATTATGTTATGCAATTATAGATTCTTCTAGAATAACATTGTCTGGTTATTAATCTTTATGTGGCGTTTGGCAACTGCAACCGATTGGAGAGCAATCATGAAATTTAGATTTTTAATTTACATAGATAAACTACGGAATTGCATTAGATATACATAAAATACAAACCACTAATATTAATTATTTTATTAGATTTGTCCTGTATCTTTCATATGTAAGGGTGTACGAAGAGAACCGAAAGAGACACTCCGTTCTCGGCGCACAGCCAAATAGCGTGATGATTGACGAAGCTCAACGCTGCGATTTGTCTTGTTAACAAAGCAAAGAAATGAATATAATTAACTACTTTGAGTGGAAATCGAACCCACAACTGTTCCTCTAACAGTTTCGATTTCGCTGTGCTCTGCGCCACGACGGCCTTACTCTTATAGTCTATGAATATCGTTTATATACATATATAATATTATATTTACGTTTCTTCCGCATTTAATGAAATAGGTAAGTCGAAAATAGAGATACGGTAATGATAAATTACTCCATTTTCTAATATCCGTCATTTAAATAAAGTCGTGCTTCCTCTAATCGGATTGAGGAAATATTTACTTGCATATTAAGGTATTTGTGACGACGACCGCGCGTTGATCAAAATTGTTTAATTTTTTCCCGCATAGCTGAGCAGGCAGAGGGAACCTAGTATTACTCTTCGTTCCCCACTTACCGCTGAATTTCGTGGATTTTGCTTTGGCTACAAGAGCCCTGGCTCTATATGAAAACAATTCATCCCCACAAGTGGAAATCGAACTCAGAATCGTCGCGCGCTTTGCCGCTGTATCATTATTTAATTATTATTATTTAACATTATTATCAGATATGAGAAAGGAACATCGGTGGAGCAGCGCGGGGGCGTCGGCGCCGCGGATATTTTTACTAGTGACGCCTAACTATTCTGTACGTCCACTAAGTACACGAATATGTTAAGAAAATGCAGGTTACAATATTTTTTATATTTTTGCAGATATTGCTGTTGTGTTTTATTAATTTCTCTTATTTTGAATTTATTATTTAAATATTTTCCGTGTAGAGTAATTGTAAAATCTGTGTAGCTTTTTTTTATAGCGTTATATTTAATAAACTAGTGGACCCGGACGCGGCTACGCCCGCTTGAAGTATACGAATATTTATTAAATATATTTATGAAATTATTTTCAGTTTTCAATAGTGATGCGTTAAGCAAGCTCATTTTTGGTGACGTTTTCTAACAACAAACTTTGCAAATCGTTGCTTAGCAACGGCTGTTGTTATTAACATGGCGGAAGAAATTGGATATCAAATTAATAAGTATTTTAATATATTGGTATATATCGAAAATATTATAAATATGAGAAAAAAAAGTATCCTATGTTCATCCCGAGACCCTCAAGTATCTATATGAGTATTTTATCACAATTAAATTAGCGGTTTGGCCCTGATTGCGTAAAAGACAGACAGACAGACAGACAGAGTTACTTTCGAATTTATAATATAGGTATGGATAGAATTTTCCCCAGTCAACTCAACATTCCTAGCAATAATCTTTGGATCGGATATTTGGAAAATATCCATAAAGAGGTGCTAAAGGTATAATCATTGTATAAGAATCCGAACGTAACTCCTTAAGAAAGTTTGGTTTAATAGCTAAATCGGTTGGACTGAATCCTGGAGCCGCAGGTTCAAGTCCCGCTAAGCAAAAAATTGATCACGTTCTATTAATATTCTTTCTTTTTCTCTACATTTACCTTTTTCCATCGTGAGTACATCCTTTTACGGGTACACCGCCCGAGTGGAGACTCTGTAATAAATTTGTTTTCTAAGCGCTAAAGCCCAAAAATAATTCATTTCTCCGAATGGGGATCGTATCTCCAACCATCATGTGCACAGCCCGGTGTCCTACTGCCAACACAAAGGCCTTAAATTGTCATTTTCTTCTTAATTTACATAAATTTTATTCGACTTACATATATAATATTAGAACATCGCTAGTTGCATGGGCGAATCACCTCCAAGGTCCGCTCCCGTGCCAGCGATGACGCGACCGTGTTCCCATACAGCTGTTTATACACCCGAGCGACCAGTTTTAAGGTTAACTGATGCGACGCGTCTGTCAATTTAGTTTTTTGATATGAAGAAAGAACTGAAAATTTATGGTTGTTTTTGTTTATAAAGAAGGTATAGACTTACAAGTTTTTATAGGTAATTCATAGACATTATATAAATAGATCGAGAAAAGGCTTATAAGTATTTTGCAGATGGAATACGAACCCAGAACTACTGCACGAGGGGTTTCCCCAACAAAATATTTATGTAGGTAATATTATATATAAAAATTGAAAATTTTAAATACTTATTTTCCAGCCAGACGCGACGGGTATGGGTTCGATTTCCATTCACACTAGATTATCTCTGCTTACCTTGCTATTTTTGCGATACAACAGGAAAATAGATAATAAAATAACTTCTATAAGAAAAATCCAAAAAAAAAAAACGTAAATATATTATGAAAATGTACATAATATAAAAGACCCGTTAGAATCTATTTCAGCATCATTTGCCCCAAGCTTCTGGACGTTTGAAATAGATAACTATTTATATACTACTTAGCTATTTTTATGTAGAGATCATTTTAAAATATCACCCTAGTTCTGAGTAAAAATATAAAGTAATAATGTAAGGATACAATTTTGATATAAGAATAAATTGTGTATAATAAAGATAAAATAATTAATATTGATGATAAGAAAACAATACAATAAGGTAAACAAGACAAAATGTCTGTGGAGTCAGGAACCACAGTAAAATAAAAAAAAATTTCAACTTGTACTTATATTAATCTGGAGTGTTGCTGAAGCAGTTCTGTTTTGTTTTTTACAGGTAATCCATTTATTATTGGACAAGTCTAGACTATATTATATAAAGATTATCGTTTGTGACCCATTAAACCTGCAGTAAGACCTTGGGCATGCATAAAAAAAAACAAATGGATAATCAAATTGTTTATTGAATTAACAGTAATTATATTTTTCAATTAATTATGAGTCAAAGGTTCATACATGTACTAATCTAAGTTACAGAGCACTTATTTTTATTTTGGGGAAACAAACCGCAACCTACAACTCACAATCACTGCTATATTTACAAATTATTTACACCTTACAAAATTAAATATATTCAATCATACTAGGCTCCCATGCTAAAACGTATGGAAGCCTCTCATGCACTATGGACAAATCAATAAATAATAATTCCTATCCATGACACTGAAGTTCTCCGAGTAAACCTGTTCACTTCAAGTTACTTAACGCTGATTAAATTAAATTTAAAGCTTAACATATTTTAGCTAACAAGTTGAAACTTAATCAACAAATTAGAGATGTTATGGCTTGATACCAATGTGGATAAAGATAGTAGTTTTGGATAATTTTGGTACAGATGATAGATTCAGATTCTACAGATTTTTTTTATCTGTTGCTGAAGTTTGTGATGTTTGTTGTATATCTCTATATATTAACAAGATTTTTCCATATTAAGCACTAATCAAAAACCTATCATAACCTGTCTGAATTAGGCCCATATCCAAAATTATCTAAAACTTTACATTGGCTTCAGATACAAATTGTTTATTATTTTGGATATCCCACAGTTTTCAGTTATGGAATTCCATTGAGTGATGGGAATGTCCCACTTTAACCCTTGAGCAGCTAACCTGGAGGTCTAGAACTCTGTTAAATGAGATTTCCAGTTAAGATTAATTAGGTAGAGTGTCCATTAATATTTCTTTGACGCCTGAACTTAATCGATCTGGGAATTTGATGTCAAAGGCAACTAGTAAATCCCCTTTCCGAGTTGGTTCCTTTGGAAAGGGAAGACCATATCCTGGGAACCTCTTAACCGTGTAGGGTTTCACCACTTCACCCTGAAGATTTACAGTTAATTTTTCTCCAGTCATAGTTGGCACTTCAATAATTGTCCCACATAGAGCCTGTAAACAAAGTTTTATGTTAGTTTTAGACTGTTGTGCATCAAAATTAAATTAACTAAAGATAGTTCTAGAGTGGTTGGAACAAATTCAGTTTAAAATTACTCAAGTACTTATTATGACTCATCAATTCCATGCTAGTGAATAACTTAAGAGTTACATACACAATGTTTAATTTAATTAAGTAAGTAATTCTTAAAATATTAAATGCTTACCTGTTTTAGTGAAATTTTGGCTGTATATCTGATGTCACTGCCTTCTCTCTTGAATAATGGGTTTGGCTTGTCCCTGATTATGAAGACGATGTCTGCCGGTATTTTATTTCGACCCTGGTCACCTTCCTTCTGGAAAGTAATCTTAGTGCCAGCCTTCCATCCAGGTTTGACATGGATAGTTAGCACTTTATCCTCCTTCTTCGATCCGCCATCTGGCTGCATTACTCTCCGTGAAATCTTCATTTTCTTGACACAACCACGCGCAATGTCTTCGAGTGAGACATATAAATCATGTTCTATAGGCGGATCTTGCGTCTTATCCTTCCGGTTGGGTGATCCGTGGAAGTTGAAGCTGTGACTCCTAAACGCTCCACCAGGCCCACCAGGTCTTGCAGTACCCATGCCCATTATGTTGCTGAAAGGATCCATATCGACATCCATGTCGCGGTCAAAGAACGTGTTGCCAGGGGTTCCGTTCAAATCGAAAAAGCCTTGGAAAGGACTCGCTGAACCGAAGAACTGAGCGAAGGTAGCTCTAGGGTCTCCGTGGAAGGTGTAAGAGAATGATTGTCCAGCGCCTGGACCATTGTGGCTTCCCATTCCACCTTTCAATCCTTCTTCGCCGTGGGCATCATAGATCTCCCGTTTCTTCTTATCTGACAATACTTCGTAAGCTTCCGCAACTTCCTTGAACCTTTCTTCAGCACCAGCGGATTTATTTTTATCCGGATGGTATTTCAGGGCTAATTTACGGTACGCCTTTTTGATTTCGTCATCGGTAGCGCCTTTCGCTATACCCAAAATCTTGTAATAATCCTTTCCCATGTTGATGATTTATCCTGTAACAAAGAAACAGAATTTATTAGATTCGAATCCATTTTAGGAGACGCTCAGACTGATGCTCCGCTCCCACACGGCTTCCAGAAGTTATTTCTTTACCAATTTACGTAACTTGAACGGGATATTTTTTTATAAAATTTAGACACAATATAGATAGATTACTTATAAAAATACTTACAATTACAATTTTTAATGAAATCCTCTAATATCTAGGTGTTAATTCTAATATTCACACACAACACAACTCACAAGTTCACACTATCTAGTTCACAAATGAATGAAACGTAGCGCTGCCGTCGCGGCAAAATATATACATTAAAACATCTAGAACATTCTGGGGCCTTCACTCCATGTGCGAGAGAGACAAAACATAACAAACAATACTTAACGACACGCGTAGGAAAGAGATAAGTATAAATTGAGCTGTTCAATTACGACGAAACTAAGAGGGCAGACTTGACGTCGCGATTGAAAAGAGTCTGTTTTCTTTGGTAAAGAAATCAATATGATGCTTTGTTTGTGTATGTTTTAACCAATGAGAGGCGAGTGTAATAGTTTTACCCAATCACAAAATTTTATTTTAAAATATTAACCAATGTTGTGTTTCTTTAAATTATTGATATAACTGAAAATTGTAAATAAAAACGGTCATGTTTGAAGTGACGTCCATCTCTGACGAAGAAAGGGATGGTAAGGAAACAAATGATCGACTTTACCATACAAATGCGTATTGTATTATTATATTAATAAAAAAAAAATGATTTCCCTATAATCAATAAACAAATTAAAATTCTAATAACAATATGTGTATGTGGATTTTAATTTCACTATCAAAAGACACGTGAGCGATAAATATTATGTGGGTCACTCATGATGTAGCGACTCATGTGTAAGTGCAATTGTTTAAGATTCTAGAAGATAATATTAAAATTAAGTGTTTTTTTATTTAAAGTGAACATAGTGTTAGAACAATCCGTTGTCCACTTAGAGCTTAATTTTCGAGACAATGCGTGTTGAATGCCGCGCCGTTACCAGAGCGAGAAAAATATAAGCAAATAAAATTTTTCATTCACACATTCCTCCGAATTGGTATCGAACTCGCCACCGTTTAGACGCCGTGTCACTGAGCCACGACGGCCTCTGCTCCTTTTAACAAATAGTCTCCTTTCAACAATTAATCAGAGCAAACGTGAATACAATTAAATTATTATAATTTATTAATTAGGTACTTGTATTTAATAAAACATTAGTAAAAGTTATTAATAAATTGTTACACAGAAATAATATTACCAATTTAGCATGTATTTTATTATTATATTTGCAAAATTTAATAAAATAATCAAAAGTAATCTTTGCCATCTACAGGCTCTACGGCTAGCTTCTGTATGGCCTCGACTTGTAGACCATACTGATACCTACTACTTGTTTCTTCTTCCAGGCTTTTTATTAATTGATCTAATGTAATTTAATATTTAATATATCCCGCATAGCCGGATAGGCAGAGAGAACTCAGTGTTAAGTCGAGTCTTCATTCTCCACTTTTCGAAAAATTACATCTCGAGTGGCGTAAGTCAACGCTGCCTTGCTAACAAAGCTAGGAAATGAGAACCTAATGGTGCGCCGTGGTAGCTTCCAGTTCAAAAATCTAAAATACTTTATACAAATATTGAAATACAATAACAATTCTAGCCTGGGAACGAATAATAAAACATTATTTTTATATATTATTGTATGTATAAAAGACATTTCATTTGATTATTATGCATTTAAATCAATGAACATATTACACACGCACATGTCACATTTGACAGCTTAGCAACAGATGACAATTATTTGACAACACCGAGTACCGACTGACAGACGTGATTTACGGCAAAATGTAAATAGTTATAATACCGCATTCACCCGATTTATTTATGAATTTGGTGTATAAATAGCGATAATAATACCACACTTTAGATCAAAGGCAATTAGCTAGGAGATTAAGTGAAAGACGTTTGTACTTTGTGTGAAAAAAGTTTATTTATCGAACCAATCGAAGGAACAGTGCGTGTCGACAACCTTTGTGATCGATATCGAAATATTTCTCGTAAAAGTCTTGAATTAACTCTTCCACCTGTGAACAAATATGGCAAACGATATATTACAAGTTAATTGTGACATATGTGCAGATGTAGCTCACGAGCCCTTTATTGAGTGTTGTGAATGTAATTTTAACTTGTGCTGTTCGTGTTTTGCATCGGGCAGTGAAAGGGACGAACACAAAAATGACCATAAATACTCTGTTAGGAGAAATGATTTTCCGTTATTCGAGAATTGTAATTGGTCAGCCAAAGAAGAGTGTAAACTTCTGTCAGCTCTTTCCATATATGGTTATGGCAACTGGGAAGAAATTTCTAAGCAAGTCCATACTCGTACTAAATTAGAATGTCAGGAGCATTACAAAAAGTATTATATAGAAAAAGTTCAATATGAAGAATTGAAGTTAATTCCTGAAACTGATCAATCATTATTTCCTAAGCTCTTGACACCTTATTTGTATAGTAATGAGTTAAGCTTTAACCCACCAAGAAATAATCAATCAGACCAGTTGCTAGCAGGTTATAATGCATACAGGTCTGAGTTTGAAGTAAGTTACGATCACAATGCCGAGAGCATATTCAATATTGAAGATACCTATTCTGATGAAGATGACGATGAATGTATGGATGCTCTAAAGATAAGCTTAGTTAATGCGCTTAACACTAGATTAAAAGAAAGACGACGCAGATACAGAATTATACAGAATCATGGTCTAATTATGATCAACAAACTGATATCCTGGCTGAATAGGTTTGATGTCACTCTATCAAGATCCAAGTCAGAAAGATTGTTAACATTTATGCAATTTATGACTGGAATGCAATTTGATGCATGCATAGAGTCTTTACATTTAGAAGATGAATTAATGAGTAAGCTAGTTAGATTATGTGAATATCGTAGAAATGGTATCAAAACATTATATTCTGCAAGTTTATATATGCAGTTGAGGAAGGAAAACGAGTTAGTTGTTAAAGAACAACGATACACCACTTCTGTCATGATGAAAAAGTTTGATAGTCAGTCACCAGTTAAGAATAATAAGTTTTATTTTGGAGTTACAGGCAAAAGGTTGAGGAAACAATCTGTGCCCTTAGACATTGTTGATTTGCCAGGATATCATCTTTTAACAGATGGTGAAAGAATTTTGTGTTCTAATATACGGTTAATACCCAGAAATTATACAGAGATTAAAAATTTATTGATAACAGAAAACAATAAATTGGGTTCCTTAAGACTTTTGGATGCACGGAGAATTGTCAAAATTGACGTAAACAAGACTAGGAAGATATATGATTATCTTTTGGCCGAAGGTTTCGTATCGAAGCCTTAAAATAAATATGTGCACATATTTTGTTTTTTTTTTTGCATTAAACATATTAAAAAAATTAAGGATGTAAATGTGATGATTGTAAGTTCAATAAATCACATCTCTCGTTCTTTTAATGAGTATTTAAAAGATGTTAGACATTGGTTGTGACGGGCTCTCAGTTTTCTTAAGAAAATGCAACCATATATTTAATAATGTTAATTAATAAAACTAATTGTAACTAATTTTAACTATTACATAATATTAAGTAACCTTTAATATAATATTTTTGTTATTATTGATGATGAATGATGTGTTCTTCTATAATCAGTTGTATAATAGTATAAGTATATCTTCAGAATGTATGTAATGTAAACCAATATGTACCACAGTTGGAGATCCGTGTAAATAAATAAAATAAATAAGTTCAATTCCCACTTAGGAGGAATAAATTATTTTGGTTCAGTGATAAGAAAAGGCTCAGTGTTAGATTATGCCACTTAAAAGGCAATGTCTCGAAAATGCACAGAGACCCTAGTGGTTTAATACAATGTTCTCTCTGCTATGTGCGGGATATAACGTGAAGCTAAAAAATAGCTTTAATTGGTATGTTTGTGAAAAAAATATATACAACAGGTAGCAACACTTACTTTAAAACCAAATTTTTGGTATAAAAATATAGCAGGGTTAGTCGGAGACACATGTAGGGTAACATCTTGGTCTGTACATGTCTGCAAAACAATATTTAATATTAATATCCTCATAAAAAATGTGACACTACATGACAGTATTTGTCTGTAAATATTTAATTCCTATTTGGAGTAATCAATGTCATTTTCCCCACACTGGTACAAAAAATACCATTGATTTTGAAAAGTTTTAACACAAGTCCTATTGGGATGCCTTTACTAAACATGCATTATCTGAATTTGGACAATGTAAGAATTTTTAAATGAAAGTAAAATATATTTTTTTGTTTTACTAACCTGTAATAAATGATATAGCATGAAAGATGCTATTTTAGCATTCCTCCATTCGGGCCTTGTTAGTATGAACGATATGTAGGCTTCATTATAACCTACATCAGGTACTAGAAAGGCAAAGCCTATTACTAATTTCTTATATGTCACTACACAACTAAATTCAGGATATTCGAGAGCTTCAGACACTGCAATTTAATCAAAAATTATTATAAAAAATAAGCAGCTTGACGCTGTATCCTGCGCATATCAGGGTAGGCAGAGGGAACCTAGGAAGGTAATGTTAAGAGACTCCACACGAGTGCGGCGCTCCTCAACACGCAATGGCTCGAAAAGGCGGAAGTCATTATATATTCTTAAATTGACTTTTTATAATTAAGTCTTTAGCATTATCTGTGATTATCGCTTTCGATTATTTAGTTCTCGACTGATCAACGCGCAAAAGTTCAGGAATCCTTCCTTCAGGACCACGACTCATTGACCATACTATAAATGGTAACTTACAATCAATCCCGGGCCAAAAGAATTGTGCACATAAATTATTAATAGCTGGTATATGCTGAGGACGGACGTAGGAATAATCTATGGTAGCTCGAGGCGGTGCTTTATAATTTTTTGTATGTCTAAAAAAAATAATATGGAGTTATATTATTATTAGTGCCTAAAGTTAATATAAAAAAATAAATAAAACAGCTTCATGCCGTATCCCGTATTGATACGTAGGCATGCGCTTTGTTTCTGCGTTTGATTCTCATTATCTTCCCATGCACAGGTACATGTGGTTCATTTGGGAAACATTTTTGAAATAAGTTTTCATTCCGCTAATTTTGCGACAGATTAAATTAAATTTACGAAAGATATTTTAAAAAATGTACCAACTCACCGATTAGTCTTCAAAAACAATTCCTCAGTCACTTTCAACCAAGTTGGCTTTGACGTCGCATCTCTTCTTATGAATGGTTTCAGTATATTACCAGAATACCCTGACCTGAAGGTAGTGGGTTCGATAAGGGGCAATAAGAGAGTACCAAAATTACTACTTGATATTGTTCCACATAGATTGTCTATTAGATACTAGAAAAAAAAAAAAAATTTTGAGTACCGGTTCACTGTAAACGCAACGATAACCTGTAACCTAATGTTAAGGCACTGTTAAGAAACAGTAACCTGGGAACCCAGTGTTAAGATACTTATTAAAATATTTCGGGGCCCCGCTTTCCACCGGATTCTGCAGACATTGCGTGTTGATTGGCTTGACCTAACGCCGCGCTTTTCCTCGTTACCAGAGCGAGGAAATGATAATATTCAATACTTTATTACCTCGAGTTGGAATCGATCCTACAATCTGCCGCGTTTACAATCGCACCTTTGTGTCCCTGCGCCATAATGATCCCACTTAATATAGTTTTTTAGTAACTTTCCAAAGAAATCTAGATTAGTAAATAAGCTAGTAGTGATAAAACAACTTACAGATCGTTGGAATCTGTCTAAGATACGTTCATTATTCATTACGACTCGAGGATCTTCAGTCACATAGCCTCCTAATATTTGGACGGTTCTGTAACAAAGAAAAAAGAATATGTACCTAAAAAATATTATTGTCAACACAATATAAGTGGATTCTATGTTACTTAGAAAGAAATGTTCAGATTTTTATGCTAAGAATAAGACTTGATTTTCATTCGAATTGATAATCAATTTCCATGTCAGGTCCAGGCTAGACCAACAAAAGCTAAAAAAATACAATACATACTTATCCAAATCAAACATAGGCAAGTGACGGTGCCTTTTCAACCTTCTCAAAGACAGTTTTGCTTTCATTTGACACAATTCGGCCTTTTTCTCGCCATCTTTAACTTTAGGTATTAAATTTTCAATGTTTTTTAGTAATTGCACCTCCTCATATTCCGTCATTTGTACTAAATTTGTATTTTCCTGACTGATTTCTTCTATCCAAGGCATGTTAGTGGAATTTGGTAGTGATGAAAACAGTGAGTGGGTTATAACCACTGGTTTCTCTTCTTTTTTGATTTTGGTATCGGTTTTCTTTGGTTCTTTAGGTTTTTCGTCGTCAGATTGGAATTCTGTGTGGTTATGTGAACTTAGCGAGTCTGAATCGTAATGTAGTTTTGAGTGTAGGCTTGAGGAGTCGCTCTGAAAGAGAATTGTAACAAATAGAGAAAAATATACGGGGTAAGCGGAGTTGAACAATGTCAGATTGTGTACGCAACAGTATTGGGTTCTATGCATACTCGGAAGAATGAATTATTTTCATTTTATTGCTATCAGAGCAAGAAAAAGTACAGCGTTGAGTTCCAAGACTCCAGCAATGTTTCGCAATGTCTCTAAAATTAGATAGTTACAGATTATTACAGTGCTATTTGAAAATAATAATAAAATAAAATTATTAAAAAATATATATATTATAAAACATACCGTTGTCACATTATTTTGTGTGAATGTAAATCCTTTGAAAATACTCTCGACATCAGAAAAATTGTCTTTCGGAGTCACATATGTTAGACTATTTGTCAATTCCCGTTCAAAACTGTCGTCCATATACTGCCTGAAAATAAAAAAAATAAATTATTTAGACCAGATGTGGCATAGAGATACAAAATGTGACTGTAAACGCGATTGGTTGTGGGTTAGATCCCCACTCGAGGAAATGATATATTTATTTAAATTTATATTTTCATTTCTTCGTTCTGGTGCCGAGGCAAAACGCGGCGTTGAGTTCGTTTGGCCTTTGGATCGGTTTTGCTTTGCTGCTATTGCTACACAAATTTATAGTCGTATATATATTTGGCTGAATTGTCAATTAAATTATGTAATTTTGAAAAACAAGTTACTTCTAATTATTTCACTAGATCTACTATACTATATGTGGGATTTTTTCCGCTTTAATATTGTTCTCTTACTTAATATCAGGATCAAAAGGTTCACTAACAGACGACGTAGAAGCTCTACTCAGTTCGTCGGTGTCCAAACGTCTCTTTTTACTTGGATTTTCATCTCCACTGTGGGAAGGTTCGATAGCCATTTCTGGATTATTATTTAAATAATCTTTGTAACCTGTAATAACATTATATTACAGTGTGGAACAACACTTTAAAAATATGCAGTTTACACTTTTATAATAATGAAAACAACTGAACTACCTGTATCATGTTTATTGAAAATACTAAGAAATGATAATACAGTTTCATATTGTGGTTGGGGTTTTTAATTTTATATACTCAACTCAGAAATTGTATGCATATAATTTTAAGCATAAGATGATAACTTAGGATTAAGTAATTGATTGATATTTAAAAATATATATTACCCATTCTAGAGACAATTCCTTTAAATAAAGTTTGATCAAATAACAACAAATTGCGTCGAGATTTTTGTGACATTTTGTCTTGAGATAATTCTTGTACTGAAAAATTAATAAGAAATTATATTATGAATTCTCTGTAATGGACTGTTATATTTTGATAGTTAGCTATGAATTATTAAGGTACCCACAAGTTATGTAACTTTTATAATAAAAGATTTTTAAGTTAATATAATGCTCTTGTTATAAAATCATTAATTGTCATTAAAATGATTGAGAATTAATAATAATGTTTTTGAATATAATATGGACTTCGTAGTAAAAGTTAAAATTGCTGTAATAATAAAATATGCAAATGTAGTTCTTTTTTAAATACATTTTTAGATGTAGCAATCTAGGAGATGTGTGTGTGTGTGGTTAAACTCAACATAGCGCTTTATCTTGTTACCAGAATGAAAAAAAACGAAAATATTAAATATTTTCCTCGGGTGGGAATCAAACCCACTACCTGAAGTGTTTACAGTCACATGCTTGTCCCTTGCACAATGACTAGCCTCAATATAACATCGCAAAAAAAATATAACATAACCAACTATAATTATATTTACAAATATGTGCAGCAACTGCAGGTGAGAAATTATGAAGCAGCTTCCACCAACCCGTCTCCTTCAACACACCGGAACCAGATTGAAAAAATAAATTGTTGTACACAGATAAAGCTCCTGCTATAGTACCTACCCAATTCTTTTTCTGTTTGCTAGAAAAAAAAAATATTAGAAAACATGTAAAAATATATACATATGTAGAAATTATAATACAATGATAATATATATATTTTTTTACTATTAGAAATATTTTTCTTACAGTGGATTAAAAACCATGGAATTAATATAAATTCTATTGATGTTATTTGAGTGACAGAACTCAATGCTGTGCATTGTCTTATTATCATAACGAGGAACTTCAAACAATTTATTCTCCCTTTTGGAATTCCACCCACAATGTTGCATTTACAGTTTTAACATTTTATATTATTGATAGTTGAAAATATAATTTATATTTTTATATTATAGCCTATAAATTCAGTTTGTTTTAATTTTTTTTTGGTAATCTTGAGAAGTAAAAATTGATGTTTAAGTAACAAAGAATTTACACTTACAAGGTATTTCCAAAAAGCTGTGTCCAAAATCTGTCAACGAAAGAGCAAATGTGCATTTTGTAGTGGAAGAAACCATTGTTGCTGATACCTTGCATGTGGGTACTTAAGTGATTTAATGTTAATAATAAGCAATTCACCCTGAAAAGAGAATAAATATTCTTCGTGTTATTTAGCCTGATGCTGTATTAAGACAATTCATTCTTTACTTTCTACCCAATTTCGAGACATATTGTGTTGAGTGGTGGAATTTAACATAGCGCTTTATCTTTCCAGTGGAAATAAAAAAGTAGAACAATCTGTAAATAAATAAAAAATATACGTCAGTATAAGCACGATTATAGATGATTTAAATTTAACTTACCAAGGAAATTTATTACGTCTAAACATTTCTTCTGTAGATGGAGAACATTCAGCGCAAGTGAAATCAAAGAATATATCGCATGCAAAGTCCCCCGGAGTCCCGGGCCTCTTCAAGCAAGTTAAGTGTACAAAATTTGTACATGTATCGCAAACTAGGCCCGCACGGTCTTGCTTATTCTCTAATTCATTACAATATATACATGTTAATGGCATTTTAATATTTATTTTATAGATTTAAATTTGTTTTTAACAATATTTTAATATTAAATTGTTTGTTTTGATTTTGTTCTTTGACATTCAATATAACCTACACGTTAATGTCAATGTCAATGGCAAAACAAATTGTGTTGCTACTTGCTAGATGTTATTATTTTGCAATATTTTTTAAGAGGCCACTATTAAACACTGAAAGTGAAAAGAAAATTCATAGAAATAATCTAAGAAACGGATAGTCATGTGTTTGTTTTGTATGTAATTATTTATAACATTACATCTTTAATTACTTTATTATGATGGTTAGTAAAAAAATGATACTAAAGCTAAAACTCTAACAGAAGCATATAAGCGTTTAGAAATTTTAAAAATTTTATCTATGTTACGGTTCAATTTTATTTTTGCAAATTATATTTAATATCAAGCAACCTTCCCTTAGACTTAATATTAATTTCAAGAGTTGAGTTAGGTAAAAATAAAACGATTTAATCTATAAAAATACAATTTTATTTAATAATTATTTTATCACAGTCTCAAAACTGATGCCTATTCGAACTTTATTCTCTAAATTCTCTAAGCCATTTATCTATATTTTGCCTGTGGATAGTCCTAGCCATTCTTACGGATGTTGGGTCGTAGTTACTCGCCGCCATCAAGTCGAGGTGATGAGCAGCATCGATGATTACAACTGCAGTTACTGAGTTACTTATGCTATTGAGAATACCACCTGGAAAACAACGATTTATATTAATAAAATAAGTTTACAAAAAAATATGTAAATATCTAATGACACTTTATCTCTATAGAGTATGGGAGAAAGTAGACGTTAGCATTACATAAAAAGATTTGATTAGGAACTTACCTCCAGCCCATGGATCAAGAAGACCGTTACTAAATACAATGTTAGAAGCTGCTCGTAACCTATCTCCTCCGTATTCAACTCTAGCGCCCTGCGGTATCGGATACACGTTATACTTCTTATGGCAAGATTCAGCATATTTTGTAAAATTCCATGGACTGGGCTCGAACATGTCTTGTTCGCCAGTGGAGCACATCGGCATTACCATTTCCGTACAGGCCTGGTTGATAAAAATATTATTTTAGTTTTTTAAAATAGTGAGTAATAGTTTATAGGCGTTAGCATATAGAGATTTAGAGATATTTTCTTGGGGGGTGGAATTTACCTTTGAACAGATACGTTTACGTAGACGTTGTTTTTTTTAATTTTTCAGGGAATTTTTTTGTTACTTAAATTTCTGGGGTGAGCATGGCCTAAGCCCTGATCTATAGGTACCTAACATAACGCGGGGAAAATAGATAAAAAAAAAACTTCTTGCTTTTATGACATAGAAACCATAATTTTTAAGATATCAATTAAAGACTTAAGTATTAGGTGACGTTCAAGTAATAGATTTTTTTTTAAAAAGCTCTTTATCTACCTGATAATCCCAACCAGCGGCGTCGAGGTTGCCGTAGTTATCACCCATCTTGTAATCAATACATTTAGCTTTGCCGTCAAAATTGCCGTATGTTTGCACAACTTTCCCTATACCCTGCAAAATATTAGACTTCTTTATATTATAATCATAATTAATCTATGGTAATATATAGAACCAAACAGAGTGTTTTAACACTAGATCCTCCACTGTGCCTACCTATAATATAATGATGCTGGAATGAACTTTCTATTGCTATTTTTTAGCTCTATGTAAAGCGCGAAGATGAAAAAAAGTATCACAGCATTGACTGTAACTCATACACTAGTAATTTAATTGAGTGTTATTTATTGAAAAAACGACAAATTAAATAATATATTAAAATTATAGTATATACTCGTAAGTATGAAATATGAATGATATGATATGATGATTGCACCGTACAATTAGGTAGGTACCTTAATATTTTTTATAAACTAGGAGCCCTGTCACCGATGACCTGAACCTTTGTCTCCCCATTGGTAGAGTATTTTTTAAAATATATTTTGCATATCTTATTTTATATTTAAAAATGTCATATTTTCTTCTCTATAGTGTTCGAGTACCTATCATAAACCATACACACCTCGAATAATTTCAGGTCTTTCAAAGGCTCGTTTAAATATTCACATACAACTCTAACAGGGTTGGCAGGTAAGGGCACGAGGAAGTCCGTGGCGAAAGGATAGTTCACCATGGCCAGCGTCTCGTACATGCTTTGCAAGAACCCCACTAAAGTATCCACATCTGTGGACTTGATAGGATCACAGAGTTTCCAATTATTTTGTAACCAATCACTATTGTTTTGATTCTTGACGAAATTTCTATAAGTAAATAAAATAATAATTGTAATAATTTATATGACTATTGTTACACTTTTTTTTTTCGTGTTCTCAGGGAAGTACTGTGGAATCTAATTGATAATTCGTTTATTAAAGTTACTCAGGTTAAGGACTACCATAATTTTTAACCAAAAAAAACCAACTTAAACCGGATCCCATAATCAGACCTCACCAAACTCTCATCGAACTACCCTTAAAGTGTATCCTATCTTTTCCAATAAAAAAAGAATCACAGAAATCGTTTGGTTTGCTATTGAGTTATTCGAGATCTAGTCGCATAGGTAATTAATTATTGTTATCTTTACCTCAAAACACTCCAAGAACTCTTGATATTCTGCACACACGTCTTGCTAGCAATATTGAAACTTGAAGTCACTATCCTGTCATACACTTCGCAGGGCACCATGCCAGGGTACATGTGTATCGGGGCCGACGCCGCGATAGCGCCAGTCACTAAGTGAGGGTATTTCATACGAAAATATGCTGCTAACATACCACCGTAGGAGCCTGGAAGATTGATATAAATTTGATTTTATTATAATAAAGAGATAGATTTTTGATTTTTGAATCTGATTTTGATCAATTTGATTTCCGCTTTATACGGTAGATATGCAGGTACAATATGCTAGGTAAAAATATGCTACATGCATTTGTGCAATCCAGACATTAGGAATTTGTATGTTTGTTTAATTAATAGTGATCCCTTCAGGCCAGGCTCTGAGTTCCTCAACACGTAACACTATCTACATGGCAAGGTGAAACCATGAAATTCTAAGAAAAAATAATTTTCTCATTTATTAAAAATTGTTATTTATGTTAAAATAAAATGTTTATTCTATAAATGTGTTTTTTTTTCGGTACTTCTATATGTTAGTAATTAATATAAAGTAAAATAATTTTATACTGAAAACAGCATATAAAATAAAAGATTTCACTTAAATATGAATAATAGATAGTCAATTGTAAGGGCGTAACGCAGTGAAACTTGTATATGTAATTGGATTTTAATTATTCTTATGAGGAATAGTAATATCAAATTACAAATAATTATCAACTAGTGTTTTTATTCTTCACTTATAGCTGAGTTTTGTGATATTTCGTGTTTTTTTTTAGGGCCAGTCGTGGCGCAGGGGCACTAAGTGTGATTGTAAAATCGACTGGTTGTGAGTTCGATCCCCACTCGATCAGATGAAATATTTATTTAAATTTATATTTCCATTTCTTCGCTCTGGTGTCGAGGTGAAGTGCGGCGTTGAGTTCTACCACTCAACACGCAATGCCTCCAGAACTCAGCAGACAGTAGGTACGGAGTGTCGTAACACTAGGTTCCCTCTGCCTACTAATTTATGTGCGGGATACAGCTTGAAGCTGATTTTAATATTCCTATTAATATTTCCAACATTTCCACCTATTGTTAAGATACTCCGTTTTCCACTTTCCAAAAAAATCCGAAAATCTCCGAGTGGCGGAACTCAACATCGCCCTTTGCACTCGATACCAAATAAAAAAAAAAAGGAAATATTAAATATTTCATTTCCCCGATTCCCAAATCGAACCTACACCCTGTCGCGTTAACAGTACCTACTGGTACCGTACCCCTGTGCCACATGTGTACATACCTCCAAAAGCGACAACCGGATATTTCGGTCGGAGAGTGTCCCCTTGTAAGTGATTGACGAGATCTGCGTAATCGGCCAGCGCCTGCGCAGACGTCAGGTAACCGATATGCTCGTTGTCCATTGACTTGTTACCGAATGGCATCGATTTACCATAATATCTGTGAATTATCAATATCCTTTTATAAAAAAAAACGAGTCGGACTCGCCTACAGTGGCTTCAATAGTAATTTTGTGTTATTTTCTATCTTCACACGCGATCTAGAAAAAAATTGGGCCTGCTGGATGGACAGACAGATAAACAGACGGACAACAACGTAATTCAATATAGGGTTATATTTTTTCTTTTGACGGACCCTAAGAGTAACAAAAAAGATGTTATGCACGTGAAAAGAAAGTAGAGGGATCTTTCTGTCACTTTTCTCCATTTTTTGCAAATTTTCTTTTCAATGATCGAGAAAAATAAAAATATTCTTAATATTTCTGCATTTCTTGGACAGACATCGAACAAATGAAGAGTATTTAAAACCAGAAACAATATACTGGGTCGCGATGGCGTCATATACTTAAAATAATTCGCAAATAATTATTTCAACAATATGTTTATATGTAGGTTATTAAACTAAGAGTCCTCCACCTGTGTTCCGCAAAAACTAATTTAGCGCGGTAGTCAGCGACTATGTCCCACATGAAGCCCGTGTGTTTCGCAAACGCCTCTATTTGACCCTAGAAGTAAAAAAAAATGTATTAAATTAAAAAAGTATTAAAAAAAAGAAAGAAAGAGCTCTAGCGTTGAGGCAAAGCGCAGCGTTGAGTTCTGCCACTCAACACACAATGCCTCCAGAATTCGGCAGAAAGTGGGGCACGGAGTGTTTTAACACTAGGTTCCCTCTGCCTACCCTGCTGTGTGCGGAATACAGCGTGAAGCTGAAAACATAGAAATTGCTCACTACATTTACTACTTTCTGTCAAAAAGTAACAAAGCATGTAAAATATTTGTTTTTGTTCACAATAACATGAATCTCATCATATCATCTAGACTTTACTGAATATGAATAATAATGGTAATTGTGACTTAACTATTATTGTAACACATAAAAATAACCTTGTGTGTGAACGTCATACATTATGTGCTTATTATCAACAATTTTCGCAGCATACTCGTTTTGCGAATAAACAAACATTTCTATTGACAAGTTTTCGAGACCTCGAGTTAAATTATTTATTCTATATTATACATATGTACTTATATGTATCCTTTTTTAATAATATACCTAATGATAATAATTAATATAATTGCTGATAACGTAGCTTTCAATATGTGAAATAAATTTTAAATTAACATTAAAAACAAACGTATTACATTCAATTTATCTATCTACCTACTTATAATAAAATTATAACGGATCGGTGTCTGTACTTGGTCTTCCAAACATGAAAAAATATTATTGGGGGCTTTCTTAACGTAATAGAACTGAAAACAATAATTTTCAAAATTAAATCTGTTTGTCTGTTTGTTTGTTCACGCTAACATCTGAAAGGGCTTCCTTTTTAAGCGGGCGAACCCACTCAGGGGTCACTAGTCTATAATAATATAGCGTTGATTCATAATAAACGTTATCCTACAATCATAAAAACAACAATTGTCACGTATTTAAGAATTATTAATTTCTTAATAACCGAAAGGTAACCCGAAAAATACATAAAAGAGGGTGTTCTCTAAAAAAGGGTAGCCAATATGTAATATCTTTTCTTAACAAAGATATTTAAAAATACCTATAGGTATATTTTTAATATGATAAATGCTATATTTTAAAAATGCATACAAATGTACCTCGTTTCCTGTGTAGAAGAATATCGGGCCGCGCTCCCGGTCCCAGTAGTCATTGTTCTCCAGATACCGGATTTGGAAAGTCTCGTTCCTTTGGAAGCCGAAGTGGTCCAGCGGCACTTTAAACCATTTCGTTTCATATTTATATTCGGATTTCACTAAATATAATATAGATGTTACAATAAATAATATTTTTAACATGTTTAAAACGCGTGTGTTCTCTTCAGTGTTTGATTTGATAATAAGTTATAAGCGTCAGAGTACTGACGTAGCGGTAACTGCCACTCGCACTTACAGTAGGGTCGACGAGTCGTGGCTACCGTGAAGTGTGATTTTTTAAACTTTTGCGTATTATTCAATCGGGAAGAAAATAAGTAATATCCTAAAACAATATTTGCGCAGCCATCTGGTGCAAACTTCAGAGCGGTCACGTACTCACGACTCGTCGACCGTAGTGTACATAAGTGAAGTGTCACAGATTATTGGATTGATAACGCCATTACAATTTTTTTTTCGTATACTTATATTTATTGAGTAAGGAGGTCGTTTAACTTATTTTTATCAATTGTTTGAGGCAAAGAAAACCTCAGCTCAGTCTAGATTTTAGAGACATTGCATGGAACTCATCGCTGCATTATGTCTTATTAGAGCGAGAAAACAGTTACGTTATAAATAATAGATATACAAAAGTACTCCATATAAGTCTTACATTCATTAACAATCTTCTATCAGAAATAGAGTGTGCCCCAACTCCTTTGGAACAATATAATTTTATTATACACTACGTATTTTGCATCTTCGTCCGGATGTTGAAATACACTTATGTAGATGCGACATGTTCTATGAAAGTAAGTACAGTGTAATTTAGCATATAAGGTTCCTCAATAAATGGACTATGACAACATTTTTATTTTTGGATTTTTCAATTCAAACTAGTACTTCCTAAGATAAATGCGTTCAACCCAACAAATACTTTAGCTTTATAATACTACCTAGGCCCTATAGATAGAAATTAATTCATTCACCTGTAAGAATCTTTCAACATTATTATTACCCTTTGTTTTGGCTTGAAAAAATCTTATAAAACATAAATAAATAATGCTCTTATTTTACTAATTTAAATTAGTTTTATTAATTAAAGGTATGTATGAATAAATACTTCTCATCGTATTCTTGTTAATTATCAATACATTAAGCAGTTTATGTTAAAATGCTATTCACTTTTTGCAGTACCTATATGCACAAAGAAATAACTGTTACAAGTATATGCATCTTAATTAAAAAAAATATAGTAAAGAAAAGAAAGAAAGCTTATGGTATATTTCATCTACATCTTTTACTTATTTCAGAACTTTGCTACCAAAGCTAGCTAGTATTATCAACAAATAAGGTTCAGTGGATTCTGGACCCTTGCAGGACATTGGAAGCTTTTAATAGTTTTAAAGGTATATTTTTCATTTAGGTTTATTTATGTTAATAGATTACAGAAAGATAGGCAGAGGGAACCTAATGTTATAAAACCCCGTTTTCCCCTTTACGTGTTGAGGAGTGGAAGTCAACGCTGGGCAAAGAGGGGAAAGTAAAATAAGTTATTCCTCAAAGTGGAAATCGAACCCAAAACACTATGCATTTGCGCCAGGACGGCCTCTAAAAAGTGTGAATCTCTTTAAACATTATTGTCTATTTGCATGTAATGTAACCGATATGCCTACACATGTACCTCTGACATTGATGTCTAAGGTTTCATCTTTTCCACATCCTCGCTGTCTTTCCTCTATAAAGTATAATCTTTTCAATTGATGTTATAATAGGCCTTGTGTACTATAGCACTAACCTTCTAATATTATGTAATTTTAAACCGACGTCAAAAAAGGGGGTTCTTAGTTTGACAGGTATAAATGTATGCATGTGAAATTATTGAATTATTATAATATTTGGTTATGGTGATCTATTTAGTCTTCCATTACTCGTGTATGCATATTGATAATCATTTTATTTATTTTATTGTTTGTCCACAAATTTCTCGAAAATTGGCTTAAAGTTATATAATATGGCCCAAAGCTTTCCTCAGTAAAAGGACGATCTACAACAAAGAATTTTCCAATTTGAACTTGTAGTTGCTGAGATCAGTGCGTTCAACAAAACATACTCATCAGCTTTATAATATTAGTATAAATTATTATGTACAAAATATAATTTATATGTATCTACATATGTCTCTGGTTTCGAGTCAAAGGCCGCAACTTGAATCGATAACCCTACATAGTACATAGTATAATTAACTTATCTTTTTACTCTTTGGCAACAACAATACATATAAAAACATATTTTTTTATGTAGTAGCTAAAATTAAGACATTCTGAGATAGATAGAGATAAGAAAAATAGATATTATAAAGAATATATATTTTTTGAGCTTCATGCTTTTTTAACCGTAAAGCAGAGTAAGCAGAGAGTATAAATTATAAATGCGGTATATTTTTAAATATTTGTAATAATAACTTTAAGAACATAAAATAAATGTGCAACTTTATCAGTTATGCACAATATAAAGACTGCTATGCACATTGTCAGTCATAATTCAATTTAAAATGACAACTAAATATTTTTCTACAATGTTATTAGTATATTACAAGTATTTGTAAATATATTTGTGTTAACTATATGTATTTTCTCATTTTAAGTATTATATAATTTAAAGTGATTATAGGTAAGAAAGGGAGAACTTGGCAAAAAATTACTTCCTTCGCCGTTCCTTACATACATTTAAAAAAGTTGTGAACCACTGTGGTCCAGTAGGTATGTAAAAGCTGCACCAAGGCGTGAAATACGTATCGTTTTGTTCTCGATCATAAGATTAATGCTGTTAGCTCTTTGCAGCGTCACCGAGTGTATAGAGAAGAAGGTATTCTGGCTTCGAGAAAAAACTACGTGGTTACTGAAGTGGATGTCGAAGGCGGCAAGCCCGTCCATATCGTAGAATCTAGTCTTTTAAAAAGTCCTGTCGATTTCTACATATAAAAGCCTCGCTATAATAGTCTTTGGAAGGACTGTGTGTGTGTGTGTGTGTGTGTGTGTGTGTGTGTGTGTGTGTGTTCAGATCCAATGCCAATCAAAAAAAATACATATCTCAAGTAACATACACATTTATAAAACTAAAAAGCATACATATAATAAAAACTTCTATATTATAATATTTTATGGTTAACAAAAGTAAAAATCTTAAGAGGTCCCTCAGAACCACCAGTCGAGTCATCTCCAAATCCTGCAAGTATTGTCTTTGGATGCTGTTATGATTGCATCGCCGGAGTACGAGTAAGCGCAGGAGAATATCTCTCCTTGGTGGCCGGAGAGCACCTGGAAATGAGGATTACTTGTAAAAACATCACATATATTTAGGTTAGCGCCGTTGCATACAGGATGAGTGTAAACGACGGTTGTAGGTTCCATCTCCGTCTTGTAAAGTAGCGATGTGTATTCGATGTTTGTCAATTCGAACCATTTGTTAACCAAATAAACTCTTCAGCTTAATAATATAAGTATAGATAACATTTTGTGATCCAGCATTTAGCGAATCACTTATTAGGTAATTAAATATCTATTGTGCATCTCATGTATAAAAAAATCATATGATTTTTGTATAATGTAACAAACATAGCCTAACGTTAAGGCACCACATTTTACCGCATTCTGGAGGCATTGCGTGTTGATTGGTGGAATTCAACGCCGCGCTTTATCACGACACCAGAGCGAAGAAAGGAAAATATTAAATATTCTATAAATATGTATATTAATAGTAAGTTCACCTGTATACAATTGCCTGTAGTTGTGTTCCAGCATCGAGCACTGCGGTCCGCTGAAGCCGTGAGAAGGCAACCTCCCGCTGGACTGAAGCACACCTGCAACGATATGGGGTTCACATATTAAATAATATATAACCATTTATTTATGTTTCTTTTTATATATCCAGAAAATTAATGCCATTTAAAAAATATATAATAACGAAAAGTCAAAAGGAAGTGACACTTATTTTTTTGGTATTTCGATGCTTAAAGACGTAAAGAAAATATAGAAATGTTAATTGAATTTGTTGAATTTAAGTATATTTCTTTTGTGATAATATGAGAATTTAAAAAAAACTAATTGTAAATGTACTTTAGACTTGTTTGTTAGACAATTATCCAATTGTTTCGTTAAGTCCTATGCACTACGGTCTGAGAAACAAAGTATAATTTGATGCCTACCACACAGTTTATACCTACTACCTAAAGTCTCCTAAAGACCTAATAAATAAAATCTGTAGCGAATTTACACACTTGCAAAGGCTGTTTTATTTTTGCCGCTCTTTACCTCTAACTCTCAATTCTTAGTTTGTGTGTTATTATTACAATATGAGTTTCGTTCAAATTGCACAAAATATCCTTTTGAGGGTTACGTTATACGCTATCCAAAGCAAATTTACTTACTACTTCCAGAATTATACAAAAAATACAAAAGGTAAATATTAATATGAATATCTTTTTTATTGCACTTTTATTTTACAAACACTTAAAAGTAATCAACTCAGTCAATTGTCAGGAAAATCATCGATGATATATATCGTACTAAGCAATTTTATTTATTAACTAGCGGCACGCGCGCGGCTTCTCTCGCTTAATCAAAATCATTAAAACGAAACTTACCGGTGTCTGTACATGAAATATATAATAGAATTTTTTTTATTGGGGGCATTTAAGGATATATATATATGGTCCTGTCAGTTTGTCTGTTACAGAAACAGCTTACCCGACAGCACTATTGTATTTTAGTAAACTTCTCTTCAAATTTCAATGAGTTATAAATAAAAAAGTTGTATCAATATAAAATATTTTGTAAATTGCTCTAAAATAACTGTTTTATTGAATTCGCAGATTTTTTTAAAAAATGATAATGTTATTAAAACTTGTAAGTAGTCCAGTTTAGTAAATAAATAATTATGTTGTTCAAGACTCCAACCTTCGATACTTCTTCCCTGTGTCCTTTCATGACGACCAGCTCCTTGAAATCGGACTTCACATCGTAAATCCTGGCCGAGCAGTCGCTGGAGGATGTCGCCATACGTTGTCCTGCCCAGTCGAAGCATATATCGAGAACCTGTGGAATAATTAATTATATGGAGTGTTTGGGGCATGTATACATATGACGAAAATACTAGATGAATTTTCAATCATTCACCTATGCCTCCAGAATTCGGTGGAAAATGGGGAACAGATTATCTTAACATTAGGTTAAAGGTTCTCTTTGCGTACCCTGCTGTGTGTGGGATACTAATTAAACTTAAACCAAAAGTTTCGTAAATATAAAAAACAATAATACCTCATCAGTGTGCGACACAACGGTCGCCAAGCAGTCACTAGTACGCGCGTCCCAGAGTCGAGCACTGCCGTCTAAGGAGGCAGAGCCCACCAGCGAACTGTCCCAGTTGTACTGCACATTGGAGATCTCACCCTCGTGGCCTGTGAGCACTGATACACGGCTGTAATGAAATGTATAATTACATTGATATAGTAAAGCGGAATTATTTATTATAATATATATAGGTGGAGAGAGGAGAATGGAGTTTGTTCGAGTCGATCAATAGGTAATTTCAATATGCTATGAGTGAAAAATCAAACATTATAATTTGGATTATAATGACAAGAAGCGCCTGACAAAATTATTTGAGCAATCACGTACAAGAGCTGTTTCTACCATATTTATATCGCTGTAAGACTAGGTGTAAGTTATATGTTGCTTAAATAACTTCGTCAAGTAACTGGTTCAAATCCCAACAAAAGCAAAAAATAATCAAATATATTTACGATTAGATAAATACAATATGTATATATTAGTAAACATACTCTTTCACTCTGGTGTCCCATAAAGATATGGTGCCATCGAAAGACCCAGTTATAAGTCTCTGCCCCTCATTTGGATCAAATTGTAAAGCAATCACTTCTGCGGTGTGTCCTGCGTAGGTCTGTATCTCGGTGCCTTCAAAATGTTAAAACAATGATAATTTATATGTGTAATATACTATATAAAAAAATATATAAATATAAAATTACTGTTTGCTGTATTGCAAAAAACACTAACCTTACTTTGCAAATATCTTTAAATGGATATAAAATGGGGAACAGCGTTCAATGCCACTACTAAATATTAAGAATATGAATAATACATAAACAACTAAATTTTAAGTCATATTTATACAAAATAAATCCGCCTCACTCTTCAACAAATCTTCAAAATAACATTACCTGTACCAGCGTCAAACAGCTTCGCCAGACAATCCATGGAGCCTGTAGCCACATAATCTCCCTTGGTGTTGAAGTGAGCAGCAACGACTTCCCCGGTGTGACCCCATAGAGTGGCGAGGCATTGCCCTGTCGCGGGGTCCCAAATCTTCGCAGTTTTGTCGAAGGAGCCGGTTAACACTCGATTGCTGTAAATATATCGACAGATATGATAGATAACGAGAGCATAGTGGTGCAGTGGCACAGTGTATCACTGCTGGTACAACGGTTGTGTATTCGATTCCCACTTGGGAAAACTGATAGCTTTCTTTATCCCGCTTTGGTACACAAAGAACGAAGAAAAATAAACAAGTTAATTATCGTTCATTGTTCTGCGGAGGATTCATACTGACAGCAATCGCATTCGTAGTTTACAGTCTTGTATGAAATGATAATACTAAAATTAAAAAAACATATGTATATGTATATAGAGTACGAAACCATGTAGGGAAATTGAATCCAACAGCGTAAACAACGTTCTGGTGCCCGGTGAGTGACTTTAGCTCTTTGCCGCTCTCCACGTCCCACACTTTACAAGTTCTGTCGTAACTTCCAGAGAGACACCTAAAAATTATATACCCCATCATATAAATAAATGGCTCCATTGTATCCTGCATATAGAACTATAGGCTGATGAAATCTAGCATTAAGACACTCCGTTTCTCATTTTCCGCCCAGTTTTCACGAAAATGCCTGATGAGTACCAGAACTCAAGGCAGCGCCTTGTCTTAATAGAGTAAACAAATGAAAATTCACTATCCCGAGTGAAAATCAAACCTATAATCGTCGAGTTTCAGACGCATTCAGCATTCAGCTGTGCCGCTGAGCCACGACGGCCTCAATAAGTTATTTAAAAAAATGCCAGCAATATCTCAAGAAATAATCCCCTACTTGAAAATCCCCCCTCCTTTATGACCACGTTCAAAATGTGTTTTAAAAATAATAAAATTCTGTAACTATTCTTAATTATTATACAATTTATGTTTTTGATTCGTACCTACTACCACTTTTGTCGAAACATACGTTAGTCAGCGGCAGGACATGAGTCTGTAGGGTTTTATATATGTAAAATCGTTTCCCCGTAGGTCCCTCGTGTTCTATTCTCTTTTTGAGGGTCTCCAGACATTGTTCTAGTTGATCGTATACTTCTTCTGTGATGAGAACTTCTTTTTCGTAGAGACGTTTTGCAATTTCCTTTATATCGGAACTGTTGACATTAAGTTGTTAATAAAATTATAGAATAGAGTTTATGGTAGTGTAGTTAAGACTTCTTCGAGCGCTACCGTTTGCAACTGAAAACCTACTCGTTCCTCTTTAAATGGAGAGCTGAGTGATTTGTCACAAGGTTTTAAAGCAAAGCACCTTAACCAAATTAAAAGATATCATTATATAAACGTGAACGTATAAACTCTTATATAATGTTAGTAAAATTATACAAAAATAGGTATATTTTTAAGCATTAAATCAACTAGGTAGGTACTTACTTAGAATTCAGGTCTAAAACATCGATGTCCTTGTTCTTCACAATGCCTTTCTGAATGTACTCCAAAATGATGCCGGGAGGATGATACCTGAGGTGGAATTTTAATAATTTCATGTTTATTTTTGTAAAAATTACTTAGAACAAACTAGAAACCATTTTCAGGTATAATTTTTCTGTAAGTGATGTTTTTCAGTTACATTTTGTCAATAACGCGGTTGCCATGGTGGTGGATATAAGGAGGCCAACATAGTTAAGACATGATTTAACATCTACGCAAGTATACGTGACGTTGAGGTATGTCGGAAAATAATCGGCTATCACGCGATGGTTGCGGGTACGATTATCTTAGTTAGGCAGAGGGAACCTGGGAACCTAGTGTTAAGACACTCTGTTCTAATTAAAACACATTCGTTTCCCACTTTCTATATAGTTCTGGAGGCATTGCGTGTTGAGTTGCGAATCTTACCGCCGCACATCACGTTACTAGACTTGGGAAATTAAATTATAAAACATTTTATTTACTCGAATGAGAATCGAACCCACAACCTGTCGCGTTTACAGTCGCAAGCATGTCGCCCGGCGCCACGCTCGGCCTCAATGTTACAGATATCTTAGGAATTGTTAGGCTTCCGCTTCGACCAAACCGGCTGAATGAATGGAATAACTTAGAATTGTATATATGTATGTATGTATGTAAGTAAGTGTCATGCACATTATTTTGAGCAAGTTCACGCTGACGGATGAATCGAAATGAATCGAATTATATGTGTAACTTATGAAATACTAAAGATTTTCCCTTTATTTGGTTTATAAATTCTCACTTTATGTTTGCCACCGCCACAGGAAGTACTTCCTATATGTTTTGATTACGAGGACAATTTCATACAAAATACAGCAAAAACAATGTACAAATGGTGTTTTTTTAATTGCGTTGGTTTAAAAGCTTGTAATTTTTTTCTGTGCTCCAGGGGATCGTAGATCTGAATATTTGACATTAATTTCAGCTTCATACCTCCACGACTCACTATCTCCAATCTTCAGATAAATGGTGTTGTCAGACTGGCAGACAGACAATATATTCCTTTAAAAGTACGGTTTTTTTCATTTTGAAGTACCTACTGAGACCTTAAATATAATCTTTTCAATTGTATTACTTATACAATTGGAATGAAAATCAATTCGTTGTAATTTATTTCATGCAGCAATATCCTGAAGCATATTGAAATAATGGCGGGAACGTACACGTAGATATATAAATTACTAAATGCTACATGTGTAAATCTTTGCGTTGAGTTCTACCACACCTAATATTGAAAATTGGACGGTGCTTGGGGAGCGGAGTGTCTTAACACTAGGTTCTCTCGGCTTACCCTGCTTTTAGTAGGACACGAAGTGTATCAAAAAAATTGGGGAGATATCAAGAAGGCTTTAAGTTTTACCAACTTTTCAAAATGCCTTCAAAGTGCTCGGAAATTAAATAAAGTAACATCGATAGGAGATGTGAAATGATAAAAAAAATATTCTGTGTGCCACTACTTTGAAGATATAAAAAATCTTTGATTGTACATCGGATTTTCTTGTAAGGTTTTTTGCACAAGGACAAATCCAAACGCACTGAAAAAAATATTATTACTTTAATAAAATATACTCCCTGAAATCCTTAAATTTCAACTCTCTATGTCCAATGCTATATAGAGTGGGTTACTTTTCCTATAAAGAGTAACATTAAAAAATCAATTTTCACGATGCACTTTCTAAGAAACCTCGTACCCTCGAGAGCGAACAAAGGCGTGCCCCAGTTCATGTGTCCCGCGGCGTGTTTACACTGCGGTGGAATGGTGCTAGTTTGCACTTACATACAAGTGGAGTTGTAGAAATGATATATTCTGTTGTAACTTGAAAGTGATCTTTGTTATTAAGAAATCGGTTAAGAGCTAGTTGGTCTCGCCCAACGAGTGTTCTTTATCAAATCCAGGATTGTGGATCAACAAGGAGTATTTCTAAAACTTGACCAATTTAAGTATGCAGGGGTATACATTCATTTTGTATAAAATATATAACAACTATATATGTTTATTATGATTTTTTTTCTATGATACACTCATAGTTTCTCGTTTTTCCGATTTTTTCCTCTATTGGTTTTGGAGGTTTTCACTTCGTGCCAATTTTCCTAATTGTAGGTTGACGGTAAGTACGATTTATGATTACGCTGGCGTTCCTTACTTAAGCCACCGGGAAAATTTTATTATTTATAAACTTATAAAGCCATTTTTATTATTTATTAAATCCTCAAAATTTAAAGAATTTCTTGACTATGTTCATTTTATTCTCTTTACAGTGCAGTGTTGAAATCCGCCATTTAACAGACAATAGGCTCCAGAATTCGGCGGAATATGGAGAATGGAGTGCCTAAACTCTAGGTTCTTGCTGTTTACTCTGCTGTGCGGGAAAAATCTTTTATTTTCTTTTTCAATATTATTTCGCACGTGCCACTTCTACATCAATTTACTATCTAACTTTTAAACGACAGCTTTTCAAGCCTCGTCTTGTATCTATACATGTCATTCATTCATGTTTTCTATTCTTATAGACTAACACTTGGTGTAATTTTTATGTGGAGTTTTAGTATTATAATATTAAATAATATTTTAGCGGATAAGCTCCAAGAGCGCTGCTGAAAGTTGCAAATGTCTGTCCCTGGAGTGAGACCTCCCGGACGCCCAAGGAAGCGCTGGTTGGATGTCGTGATGCAGGACATGGGAGCCAATGGTCTAACCACCGAGGACACTAAAGACCGTGCAAAGTGAAGTAGGTAATTTGACAGACCCTGGCAAAAGCTGGGATAAATGCCAGGAAGAAGAAGAAGTATGTTATAGTTTAGACATTGTACGTAATAACTTGGACATTATATGTTCTCGCTTCCTATTTGTAAAACAAAAAAAAAATACAAAAAGAAAACAAATGATACTGCTAAATTTTATACGTTCTTATCGTGATGTGACATTAAAGTAGTATTTAAAAGTACTTCTAAGGTTTTAAACAGTATTTGAAGGTTTAGTAGTATCCATAGCATTGGAACTCTAGGCTGTAGTAAAGCTTCTCGCAGGGTTAATTCGTCACGCATCGAAAATGTTGCCATGTTCTAAATTAGGGCTGCAATAAAACGTCTAATTTTGAGGACAAAAAAATAAAAAAATCCTTTTTATTTTATAAATTACATAAAGTTATGTTTTTATACTGTTAACGTGCTTAGTAAAGTGTATTGGGCTAAGAATAATAAATTTGGAACTTGCGTAACGATTTTTTTTCAGTTTTATCGTGTATCTTTCAATAGCAAGGTAGATAGAGAAAATTTTGTGTTAAGACACTCTGTTCTTCCTTGTAACAAACTTCCTTGTTAAAAATACGGAAAAAATATGTTTGTTGTATGGAAGCTCCTTTAAATATTTATAGTATTCTGTTTCTTTTTAGTGTTTGTTGCTATAACGGAAACAGAAAAACATTATCTGTGAAAATCATCAAATACTAGATACAGCCTGACAGACTGACGAACGGAAGGAAAGGGGAGTCGAGAAAAAATTCGTAATTTAGATATATATTTATTGCAGCACAGTTAGTGATAGTTGTGGGTTCAAAACCATTTGGGGAAATAATATACTAATATTATAATTCTGAAGTCAAACGTTCTTATCTCAGGAAAAGGTCAGGTTTGGATTGAAAAAATATTTTGGGTTGGATAGTCCATTTATTTAAAAAGGCTTTGTACTGTATTCTATTACAATAATCGATGTAATATATTAGTTTACTTGCGGTCCTTAGTTATTTCTGTTCAACCACGGGTTGGAGCCGCAGGTAAAAGTGCAATATAAACAAAAGACAATATCATAAAAGTGAGTCATAATGCGTGCGCCATGTACGAGTAGGTGAGTAGGTCTGTACGTGCAATGGTTGATATTTAATAAATATTTCAGTTTTGTATTTAAATGAAGCGCGGCGCTAGGTTGCGCCACTCAATAGTCTATATTTAAATTAAAACAAAAAGATATGAACAGTGAGGCCAGTTGTGGTGCAGGGGTACAAGTAGGTAACGGAAGTATCCTAACACTATGTTTCCAAATTCCCTCTGCCTACCCTGCGGGATACAGCGTGAAGTTAAAAAAAAGTTATGAACAGAATCTTTACTTAAATGTAAATAAACAAAAAATAATATTTATATGAAATCTTTACTTTAATTACTTATTTTCATTTTATATTATGTTTTATTTTTTTCCCCTACCACCACAGAGTCAGTATTTTTTGCTATTACAATTTTCTTAATTTTATATTCACATTACTTAGAAGTAGACAACTTTACTTTAAATAATAAAGTTAAATAGAGGCGTAATTAATTATCTTCCTGGAACAGAACAATATGTTACAAAATATAATAATATTATTCTAAGCAACGAAGCATAAAAATCCATATTTTCCCTGCAATTGGAGCCACCCTACATATCCGGTCAAACAGGTTGTCGCGGTCCTTGACCAGTGTAGGGATTACTATACGATGTATCGATGTTGTCCTGCGAGATATCGATGTTTTCAATTTAACATCAAGATAAAGTATTTCTTAAAGTCCCTAAGTACTATTTTTTTTATTTGAACTTGTATCAACTACAAATATATTATATATTTATAATATATTTTTAAAATGAAGTTTATTATGAATTTGAATTAAAATATATAGTCAAGTTAACCATATTTTCTGTATTACATTTATTTTAAATGTGTTACGTATCTATGTCATTAGGTTCTTTCTATAAAACCATTATTGACATATAGTCCGTTTATCTGGAAAGTCTATAAGACAAACGTTAATTATTCCTTATATTATATATTTTTTAATTTTAACTTTCGAAACACGAAGCTAAATACATAGTTAAACCCTATAAAAAAATATAAATCTAAATACTCTGAAATGCTATTCTATGCACATTAGGTACTTACATTACAAATCATATAATACGTTCGAGTATATCATATTTCTAACTATCAATTAATTGACATGACAATTGCCTTGATGTTTCCTCTAATTAATACGATCATATATCACTACGTGCACTCGTTATTGATATCTACGCTTAATATCAATAGAAATAAATAAAGATGTTTATAATTATTATTGTTTCTTTATGAGACAGATACTATGACACTTAGTGGGATATTGCTTAACTAGAGATGAGAGACATTGAATTATATAAAAGAGAAATTAATAAAATTATCCTTCACTTTTCGCGAGTAAGGAAATTTAATGTTGTTACGATTTTAATATTAACGTTAATAATAAAGTTTGAACCCACAACTATCTAGAATTAATTAGACATTAACGTGTTACAGAATAAACAATAAAAAAATATGAAAATAATCGATGTAACAAATATCGATACGAAACGACAACATAACAATCATTCGTTCATTCAAAGGCACAACACTGCGCGCGCGCTAGTCCGCGTCTCGACAGGTGAAGTGTTGCACGTTTCGTAAAAAAAAGTATTTCAAATATTACGTCGCTTGCGCAAATTACTTTTACTTTTACCTTTAACTTACCTTACGTAATGTGATTGATATTTACTTTTATCCTAGTTTACCTTACCCTGTGTAATGTGTTAGTGTGTTATTTGAGGATTATTTAAGCATGATATAACGGATTTTTTTAAATATAAAGGTAATTTTTATGATATTTTGTTCACTTTGCGCTTTGATCTCTTAGTTTTTGCCAATTGAAAAAAAATGTCTTTCTAGGGCTGAAAAGTCAACATATCTTGAAATAAACTGTCGCGGAGGTGGGGATCGAACTTACAGCCACTGTGTATAGAGGACATTTTAGCCCTCTTAAATGAGCATTAAAATTATAATTTATAAAATAAGCAAAAATTTGTAAATAGATTCAATCTGTTAACACGCAGTAGTTACGTCAGAGATGTGTAAAGATAAGAAAAAAAACTCGAGTTTAAAATTCGAATAATTTGAATAAATTATTTCTATGTTATATCCACAGTACGATTACAATATAATATTTTTTATTTCCTACTAAACATATTTTTAGTTTCAATGTTTTTTTAATCTTCACTCTGCATTCTGCACGTAGTCTCTGCCTCTCCTTCCCTAGACTAGACAGATGGATTTGTGGAACATAGTGTTAAGACACTCTGTTCCCTTATTAAGACACTTCCGTTCTCCACATTCCGTCGAATTCTGGAGGCATTGAGCGTAGAGTGTAATCACTTGTAAGAATGGAAATCGAAACCACAACCGTCGCGATTACAGTCAGATGCTGTCTCTCTGCACTACGGTGGCCTTTTTAAATCGTTTTTTAATATTCGTTTATTCAAATATTTTTATTTATTACATATTATAATATGTTCTTGTATTTGTTATAACTTGTTCTACAACTCTATTTTATTAAAAGCTTCCAATACGTATACACTTACTTATAACTATTTACCATATAAACTGGTTAGACTGTATCTTTATATAATTTTTTTTAAACGCTTTTGTTAGGTGGATACGTTATAAAATAAAAAAAAAACGGAATTTGACTCATTTGTCCGTGCCTACCCTAAAGTAGTCTGGTGTCCACACCATAATTCTTAACAAAACTAAAAAAATGTCTGAAAAAAAAATCATCACACAAAAAATCAGCTCTCTTCTAAATAAGCTAAAAGCGGAAAAAATGTGACGTAATAATAGATAATTTTTATTTATTCTGTAAAATACAAGAGGTGCGTGTAAAATAAGAAATTAAATGTAGCGAAACAAAGTTTTATATCAATAGACTCTATTCAAGAGGTATAACGGTACATACATACACAATTAACATAAAACTTCGTTTTATATACTCACTACTTTTATTCTCGATACGTGTATGGAAAACAACGATCGTAGGCAACAAGACAACTAAGTATTTATAGTCTTTTTCATTATGAGATATGGTAAATGCATTCTTCACTTCATCTCACTCGGAATAAAGTCAGTGAATTGTAATAAACGTATATTTTATACCAATTAAAATAAATGCGTGTTGAGCGGCGGAACTCAACGCCGCACTTGGCCGATCAGTAGTTTTGCAAACATATAATAATACTTAGTTATGTGACAGTCTTCTCTAACCGTCTTACCTTTTAACTACTATGTATTTCATGATTATAGTGTTAGGTACAGTGATTCTTGTTAAGTTTTTATGTAAAATAATAATATAAAATATTTTTATGGCTGTCGTCGTGCGTCAGCGTGCGCACAGCGTCTGTCTACGAGACGGTTGTGGGTTCGATTAATATGAGGAGTGAACTATTTCCATTTTCTCGTTTTGATAACAAGAAAAAGAGCGGCCTAGAGCTCCGCCAATCACTGGAGAATTCGGCGGAAAGTGGGTAATAGAGTATCGTATCTAGATTCCCTCTGCCTACCCTGCTATATGCGGGCTAAGCCTGAAGGTAAAAAAATCATGATTTTGTACATTTTACTTATAGCTTATTTTACATTTAATTTCACACATTTGAAAAACAAAATAACGATTCACTTTTATAAACACAAGATACCTATTTCATTAGAGATCATTATTGTATATTGGGACATCCACTAACTGAAAACGCTGTCTGGGTAGGAACGACCCTCCTGCATGGTAATGGTAATTATTAGTAGTCAAAAATACAAGCACAAAGCGACTAGTGTTGGGTTCGATCCCCACTCGACAGAACAGAAAATGAAATACCTATAAAATCTATAAGCTTTTCTCCATAAATATTTCCTCCTATATTATAATCATATTAGTCGGTTCGACTCCCCGTTTCTGTGGTTAGAATTACCTCGGGCATTTAAAATGTATTTATTTATTTATTTATTTATTTGATTTGGTTTGCTAGTGACTATTACATTTTGAATAAGTAATATTACGAGCACAATACAGTAACAGTAATGTATAGCCGTTTGAAAGCAAACACTGCATGCGTGTATCGTGTCCGGCTTTACAACTATTTGAATTTATACACTAATTATAAAAGATACAATATATATAATAACATAAACATAAATTACAAAACGAAAAAGGAGAACAGAAAACCTTTTACACAATAATCATAATAAACAAAAACTATGATAAAACTTTGCAAAATATTGTTACGTCCTTACATGAATTATATAAATGATGACAGGAAATACAGCTAGTAATTAACAACAGAAAACCTTTACATTCAGTAACAAACTATTGCTGATTGATTATATGATTAATCACTGAGGTCCTAAAGGAAGTAAGCGTATCCGTATTGATATCCATTGAGTCGCAATTTTTATTATACAAATTACATAGACGGGGAATAGCTGTGTTAGCTCCAAAAACAGATTTTTTAAATGGTGGTACCAATAAAGAGATAGGCTTTCTAGGGTATCGATATGGTATCCTAAAATTAATTTTAGCTAATAGATTCGGGCAATCTATTTTGCTCCGTAGCAGTTTATAAAGAAACATAATATCCAGCAAGTCTCTTCTTTGCCCCAAGGAGATCATATTAAAATATTTTAATCTGTCTTTGTAGGAGATAGCAGATTTAGTAATGTTAGCTTGGTGTGAAAGATACCATAAAAACCTTTTTTGTACACGCTCGAGCCTTAAGGAATGAGTAGCATAGTGCGGCCTCCACACGATACTACAGTATTCTAGCTGACTACGAACAAGAGAGTTATACAGAGCTATTTTAGTTTTACTACGTTTAAATATTTTGCTATTTCTTAAAACAAAGCTTAACATTTTAGTAGCTTTAGCTATTCTTTCTTCAATTTGACTTTGAAAAGTAAGCTTAGAATCCAGAACCACACCCAAATCTTTGATAATTTTTACCTCGTTTAGTTTTTGTCCCAGTAACGAATATACAACTCGTATACAATATAAATATACAACTTGTATCATATACAACTCTCATTATTTCCATTTGACCACACAGTCGAAGCCGGAGATAAAGTATACTAACAAAATCGAGCACAATACACGAATTGACTGAAACCTATCATCCGAAACCAAAAAAACCAGCTCTGTCAGTTTTCTCACAAAGCTGCATACGACAATAGTCATGGGAACTGGCACATACACGCCTTTCCATTTAATTGGCCACTGTGCACCGAGCGCCGTGCACCGTGCGGCATACGGCGCGCCATTGAACAAACTCTATAGAGTTAGAGATAACCTGTTTTTTTTTGTATACTGTAGGTATAGATATTAGATATAGAAGTAAATATATGGCTATTTTTATTTTTTTAATTTTACGCTGCATCGCGCATGGCCAGTTAGGCAGAAAGAACATAAAGTTAAGACACTCCGTTCCCCACTTTTCGTCCAACTTTTGAGATATTGCGTGTTTACACTGTTTAATATTTTAAAACGAGGGTTAACATTTAATACATTTTTTCGCTTATTACGTAAACATGAAAAATAAACATATTAAAGTGTAATATATGCGTAAAGCGAATGACATGCATTTATTCATGGTTATAACGACATGTAGAGTAATTTACCTGTGTCATATAAGCCACTTCCGTCCATCAAAAGCTTAAAGCCTTTTTAACTTGTTAAAGACTAAGGTTATAGTGGCGTAGTGGGAAATGTCTGATGGTAACCGTGATTATTGTGGGTTCGATTCTCACTTGGGGGTATGTATTTACTATTAATATTTACCCGCTCTAATGAAATAAAACACGGCGTTATGCATTTGCGCTTTTTCCTCTGTTTTCTCTGATTTTCGAGTAGAAACATGAATCTGCTTTTCCTTATTCTATAGAAATGCAAGAATACTTACCTTTAAATACTAAACTAGTCATAAAGCCTGTTTCATGTCTTATAAGGCATCTTTGATGCCGTCTCTTTTCTATAGTTTACCTACATACATTACTGTGGTGAAAGAATGTAGCTGCACGGAAACATTGATTAGAGGTTAATTAACATTAAATCTGTAAAAATAAACATAAACAACGAAACTGGGTTAATGTCAGCTAATAAATTTTAATTGTTGACTTTGACTTTGAATAAGGTAAATTATTTATTATTATTTTTTATACTGTGGATATGGAATAATGATATGTACAAAAAATACAGAGTAGAGTAACTTTTTTAACAAGTGAAGAGGACCTGAGGTTCCATTTTCTACTCTACACACACTCTACGCCGTATTTTTTATATCAGACGTAAGGAAATACCAACCTTATTTATAGTTTGCCTTTGAACATCATTGGGAATATAGTGTTATTTTATTCTTTGTTCCCCATTTTCCGCCTAATTTTCGAGATATTATTCGTGAAAGTCAACTCTTGTTACCAATACGAAGAAATGATTCCCTCCCTTTAGTGAGAATTGAACATACAATCGATTACAGATCGATGTGCTACAATGAAACGGAATGGTTTATCATATGGTGTTCTCTATTTCATTTACTTAAAGCATAAGATAATAAAAATCTCTAAATTTCAGATTAAAATGTCACCGGATGTGGGAGGCTGCGTCAATAAGGCCTTCGAAGGGATCGACGACGGCTTCCATACTATCGATCTTCGAAATAGAAGAGACGATGGCGATAGAGTAAGTTTAAATATATTTTTGATTTCCTTTCAATAAGTTCCTCGTCAGCAACAAATCAGCTCATCAAATCAACTTCACCCTGTATTCCGATCGCAGTGTGGTAACCTATTCTTAACTAAGTTCCCCATTTTCGAATGGAACCTGTCGCTTTTCAAGTCACGCTCTGTGCCCCAACAAAAAGTACTTATTATAAATTAAAAGCGCGAGTTCAGATTCCGCTAAATACAAATTTTGATCTTCATTCAATTATTATAAACAGAATCGTCATCACACTCTTCTATCTAGTCTTGGGTAAACCAAAGAAAGTATATTTGAGTCTATATATTGGATAAGTTATTAATTAAGCGTTTAAGGTATACTACTAATTAACCCAATTTTATAATTACAATTAAAATTAATTAATTAATTAGATAATTATTTATATTTCTTACAATTATTTCTCTAAACTAAATTATTATATAAATAATATGCGTGTTATAAATTTCTTTTGAATATATTAAACTCACGCCAAGTTCGCACGTGCGCAGTGCTCGTGCACAGAATACAAATTGAACAGACAACTCATTTCACTTTTGACATACATATATTATTGTCATATTTTTTGAAAAAATATTTAAAAAATACTCTATGTTATTGTTTTTTTTAAACATTTTATTATAGTAATAAAATAATTAAAAGAATAGCTTACATGCTGTGCCCCGTATATAGCAAGACACTATCGACCCGATAAGCGAATACCCAAGTGGGATTCGAACCGTCAACTGTCACGTTTACAGTTACACACTGTATCCCTGCGCCACGACCGCCTCAAATTTTTATTATGTCACATTGAAAATCTTATAAACGTTATTAAAAATACTGTTATTAGATAAACTTGACTATCCAAATATCAAATTATAAAGAATGATCATTTGTCAAAAGAAAAACAAATAGAAAATTAATAATATATTTCACCAATTTTTTATACTTTACTAAAACAAGTCACAATAATGATATGAAATATAATTACAATTAACTTTAAATACAATAAACTGAAAATATTGAATCTCTAGCAATTTATAATCTATGGTCCCCATGTTTATATACAGTGGCAGGTTACTTGTACCCTCAGTTTCCCGCGCGGGTCCACTACGGTAGAGACGCTACGCTGCTCTCCTTTTTAGATCGAAACTTTTTTCGTATGTATTGAAAAAGCTTAGTGGAAATTATGTATTGAATTTCTTATTATTTCGAGTGTCATCTGGATGTGAAAGAAATGGTATTGAATTATTTTATTTTATGTATTAATTGTTGGTTTATTATAAAGAAAAAATTGTAGCAAACAAATAATATTCTTTATAATTCTTTTTTGGTGAAACAAGTAACAGTTTGTTATTTTTATATATGAGAAATTGTCAATTTTTTTTACCAAATTTTTACATTATTTACACATTAACATTAGTTTCTTTTGCTTTTTATTATATTAGCTTCATTGTTAATTGAACGAAAAGGATTCTTAAACGAGGGAAAATCCAAAGCAGGTTGCCAATTCGAGGTGTACTTTTTATTTATTCTTTTGCTTAAAATCGTTTTTTAAAAACTAAAAACATAATATTTACGCAATAGGTAAAATAAATTGTATTTATGCAAAAAGATATCGCCGTTTAATCAAACCTGTTCATTATAATTGGTCGTACTAGATTTTTTCACATTTTTTAATATATTTTTGTGAAAATATTATGTGGAAATCTAAATCTTTAAATTATAAAAAGAAATCTCTAAATTATAAAAAGAAGATGGATGTGACCATGGACTAGAGATATTTTGGAGATCTAGGAGATGGTAACTTTAGTTTCGAACTGATTTTAAAGACTTTTTTTCATACTTAATTTTTTTTAAGTAAAAATTCTGGAGTGGGCACAGACCAAACTCTTTATATGTATATACAAAAATCTCAGACCGCGTGTAGGTATACAGAGGGCAAAAAAATTACTAAATAAATAAGTTACCTAATTTGGTATTAAATTAAAATGATATAAATATATCAATAATTCCTTATCTATTAATAAATACTATTTATTAACACGATTATAATTATAATAACAAAACTTAACTATACAGCTATAAATAATATTGCGATAACTGCAATAAGGATGAAATATTATAATATTATTAGCACCATCAAAGTTTATTTACTCTGAAAGTGTCTCAATGGGAACGGGTTGTCTTAGCACTAGGTTTCCATGCTCCTCTGCTCTATACTTTGCTATGAGCGGCATACAGCGTGAAAATTGAATTCCGTCGCTAGGAAAAAATATTCCTTTTTTCACATTCTATGTATCCGTTTCTGAAGTCTATGAAAGCCTAATTGTAAAGGTATATCCGGATTTAAAGAAAGAAAAACTTTAAATATAAGTCAAGTGGGAACAGATCTCACAGCCCTTTTGTATCTTTTCCGATTCTTACTAACTGCGCGACATTTCTTCAGATTAATTAAGTTAATTACTTTATTAACTATCAAACTTAAATAATTTATTACATGAATTATTATATTGTGTCTTTAATAATATAATTTAACGATAATTTTGATTTTTTTATTACTACGCACATGTTTTATCTGTACTTTAGCCTTTACTAGAGTTTAATAGAGTCGAACCCGCGTCTCTGGGAAACCACCCAAGCGCTCTGATCATTATTGTTTCTGTTGCGGTAATGTTTGATTAGCACGTCAAAGAGTCAATAAAAGTATTCCTACGACTTGATTTTGAACTCGCTACTCATCCCATTTTGCTCGCTGTACTACAATGACCTTATAATTAATTATAGGTATAGATAATATTTTATTTTGAAGGATGTAGATGTAGGCGTAAAGTCATCGTACCACAGGCACAGGTCACACAACTACCATTGAACTCCGCCGGTATATTTACATGTCGAGGCCTCTGCATATGTAAATTGATAATGATTATTGATTGTTTTATATCGTGATTCTATTAATATAGGTAAACTGGAAAAGTCATACATTCAATCTAAGTTCGGTCAGACGTGACGCATTCACAAGCACGCTCACAAGCGTGCAACGGGTTGTGGGTTCCATTCTCACTAGAGGAAATTAAATATTTAATATATTTTTTTCTCGCTCTGGTAATGAGACAAAGCGTTAAATCAGTGTTGAGTTCGCGAAAAGTGGGAAATGGAAGTGTCCCATAATAGAAATGGATTGTCTTGACTCTATCTATATTCCGAGAGTCCCTCTGCCTAACCAGCTATTTTAATAAATTAAGTTTGATTTTTATAGACCATTGGCTCTTTTATTAGGTACTATACCAGTAGTGTTTTATCTTAAATAATTTGATAGTGTACTAACTTTTAAAAGATTAGATATAGGTACTATTGCGAAAATATTCTTCTTCCTCGAACTATTAATTACCTTTACACTGTACCCCGCGTATAGCAGGGTACAGCAGTTAGAGAAATGTCACGTCCAATTATCGAAACATTGCGAGTTGACGAGCAGAACTGAACACCGCTCTATGTCTTGTTACTAGAGCGAAGAAATACATAGCAAAAGCTTGAACTTGTTTAATATTTTAATTACTTTAATCTAAAACTACCTCACTAGCATTGACACATTGAATTAATAAATACTCGTAAATAAAAGAACTCCATTCAATATCATACAAAATGTAGAGTCATTTACAATCTTACTCTATAATCAGCCGGTTTCTAACTCTGTCACGTTTCTATACTGAAATCAATGCAGGGTGCTTTATACGATACGTACAATAGAGCTGCCATATGTTTGACCTGTTCAAGTCTCTAAGAAATACTTTATAGATTTCAATGAATGTAAAGCTTTTAAACTTCGTGGCGTAGTTGAAGACTGAGTCACAGTACACGCGATGGTTGTGAGTTCAATCTTGACAAATATTTTTTAACTTGATACTCTTAATTACATATATCAGAGTAAAACTGAGGGAACCTAGTGTTAAGACACTCCGCTACCAATAAGACACTTCCGTTCCTCACTTTCCGCTGAATTATGAGGCATTGTATGTTGAGTGGTGGAACTCGACTTTGCGTAATTTTTCAAATTAAAATATAAAACATTTCATTTTCTCGCGAGGGAATCGAACCCACAATCAGTCGCGTTTAATGTCGACCGCTTGTACCCTTGCTCCGCGACTATACAATGTGATGCTAGTGCAGTTCAGAGTTCAAATTCTACTTGAACAATATTTTATTTTATATAAATACGTATCCACAAAAATTTTTCATCTTAGCGATCATAGTTATTTACATATTGAGTTTCATAATATTTATTTTAAATATTAACTTATATTATTTGTGTAAAACAATGTTTTGTTATTACGGAAGGTAATTTTATACTTAATGTATGGAAACTTAATACTTTAGTAAACTAAGTTTCTTAGAAAGAAAGGCATGCTTGTAAAGACTAGAAATTGCTAATAAACTGGTTACAAGTGTTATATACTTGTACATCGGTTGAGTAACTACTAAAATGGTATGTCGTCGAATTCGAGGCACTGCACGTTGATTGATGGAATTCAACGCCAACAGAGCGGGATATAATTTTAATAATATCATTTCCCTGTGTGGGAATCAAACCCCCTACCTTCGTAGTTTACAGACACGCTTGTATCAATGGGACCGGTAAAAAAAATTGGAAAATAACTTGATACCATTTTAGTCAAAAATATTTTCTTGGTAAAAATAAGCAGATAATAAGTAGATACACGTAAAGCGTAGAAATTTGCAATAAAACTTATTTTGTAAAACTAGTCACGAGTACTACAGAGTACAGGTTGAGTAACGTAAGAGTTGCGTCAACTATTACTTAGAATGACGATTCCAAGGTAGATACTTATTTTTCTTCTAGAAGTTTTTATATTATATTTTTTTTACTTACTATGATTGATGCGCTTGATTGACTTAAATACAACTGTATAATAATGATTGACGTCCAACCCGCCCCGCCCCGCCCCGCCCACTACATCCCTGTTACGCGAGACAGGTTCTGATTTACGGGAAATACTAATAAATTCCTATAAATTAGGCGTTTAAAGAGAGCAGGATATCATGTTTTTAAATTCTTCAATCTTGATAAAGATTTCGAGGAATTTCGGCGAATTATAAATAGTTATTAAAATGACGTATTGGTACAGCTGGGATGTATTTAACTTAACGCGATAGGTGCTGGGATCAAATCCCTCAATAGGATAATGTTAATTTGACTTATTAACTTATTTAACTATGTTGTATTATATCCTAAGAATCAAAAGCTATTATATCTTTATTTTTTTAGCTGGGTAGGTTTACGTCCATTTTGAAGGCGCATACCTATTTGATAGCACACTGCACATTTTGTTTAAACAGACATTTAAATTATATGAGCAAACATATTTGTAAAAGTACATGAGATTTGAATAGACGACGGTTCAAATGGACTTGTTTGCAAATTTCCCAACCATGCCTTAACCTCAACCAAGTATGTCATATTTAGTTATAATTTTCAAGAGACAAAAAGCTCCTCGAAGCTTATAAAGAGTGTAATTTTATTATAATATATATCCGCTTCTTACACTTTATTGAGAGGTACTTGAGTTCTTACCGCGCGGGCTGAGACACGCACGCACGGCTCGCAGTGGGGGCTTATTATGTACTGCATTAAATCTTGATCTCGAATAGAATATGACAAAATTATTAGTTCCGGCGCTTTGTTGGTTTAATACACTTTAAATTGATAGCTGAATGTAATGGTTTCATATGTATATCTATAGATACATGATTATTTTTCTTTTGGTGCAACAATGACGTAATTGTGCTTATTATAAGGAAAGTTAAATATTTGACATATGTATGCGAAAAGACTTTTAAAAACTTTGATTATGTCTTCTGCAAAATTTCAAATAATGAAAATACGTCGTCGTCTGTTGTGACATAGTTGTAGCGATTGTATCAGCCCGCGATGGTTGTGGGTTCGATGCTAATTAGGTGTTTTTTATTTTGAATGATTTCCTTTTCTTGCTCTCGTTACCTGTTTTATTGAATTGGCTGCAACTTTATTTTCAATTTATATATAGATATTATTATGAGTCAAGTAATGCAGGTTAGAATTTTAATAATTGTATAGATGAAGCGGGCGAAGCCACGAGCGGGTCGCTAGTACGAGTATATTATATAATTATTAAATGCACTTATGTATTATTGCTTTCTGGTTCGAAGGCCGTTGTAATCTATGAAATTATTGAACGTAATGTAATATTGCACATGTCATAAATATACTATTAGAAATAATTGCCTGTTTCTATAATTTTTTCTCGTTTTTCTTGCATCATATACTTCGTAGTAGAAGAACAGTTTCTCTAAGTATAATATAAAGACCTTGTTTCCACGAACATATAAAAAAAATATATAGACACTCCGTTTCCCATCCTTCTGCTCGATATTCATGAGTCACATTTGGTGCTGAGTAGCGAAGCTGAACGCAGGGCTTTATCTCCTTACCGGAGTACGGAATTATAAGAAATTCAGTCTCCCCAGTGGAAATTGACATAACCATGGACATATCTAGATCTAGATAGATATTTCTAGGGAAGCCTGGACTTCAGCGTTGAATAGATTTGCTTGTGTATAGATGTTTTTTTTTTAATATTTTTAAGACAATTTTTTTGTCCTTAAATTCTATTCGTAGTCGATATTTTAGTATATTTTAATAGTAAACACGGCCTATGTAACATAATATGTTTTTAATTAAAATATTTTTCTAGGCCGATAGAGACGAATGGAGTGAGAGAGAGCAGAGGTGCGGTTGGGGGGTACTACGGCCAGCTTGGCTGCAACGATTTCGGACGGCCAAATGGGCACTGTTTTGGTTATGCTGGGCAGGTGCGATACAAGGTAAGCCTAATTTATTGTTTTCTGAAGTAAAAGTATATTTATTAATATTAATATTAATATTTTTCTGATTTTTAAATTATATTCAACGGAATTCCTTCTATAAAATTGTTTTTTTTTTGTCATAGTTTCTTTTCTACTTCATACTACTACTTCAAACTTAAGTCAAACTAGTATGTATATATTAAATTACAAGAAAAAAATATAATTTATGCTTCTGTTAATACAAAACAAAAAGATTAGAAACAGTGCGATTTTTCGCTTCACGCGCAAATAGTTAATCGATTAATGATAGTCACGGAAGTCATATAAAGCTTATGCTACATTTGCAGTTTTTGAATATATTGAGAAATAATTTTTTTTATTGGTAATTTGAGGCCGTCGTGGCGCAACGGCTCAGTGCCTGACTGTTAACTAGTTGTGGGTTCGACTTTCCATCGGGGGAATTAACTATTTTCATTTTCTAACTCGGCTAAACTATAAGGTAATATTACCTATGTAATTCACGCAAAAAATTACCTAAAAAGCTTTACACGGACTAAATTCTACTTCTACTTCTTTACTTCTTCTACTACTACTTCTTCTAGACTAAAGTCTAAGAAGTAAATCCTGGTATAAAAATTTATACTTATATCTGCTGTTTTGCCTTTTAAAATAATATAAACAAACAATATCAATATTTCAATGTAAATCGCCGCAAGTGCACGTCTCTTTAACAATAACGCGGCACACATTTCGTATTGCATTCAACACACGATGTAGCGTGTTTTGCATATCATGTGTATTAGTACTTTATGTTTTTAGCTTAACGCCACATATAGCAAAGTAGGCAAAAGGAACCTAGTGTTAAGACACTGTCTCGTGTTCTTTCCGCGAGTGTGAATCGAACTCACAACCGTCGCGTTTACAATCAAACCCTTTGTAACTGCGCCACAAGGGTCTCTAAGATAATTATAAAAAAAAATTACAGTAAAACTGCCCTCATAAGAAGATATTAACCTAATAACGAAATATGGTAGTCATAGCAACGAGGTAAATACGTAACGTAACAAGATTTACACTTGATTTATTCACCGAATTACACTCGCTATTTAATTATGAACCAACATTTACAAGATTACGCAAATTCTTACATGTAAAAAAGAGAGAGGAGAGGTTTTAAAAGAAATTGAATTTTGTTCTGGTTATTATTAGTTTCTATGCTAAATATGTTTCTAAGCTAGGCGGCTTGTATAAAAAAACTCTGAAAAACATAGCTCTGGTACTGATATACGGAAAGAAATCACTTATAATACCTTTTTTATATTTTTTATAAAGAAGGTATTCTTTTTTTTGAAAGACTTTTCTCTGTATAAATAATAATTTATATACACAAAAAACTCGTAGTAATAATCACATATTTTTAAAACAATGATAAGAAAAATAAGCGTATTAAATGGCGGCACCGAACACTGCACTTAGAGCGGCGAAAGGGAAATATCTACCTATTATAAATAATATTCGTAAAGGAATCGAACCTAATACTATCGCGTGTACACACAATGCTCTACTGTGCTACAGCAGCCCGATAAAACTAAATATTCTATTAAATGACATACAAGATAAATTTAGCATCTTAACAGCTGGTTTCAAGCACTCGAAATACGTAACTAAATGCTCCCGTAATTTCCCATGGGCATCGACACCAACGGAGCTGGCAAATCCAATATATCTTGATTATCACTTAATACTGTAAACTTGCTTAACTTTTTTTCGTTAGTCTTAATGGGAACAGAGAGTTTTAACACTAGCTTCACTGTAGTTCCTAGCTTCAATCTGCTATGTGCGTGAAAATAAATAAAAAATAATTTAAGAAATTTTAATACGGTATTTTTTCACAATAATATCCCTATAAAACGTTATTTAATATCTGTTATTCTTAAAAAGCATAGAAAATAGTTTTTTTTAAAGGGAATACCTCGAAATGGCGAAGTCAATGTTTTTATATTAGCCACAACCACGTAACATTCGAAACCCATTAGTTTTGTGCTACCATTGTGTATATGGAACCAGGATATAGTATTACTAAATGTGATAAAAATATTCTTCTATTTTACTTATGTGTTCTAATTAAATTAGCTGCTTGAGGCCGTCGCAGCGAAGGCTGAGTGTAGACATGACGGATGTCGATTCTAATACCACTCGGGGAATTAATTATTTTTATATCTTCGATCTGGTAACAATATAAAGTGCACTCAACAAGCAATGTCTCGAAAATTGAGTATTAATGGTTGGTTGGTTCCCGCTGCGTAACCTGATGAACGCGGGATACAACGTGAAAAATAGTGTTTTTACACCAGTTTCCGGCCGCCTTCCTTGATTTGTGCGGGATACAGCGTGAAAATACAAAGTTATATATTCTCAAAATATACCTTATTTTAAATTTCTTTATTACTTTTCGTAACTTTTAAATTGATAGTTCATGGATATATCCTACATTAGTTTCTGTTGCAAATACTTTCAACTATTGCCAATCGTATGTGATAAAAAAAAAATATTTCAATAACTGCAAGTGACATTTACGAAATTAAAAATGTTTGACCTTCCGCTACGTACGAGTATGTACTTGGAATTGTAATATTTACACATTTATATGAAATAATAAAAGTTGGTAAACATATAATAAAGATTATATAGTTATCTTGTTTATTTATATGTGTATATGTTACTTGAGATGTTATATGTGTTGCAAACGACCAAGAAAACAAAAAAAATGGCTTTAAAAAGTTTAGATATATATTTTATACTCACAATAAGTGACTTCCATATAGTGTACATCCTGGTAAAGCTGAGCTATAAATTCAGCTTAACTTGGTGTGGAGTTATGGCCGCCAACAGGTGTAAGCGACTCGCTCTATTGTTGTGTTGCTATATCACTTGCGATTTGTTACCGAATATTATATGCTAAATAAAATCTCATATTACTATACTTCAAAAGTACTTAGCATTTATATAATTACCAATTATATTGTTTGTTTTTAATTATATCCTTTAAAAATAAATAAATAATATAAAATGAATCGCAGTGGGATAGGTTTTGGTATGATGGTTGTGGTTTCCATCCCTCCTCAGGGGAATTGTTATATTTGCTTGCTCTAGTAGATAAAACTTGGCATTGAACTCCGCCACTTAACACTCTAAGTATGAATCTGGAAAAATGGAGGGAAAGTGAGGAACAGAGTGTTTTAACACTAGTTTCCCTTTGTCTACCTATAAGAACACTGCTGCAAAAAATATAAATATAAAGTTCCATCTCTAAAACTTAGACGAGTGAGTCTTGTAAGCTGTGACAATGCCTGAAATATTTTGATGACATGTGTATATTGTTCTCTAGGTTACCCCAAAAATCTGGGACGCCCTCAAAAGATTGTCAAGAAAATATAAGCCACGAGATCTCCGTGTTTTTTTTCTTTTGTTACCGTAAATTAGGCCACAGCGATCCTCAAAGTGTGACACTTTTTGTATAAAGTACTTATCTTTATGTTATACTAATATTATAAAGGTAAAGGGTTTGTTTGGTTGAACGCACCAATCTTGGGAACTACTGGTTTAAGTATTTATTTTGTATTCAATAGTTGCAGAAAGGATATATTGCATCCCGCTGGGGTTATACTGATATAACTTAGTTGTATAAAAAAGCACAACACAAAATTGAACTTCTTTTATCAATAAATATAGCAAGATGATAACAAGTAGTACCTAAGTAGTATTAGTGGTAGTAAATTGGGCAAAAATGTAATATACACCCCCCCAATGGCGCGTGAGGCTGTGCCCAGCGCGGCGGGCGGCGCCCCACAAATCATGGGCTTATAAAATTAAACGCGGGTGCACGCGCTAACGACTGATAGCCATGTTAGTGTCGTTTACCACTGCAAGGATATTATCTTATAGTAATATATATCTTACTAACCTTATAAATGTGAATGTTTGTGTTCCATTTTCACGCATAAACTACCAACTTAGATTAAGCTTTTCAGTAATACAGCTTATAATCAAAATAACACGTAAGCTACGACGGCTTACCATTCCTACCAAACGGGAACGGCAACTGAAATATATTTATATGATGTTAAATATTGCATTTTCAAAAGAAAAAAAACAATAGTTACGTTTAAATAAGGTAAGTGACTCAAGCTGTGCTATCAATAGCTATAAAATATGTTGCCCAGGGAAACCGGGTTTACACTTGTTTATTACAGCGAGTCAGTAAATTTACATTCATTGCGCGCTCATAATGAGTTCGAGTATTAACTGACGAATTTATATTAAAGGTCATCATTTAATTAAAGTATTTGGCTGTAGATTCAAAAATAATTCAAAGAAAAACCAGAGGGCAGCGTCACACTTCTTCCCACATTGCTATGTGAGGTTAGGCAGAGGGAAGCTACACTCCGTTCCTCACTTCCGCGGTGAGAGGCGGAGCTTAACGCCACAGTTTGTCTTTTTACCAGAGAAAATACAAATAATATACGAAGGATATATGCCGAAAATGTATGAATATTTCTCAAATTAAAATATTATACATATCTATCTATAAGTGCTTATTATACCTATCTACATGGATTTTCTTATAAAGCAAAATGATCAATGCTCTCAATTCAATATTTGCTATAGAAAACAAGAATCGCGCTATTTATTGCTGTTATACTGAGCCGGAAACGCCGCCATATTGGGAGCTACTTCCGGGGCATTCAGCTATCCCTTAATTGAGTTGTAACCCTCTTGTTCCTTTTTGATTCAAGTCTAATAACACTTTTACTGCTATTTATTCATATATAAATCTTATTATTGCGCGCAAATTTGATATTGACACCCTTCGAGCTCACTTGCTCGCGGTATTCGAATCCCGCTATGTAGATTTTTTTAAGTTTCAGGCTTATAGCAAGGCAAGAGAGTTTAGTATTAAGACGTTTCGTTCTCTGCTATGCGCAAGAATTTAAGACGTGTTGAGCAGCGGAACTCAAAGCCACGATTATTTTAGGTAGAGAACGATGGGCAGAAAATTTGCAAACGGCTTGTCTTAACATTAAATTCATTCTGCCTAGCATGACATACATAGAGATATAGAGATTATATTGATAGAACTCGGGACACTCCGTGTTGAATAGCGTAATTCAACGCTGCATTTTTAGGATTTATAAACTTAAGTTATTTTTATTTTAAACTCGTTAAGCGTTTACAAAAAAATAACAAAAAACACGTGCAAATATACATATAGTGATTACTGAAGATAGCCTTCAGTTAGGCACTTATTTACATAGACTATCTGCAAGATAACATAGATGATAAGAAACAATACTGTAATATGTATACTTAACTAACAGACTCAAGTATCATCCACACCATCTGTATACGTGGCACTCCGTACTGTGACCGATGTGGATTCGATTCCCGATCGGGAGGATGAATTACTGTCAACAAGACTAGGCGCGGCGTTCAGTCATGCGACTCAACATAATGTTTCGAAAATTGAATAGAGTATTTTATGTGGGATACAAAAAAAAAACTTTTCTAAAATATTATATAAATAAGTTAGGTTTTCTGCTTAGTTTTATACCAAGTCGTCCATTCGCGCGAACAACAGGTGTTCTCCTCTGGCCCATTTAACTTTGGACATTTTTATAGCCTCCGCACTTTTACGGAATTAAACTTTTAAGTCTTTAGATACGAATAATGGTACTTGTTTAGAGGCACCATCGATTTTAGCTTTTCTTTAAAGGGAAATATCTTAAGTAAATTTGTTTTTTCTTGGTATTTTGTTTAGAAATCTATTATGACAAAATTCTTTGATATACGTACGAGTATGCGTTTTATATATATTTTTATCTTTTCATAGAAATGTAAATAATTTATCTCCTGTGTGGGCGTCGAACCCACTACGATGCATTTGACGACATTAAGCTACTGCGCCATGATAGCCTCTGTAATTCTATTCTCTACAATATCTTTATATGAAAAGTTAATATTGAAAGTCTTCTATGACATTAGAAAAAATTACCCTCGGCTTCACTCACGAGGTTAAATAAACTAAAATTAAGAGTTATTTGACTTACATAATATGTAAGTCATCAAAGTGCCCAAGGTCTCTATAGTCATGTACAGTATTTCTTAGTAAATAGATTATTCAATACATATTTTTTTTATTTAAAATAATATAGTTCTTGAGATACATGCGCTTATTTAACTAAACAAATTCTTCATCTTTATAATATAATTATAGAAGTATAGAACAATGAACTAATATTTTTCCTTAAAATCAGCGTAAACAAAGAAAACCCACAAAAATGTGTCAGAACTTTTTAAAAATTAATTAAACTTTGAACTCTTAATGAACTGAGGACTCAGGTCCGAATTAATAAATATACTAACACGCACAAGTTTGTATTAGGTGGCGTCAAAATATTCAAACTTTCAGTTGACTCCGAAGTGAGCTCCAAAATTAATTATAAATTTCCTTAAGCTTTTCGCGAAGCAAACAGCGAAATTTTAATTTGTTAAACTCAATTATCTACATGTATAAAACTCTTCCGTTACTGAGTGACTAACAAACACCGCACCGCTATACGCGACGTAGAACGCTGCAATTTGGCGTATAGGTTTACTTAGGGGGAAACAAGAAAATAACTGCTTAATTTAATTGACTGAAACATAAATGTTGAATGTACTGTCTTAATTCCCTTTATAATAATGTTACTTTTAGAATTAGACAGAGGTCAGCCGTGGCGCAGGGGCACAAAGTGTGACTAAATGCGACTGGTTGTGGGTTCGATGCCCACTCGGGGAAATGAAACATTTATTTAAATTTATTTGTTTGTTTTTTTTACTGTGGTGCCGAGTTCCGCCACTCAACACGCAAAGCCTTCAGAATTCGGTGCAAAGTGGGGAACGGTGTGTATTGACACTAAGCTCCCTCTGTCTACCCTGCTGTGTACGGGATTTGTAAAGCGTAAGTGAGAAATTAATTTTGGAAAATCCCTATGAGAACAAATTATTATTTTATTGATATGAATTTATAGAAATAATGCGGGTACTTATTCCTGCAAGCAATATGTATTGGTAAAATTGAAAAGACGCTACCAAAGCCACGAGTAAAGCACTAGTTATAGATATTTTTCCAATGCCTATGAAAATTAAAGCTGTCTGCTATTAAGGCTATTACTATTAAATACCGATTCAATTGAATCTCCGAGACTGCGGACTGCTGAGTTAACTCTTAAAATTGAAAATACAATATTTTTCCGAGGCTTTGTAACATTCACTTAGGCTTAATTGGTTGTTCGATTAATTAATACACTCCGCCTGCGAAGGAGCGATAAATATGTTTTGTATTTTTTGAGTTAAGTTTTTAACTTTAGTTTTAGAGTCTGCGATTGTTGAGTTGAGTGAATATCTACGGTTTTACCTATAGCAAAAAAGCGTTTCCCTCACAGCAGGAAATCCATAGGGGAATCTAGTGTTAAAACACTCCGTTCAATAGTTTTCGCCCAATTTTCGAGACACTGTACCGCATAAGCTAGTTTCCTATGTAATATATAGATTTTATATTACTAGAGTCAATTTAATGCCAATTTAATCTACATATTAGCGACATTGAGTGCAGCTTAACATTTATGGACCAAGTAGCAATCTACTCTTTACAACAAAATCAAAGGTTTCGTTAGAAACCTTATTATTCAATATAGACCGAATTAAATTTAAAAAGGGGAAAAATTTTCCATATTTTCGTTCAAAGACGATGACGACGAACAAACTGAAAGTACAGTACGGTCGATGAGTCGTTGTCGTCGTGAAATCAAGTTCTAAAAATCAAGTCTGTCAAAAACTTTAGGGCGGCCACGACTCATCGGTCGTACTGTACCCAAGTTTATATACTCGTAGCTAGAAGCCAGGGCGGGTACTTCACTGACTAAATTACACATTATGTTTGACAACATACGAGTACGGCCCCGAACACTCAATTCACGCGCGGTTTAACGAAAGACAGCATTTCGCATGACATTAGCTGGGAGTTGCCAGGCGATTGAATTTTTATGGACTATTTTTATATTTATATAATTTTTTTGAGACTGAGAAAATGTTGAAATCAAATAATTTCGTTTAAAATTTTCTGAATCATTTCCCTTAAAGTTATTAATGTAGCTTAGAATATGACGATACCTAGTTTTATTTGAACCCATATAGCTCTATGTCTAATTATACCTATGGCATAGTTTCAACTCAAAACGCAATGGCTCCAGAATTCGGCGGAAAAAACGGCGGATACCGCGCGAAGCGGATTTTTTTAAAAAATAACATATCTTGAACTTAAAGATAAGATGGTAACCTCCTAAGCAAGTGTACAGGTAGCAAGTCCCAATCCAATAAAGTACTTGTAGCAGCGAGCAGAGCGGCGAGTAATCAGCTCCAACGAAGCGGCAAAACTCCAGACTGAACATGAACTCGTAATATTGCATTTTTCAAGTGGCATTACGAAGGTTAATCCATTATATACGACTAAGAGAGTTAAGAATTATTTGTTTTTTGATTTGGTCTTGTTATTGATTTTTATTGATATTTTTTCTATTTCAGGTTGTTAGGGAACCTACATTTAAGATATCTTTTGTACAGATTATTCTTATATTTTGACAGAAAAAATGGTAAAAATCTTCCTGCAAAAACGGAGCGTCATGTCGTGGCGCAGTGGGACAGCTTGTGACTGCTATCTCTACGGTTGTGGGTTCGACACCTAATCGGTAATATAAGAAGTCTCGAAAGTTGTCATTTTTTATAATATTATTATAAAGAATAAAGAATTATACTAATATTATAAATTCGCGTTGACCGTCAGACGTTGTACCACTGTACCATGACAGCCTTTATGTATCCAATAGAGTATTTTCAGAAAATTTAGAGCAATATTTCAAAAGGCTTGAGTTATAATACAAAAAGTCTATTCAATACGTAAAATGGTAAGAAGTGGAAAACGTAGTCATTTATCATTAGGCTGTCGTTCTACCAACCACAAGATGAAGGTGCGTAAAATAAACGAAAATTTTCAACCTGCTGTATAACCTGCTATATTCTGAAATTATAGACTTTGATATTATGTGCTTAACTCGTTTTTTTTTTACTTTTAAATTGAAAATATAAATACGTATATATAAATATTTTAACAAAAGCTTTTTCCCGCAAAGAACGGTAGACAGAGGAATCTAGTGTTAAAACACTCCGTTCCTCACTTTCTGCTCAATTTTGGAGACGTGGAGTGTTGAATGACGGCACTGAACATTGTATTTTTATCTGAGCGTGGAAATATCAAACACCCCTGCAATTTTCCTGATTTCCTCTTGAAATGTTAAAATTTATATGCTGTTGTTTTTATATACTTTAGTATTATATCCAAATACCTATACCACCAACCAAGTGATAAGTCACTACGGTCTTTATTTACTGACGCTGACGTAATTTAACGCTGCGCGCCACACTTAATCCCTAGTAGTTCTAATCAAGTGAGTGCTCTTGAACGAGAACGAATTTCATTAGTTGCGAACTTAGACTGTTTACTTATATGTAGTTAATTAGAAGTGCATCGAGTGTTTGAGACTTGAAATGTTAAAGGAAGTATTAACATTTTAAGTAGATAATATAAACTTTTAATTATAAATAGTAAACATAAAATAATAATACTTCCCTTATTCTTCTCTTCTGTAAATAATTATATATATTATCATTATTTTTATAATTTTCCCCTTCACGCTATATTCCGCTGTAGCAGGGTAGGCAGAGGGAGTGTTAAGAGGTGTCTTATGAAGTCTTATTTCCATACATTGTATAGGGTTTGGCAGAACTCAACGCCGCCTATTCATTAAAATAAAACTAATTAAAAAAGCGCTTGATTTAATACTAACGTAATTTTAGAATCAAAAGGAACTTTAATTTTACACATCAGATGCCTCATTTCGAATTTAATAATAACTTTTCAACTTAAATAACTTTAACGCAATAACAATTAAACTTAAGACTTTATTTATTCTTTAAAGTAATTGAAAACTCAATTACCTACGAAGCAAACTGCATAATACGCCCCAACTTGTAACAAACTCGTCCAACTTGGAAAAAGAAGCACTTAGACTGGCCATCATTTTCCTTGGGTTCATTTGAAAAGTTTTAAATAATAGTCTTTATAAAAATAATATAAAATATATTTAGAGGTATATATTTAGGCAGCTGTTCTAGTTTATAGTCTGAGTAGGTTAAAAATAAAATGCTATAACCTTACGAAAACATAATATAAGAGACGAAACACTATGCGAGAATGTTCTCGCTCTTTCTGGCTAACCCGTTAGGGATAAAGCGAGAAACAAAAAAAAAAATTAAAACAACAAAATCATTAAATATATAGTAGCTATTAAGTTCTAATTATTAGTAGGTACTATTATATTAAACGCCAGTAAGTCTTTCCAATCTGCAAATTGTAGGTAATTACTAAGATAAGGTTTCATTTAACTGAACAACCTTGAAATTAGTAAAGGTGAGATTATAATCGCTTTATTTTTTATTTATTTATTATTTTTATTTCTGCGCGACATTGACGGAGTAACTTTTGCTTAATATTATTGATACGCGTAAAATATAATTTAAAATGGGCTTTTCAACGTAAACTTAAAGGTCAAGTATAGAATTTGGACTAACAAGCACTAAGTTAAAAAGTATGTAACTTGCAACACAAAGAGTTGTGTTGACTTCCGCCACTCAATACAAGTCTCGAAAATTTACAGGAAAATTGAGAAAGGAGTGTCTTAACACTACCTATTAAATTTACTAACAATTAAATATCTTTACTTGCAGACATGTAAATAATAGATTTCTCCAAGGGGGAGTCGAATCCACCACTGGCTCGCTTCCTGACAAATACTGTGCCACTGTATATAAATAAGCAATGCTTATAGACAAATAAATAAGCTTCTTTCAGCTTACCACTGCCTAGAACTGAGAAAACAAAAATTCCACTTTTTAATACTACATATCAACTTTACTCTCTTTGATAGCAATAAGTTATCACTGATCGTTCCATTTATAAGAGTTAGGGTACGTTGGTGGTGAACAAATGCCCAGTGTTAGCGCTCCCGGTAAAAACTGATATGGCTAATATTTCTAGTGATACCTTCCAATTAGTTGTGGATTACTAATACTTTTTGGGGTTACGTAGTTACAAAATGATTTTTTTACTCAGTTTCAATTTCAATAGATTCATAGAGTCTACGTTTATTGTACTTATTTGTGACGCGTGTGATTATTAGAGGAAGTATATTCAATTTATTTTCATCTCTACGCTCTGTAGTGTGTGGCCTCCTATGATAAATATATTCGAATATATTACAATAAATATATATAGAATTTCAACTGCGACTCGCGAACACACGGCTTACAGCGGATTACGGGACAATAGCCATTTTGTTATTGAATTCTGAAAGCGTATCATATCTGGACCAATTAATCCCATAAAGAGAACTAAAACTAAAATATTAAACGCTAATCCCAGTTTCAAATGCAAATTTCATTGTAGCATAACGCATAAAGCTTATGTGGATTATTATTAGGAAATGTTTATAAATTAGTTATTGCTTTGCATTTTTTCTTCTTTACGGTTCGTGTTAAACTGGCTAAGAGAAAAGCAGAGAGTCGTCTGTAGGTTCGATTCCCATTCGGGGAAATGAATTATTTTTGCGGGCATTAAGCGCGGCATTGAATGTCTTGAAAATTAAAACTAGGTTCCTCGTACCGACATAGTTGATACAGCGTGAAGCTATGACATCACATAATGTATAATATCAGCCGCGCAACTACGCGGCGTCTAACGCCGAATTATAGCATGTATACGAGTATAGGTTCCTTAGGGAGTGAAGCGTAGAAGGAGAGAGAATTTTGCAAGAATCTTACAGGGTTGGGATGGAAATAAGATTTTACTTTTTATTGCGCCGAGTTTTTTCAGTCCAAACGAAGATGTGGCCTACAAATTACTTAGAAAAAACATTTGAACAAAAAAAACGAACTAAAATCTGACATATCACACATTCGTACGTGGCAAACGATCTGATATCACATTCATACAGTTACAGCGGGTGATAGTTTTTTTCTTGAACGTGATCCTATCACGCGAGGCAATTGGGTTTCAGTACATTCAGTATTCATGGTACTTGTATATACTCGTATCTTGTAGGTCTTGTTCCTTAGTTATTAGATATATTTTTATAATATCGTATCAAGGCAAATGTATCAAGGATTCTACGGAAAGTAGGGTACAGAAGTGTCTTAACACTAGGTTCCCAGGTTCCCTCAGCTTGCCCTACCCTATGTCAGAAATACAGTGTAGAGCAAAAAAAAATCTATAGTATGATGGTCAGTACAAATGTTATAACCTAACGCCTATATTCATAGAATAAACTTGTGCTTCTACATTCTCCACGCGCCGTCGACCTTAGAAGGAACGGGCCAGCTGAACCCTCGCGTTTGTATCAACCAGACCGAGACAAGTGAAGCTAATATATTCTTTTTATGGTCAACTTGGATTTGAATAGGCGATCTTATATGAGTACGAATATGAATACAAATGATACTTATAATGTACCTATAAATAATGCTTGCGTCAATGCAATATAGTGGCGCTACAGCGTTTGACTAAAATCGCGACGGTTGTGGGTTCATTTCCAGTAGATAAATGAATTATTTCCATTTCTTGTCTTACTCGAGAAATGAACTATACGACACGGAAATGTCTTAATGGGAAAGGAGTGTCGTAACACTAAGTTCCTAGGTTTTCTCTGCCTACCCTCCTACGTGGTGGATACAGTGTCTCTAAAAAAATCTAAATAAAACTTCATAATATTAATTATAGATATACCTAACTTAAATTACCTATGATCCCACCATATTCCTTATTACTATAATTCACTTTTATGATGATGATACACACACACACAAAGTGGCAATCAATCAGCACCGCTTGGACAATACCTCCAGGTTATGCGGAGTCACGATCACCGAATATTTGTAAGGATGGGTCACATCTGTCACTATTGAATTTTAGATATATTTTTAGTAATGTATATTGAAAATTAAAGTAAATAAGAGTCCAGTCGTGGAGTAGGGGCATAAGCGTCCGACTGCAAACGCGACAGTAGTGGGTTCGATAACTACTCGAAGAAATGACATTATTTAATATTTGTAATTTTATATGGGAAACGGAAGTTCCTTGATGGCAACAGATTGTCTTAGCATTAGGTAGCCGGGTCCCCTCTGCCTACCCTGCTATGTGCGGGATACAGTGTGAAGCTAAAGAAATGTGGATATTCGTCCAAGTAAAATTATAACCCATAATCATTACTACATCCTCAAAAATACGTGGTTTCTTAATTATTTCTATCATTTCTATAATTTCTAGCATTCCATTAGTTTCAACAGCTTTTCTTAACTCTCAATTAGATAATAAATAACATTATCCGCTATCCGTGCATTTTATGAGCAAAACTAACTGTTGAATGCTGTGTGCATAGCGGCACCCAAGTGGGGTCAAGAACATTTTTATGATGTACCAGTTATACAACTTAGAGTGAAGTGTTCATCCTTAATACAATTAGTTCTTTAGAGTTCCATGCCCGAGGGTAAAACGGGACCCTATTACTGAAACTCCGCTATCCGTTTGTTCTGACACCGTTTTTATATCCAAATGAAAAAAAAAAAACATCAGTATTCAGTATTATTAGCAGGTATAAAGTTCACGGAGCAGGAGTTGGACCCATAAGACTTTTTTGTAACAAAGGAGTTAACAACAAGGTACAACTAACTAATGTTAGCCATGTTAAATATGACTCAGTTACAAATGCAAATAGAGTTTCGGTTCGATGCCCACGACGAGCACGTATGTAATTGCGGCGTATTTGAGTATGTAAACTGGCCACATATGCATACGTCTAGTATATATCTAGTTGTATTTCTCTGGTTTTTCACACGGTTCGTTCTCGGTGCGATCTAAATCTGATAAAAATATTCTTATATCAGAAACAATGAGAACATTCATACTCCTGTTCCGGTCAAGTTCCGCACCAATCACGCATATAACAACGCTTTGCCTTTGCCTATGTTAAGACATTACTTTCCGATTAAGTCACTTCTGTTCCCCTTTTTTTCGAATTCTATAATCATACATTGTCCAAATATAAAAATGGTTTTCACCCATTGTACCCCCAACCTAATATTTCCTTACACAAAACAAAACCAACTCTATCATTTAAACGTGCGTAAAGTAAAATGATAGATTGACTGTTTCAACCACGCACCTCGCGAGTCTCGTCATCATGAGATGTTTTTCGCTAATGATAGAACCAGTTACTGGTTCTATACAAAATAATACGCTAATTAATCATTTTGTCTGTTCTTAAGAACACAATGCTAGTAATTTAAGGGGTAATTTGTTAAAACAGAGGTTTATTAAATAGAAGCCATTGTGGCGCAGGGTCTCAGCGACTGAATGTAACGATGGTTGTTGATTCTATTTCCTAGGGGGAGTGAACTATTTACATTTCTTTGCTCTGAGAGAATAGACGAAGCATTGAGTTCTGCCATTCAATTCGAAATATCTTGAAAATAGAAAAAAGATCTTGACAAACGAGATTATCGAGCAAGTAATTGATCCTAATAGTTACGTTTTTTCCTGTTTTACGCTACGGAACTATAAAAATATTGTATTACTTTCATTTCATAGAAGTATTGAAAACATATACTTATATTGTATTTAAAACAAATGTATTGAAGTTTCGAATTTCAATAGTTTACGTTTGAGGAATAATTGTTTCAATGAATCATGCTCATATTGTATAGTGTGATGGACTTTGTAGGTATGTACTGTAACGTTACAACTTCAAAATCCACAAGCAGCAGTGTTTATATTTATACAGCAGATTTTTTAAGATTCACGCATTTAGCTAGGTATATAGAGGAAACTTAGTTATGAAACTTGCTTTCTCATTTTTCTCTCAACTGTCGAGACATTGCCTTTTCAGTGGCTGAGCTCTCTTTGACTTATTACCCAAATAAGTTAATAAAAAAGTAATTTTCCGCCCTAGGAATAAAACCCACAATCGTCGTGTGTATATAAGTAAATCGCTATGCCGCTACGCTAACACGGCAACAAACAAATTATATCTTTATATTAATAAACAGAAAAGTTTACAAAAAATATTTAAAGATGAGTAAAGCAAATTTGAATAAGCATCCTCAAGGTACGGTACGTGCCGATACATAATCGTGACGCTACGTGACGCTATGTGTAAACACGCCTAATTTGGGTCAAACCGGAGATATATAACAATGTGCCCTTCGTTTTGATCTACAAAACTTTAAAAAATCAGTCAAGTACGAGTCGGACTCGGCTTCTGCGGGTTCCGTATTCAACTTGGCTTGACTATATCTAGAAAATAGGATGGTTGGTAATGACATGTCTTAACTCTATGTTTCTTCTGCCACAGAGAATACACCGTAAAGATATATAATAATAAAAAATATATATATTTCGCAACATTATGTATTTTATAGAATAGGCAAAGATAATCTTCTTAACTAAAGTAACCCACAACGCAATACCCCCCAAATGCGGCGAAAAGTGGGGCGCGAAGTGTCTTGACACTAGCCTCCCTTTGTCGATCCTGCAACATGCGGGAGGCTCTACCTTGAACCTAAAATTACAGCATTGCGTGCTTAACTTACTTACACTTAAATATAAGGTAGATTTATATCACCGCTCGACCAGTATACTCGTATATATTTTCTTATAAGCAAATACAATCTTACGGCTCGTTGACCGATAAATTATAGTGTGTGAGGAAAATTAATATGAAATTAGATAGCGCGGGACCAACTTGTTGTTAAAGAAAATGTTATAAATTATATTAATATAGCAAAGTAAGAAATCCTAATTTTGGTATAGGCTATAAAGATATAGATATATTAGATAGATAGATTAAAAAATCTCAATTAGCTGAGTTTAAATATAATCTTACCCCCGAATGGCGATCGAACCAACACCATCTTAGTTTAAATTAGTCCTACGATGCCACAACGACGAGCGGTGTGGAGTTCCACCAGTCAATACGTAATATTTAAGAAAAATGAGTGGAAATGGAAACCGAGTTTTGACATACTAAGGTTCCTCTCTGAATCGAATAAAAAATTGATTGAAAAAATCAACGATAGATAGATATGTCACACGGGCGTTTTATTTCAATTGTGAAAAGTACACTGAAAGCGACGTGTGCCAGCTTATTTCCTAGCCTGTCGGTCTGTCCGTCGAATGTGAAATATTAATAGCTTTCTCTCTGGATATTTTTGTCCGTCCGTCTGTCACCGGCATTGATTCAAAATAAAAGCATCGGATGCAATTTTAGTGTACAAATGTCCAATAAATCTGCGTAATTTATAATGAAAGCCTATTTATAAATGGTAAAATATGCTACAAGAATTATATAATAACGCTTTAAATTCTTATTGTTTTCCCATTAGTCTGTAGTGAAATATCTGTATCTAGCTAAAAAATAAAACAATTAATAAAAATTAGAGATGATAGGTATTATCAGTTTTTAACAAAAGTATTTAATATTTATATATGAATTAAACATATTCTTTATTTTCAGGAATGGTGGTGAATGGATTTGTGAATGTGGTGATCACAACCATAGAGAGGAGGTTCGGTCTGCGATCGATGCAGACGGGAGTCATTGCTGGGGGGTACGTGAAATGTTTATTTATTTGAATATATATATATAGCTTCATGCTGTTTCCACTCGTAGCAGAATAGGCACACGGAACCTGGGAACCAAGTGTTAAAACATGCCGTTCGAATTTAAAAAAAAAAAAAACAATCTTTACCCCAAATGGGGACAGAATCCACAACCATAGCGAGTGCAGTCAGACGGTGTACCACAGCACCATGACTACCTCTAATTTGTTAAATTTCATAATGATTTATACATATAAATATGCATAAAAATGTATGTTAATGCATCACACTGTTATTCTACAGATACGACATGGCATCATTTGCTTGTCTCGCGCCGGTAACCTACCTGGGTGGCAGGAACAGCGCATCAAAACCAAGATGGCTAGGCTGGGGCGTCCTGTTGATGGGTGCGGGTTCACTTCTCTTCGCCTTACCTCACTTTCTGGTACCACCATATAAGATTGCTGGTGAAGAAATGGATGATCTTTGCACTGTAAATCAGACGGTGGTATGTTTTTTCCTGTTTTTCGTCATTTTAAGTTCATTAATGAATGTTGAATTTGTTTTACTGTAAACGCTGTGGATGTCGTTTAGAACTTCATTCGGATAATAAAATATTTCTATTTCCCACTTTGAATAGACTAAGCAGGGTGTTCCGCCATCATATAAAATGCAAGGCCTCGAAATCATAGTGTCTTGGCACTACAAATTCTTCTCTCTGCCTATTGATCACCCTGCTATAGCCGCGAATAGAATTAGAATTATCGTATGTTTCAGTAATTTATTCTAAGAAATTTAGATTGCAGTCATAATTTTTAGTAAAATTATATATTTTAAAAATGATCTCTTGCTAACGACTGCACAATTAACGGTTAATTTACAAAAATTAGTTTGTAGCATAAATTTCTGTAAAGTTAGTTATAATGTTTATTAAACTACCATGTTTCCAAAAGTATCCTCATAAAATACTTATGAAGATCGTAAGTAGGTATATTGGTTTTGACAAACATCATAAAGAACCCAATTAGCATTACGATGCTAAGAATAAAGATGTACATTTTGTTTAACTATTGAAGTGTCAATATTTTAAACTTATTTTTACGTACACCTTCCGCATCATGTGTAAAAGATAAAAAAACACATTATCTCTCCATTCTCCGCTTATTTTTTTAGAACCTCGGACTATCCTTTTTTCCGTGCTTTTCTACACATTGTTTGCCGCTGTTCCACTGAGCCACGATGGCCTCAATTAAAAAAATGATTTGAAAATAAGCTTTCCTTTAAATGGACCAAACCCAAACTCTACACATTCTAGAAACAGTCTGGTTAAAAACCAGAATTTATACGAGGTAAAATTATTTTTTATATGTGTGAGTGGCGGAATTCACCGTCACCCTTTGCCTCGACAAAAGAGCGAATAAATGAAAATATTAAATATTTAATTTCCTCAGTTGGCAATCGAACCCATAACCTGTCTCCTGTGCCGCGACTGACCTACACACACACACATACACATCTATTTTACAAATCCACACAAACACTAATTTATCGTGTCATTCAAGTGGATCTACCAGCCTCCATCAGCCCATTGATCTATTCACGAGATCCCATTCAGGTTGATCGTTTCTTTTGTGAGCGCATTATACCGTTTCAATGCGCTTGCGTCGACGTTGTTCCGCTTTATTGTGACTGGAGGAAGAGAGGGCCGAGGACGGCCGTCTGGGAATTTCTGCTTTGTTTTTCACTTTATTTGTTATTTTTTTATCTATAGTTGTATTTGCATATTATTTTTGTTATTTGCAGCTTCGCTCTGTATCTCGCATATATACTCGTAGTAGAAGTATATAGTTAGAGAGAACCTAGTGTTAAGACACTCCGTTCCTCACGGAACGTCACGCAATAAACTAGTTCTAAAAATAATAATGTTTTAGTACTACTATATGCGGGTTTCCTTCGTGAAGCTAAAAAATATATAAATAAATAAAACGAATAAGTACTAGACAGTGGATATTACGGGTCAATGGGGCATGTAATATATGAATGTATTTATTATCATCTGCTCAGATAAGGAAAAAACAAATCCTAGTAAAGTTAGCAAAATGAGTTTCAGGGAAGGGTGGCCCTACTTTATCTAATTAGATGGTACATACATCATTTTTATAAACTGATAAAATTGGAAAATTCTAAATTTATCTGATCTAAAAATATAATAAAATAGTAAAATTGCAAGAGGTGTAAAAAATATTATAATTATTGATAAAAGTTAACCAAATGACGCACTTTTCCTATTAAAATGAATATTAACAAATATATATTTCCTTAGTCCAGCTGGAAAGAGGAGCCTAGTGAGGGTGGAGCGTGGGCCGTCGCAGTGTTCGTGGTGGCCCAGCTCCTGCACGGTGCGGGGGCTACGCCTTTATTCACTTTGGGAGTCACGTATATAGATGAGAACGTTTCTAAGAAAATGTCTTCAGTTTATTTAGGTAAGTACAAGCACCAAGTTATATATTAAGAATTTATTGCTAAAAAGTAAATAATATTTTTTTAATTTATGAAAAAGATCTATCTTTATAAGAAACTAGCGACCCTCTTGCGGCTTCGCCCGCTTTTACTACTGGATTATTCATATAATGTATGTTTGCAAAGTACATAAGATAATGTGAAAATTAATGAAACCCTAATGCAACCCGCATTTTCGTAGTTTCAATAAGGATTTTCCAATTGTTTTACACAGCAAAGATTTTTTAGTAGGTACCGTAATTTTAAATCTGTGCTATCTTTTCAAGTACTTATTAAAATATATTTAAATGACTATTTTTAGATAGTTAAATGACTATTTTTAAACGGAAGAAATTATAAACAAAAACCTACCTACTAATAACTACTACAAAAAATATGAAACCAAACATATCGCGCTGAAATAACACATTCAACTCCAATTATCCAATACGTGCAAACGCATCTAAATCTTCGTTGCTATAAAGGCAGGCGGGTTTTTTTTTGCTTGTGGTTAATGCTGAAGATGGTATTCTGTCCCTGATGAAAAGCAAGCACTACGTGGCTGCCTGTGAGGAAAATTAAATAGAATGCATCGGCCGGGAATCGAACCCGGGCCGCCCGCGTGGCATGCGAGCCTTCTACCACTGAACCACCGATGCGTGTAAGGTGCGCGGCGGACGCATGGCGAGTAGCGAGCCGTTTCGCAGCAAGGATTTTTTGATATTGTAACAACTTCTAAAGTACTTATTAAAATGAAAAACAGTAAAAGACAGTTTTGATCTACATTAGATGACCAACTTAACTAATATACTTATTTATATGCTGAGAGTAAGGAATAAGTGAAACATAGCTGATGTGTCAACGGCGTGATGTGTCAACAATTAAATGCGTTTTTCTGTAAAACTATTCGCAATTTCGAAATAGTGTAAAAAGCAAATTTTATCTTCGTTTAACGTAGAAAATTAATAAAGTATTTTAAAGGATAAGGATTAATACCATTATGGAAAAATATCCCTCACAATAAAAAATATATTGAAATTATTATTTTTAGACAGAAAAATGATCACTACACGTTATTCTTAAAAGATAAAAATATGCCGTCGCGGACTTTTTTGTAGATCTTATTAAGAGGAACAATACTCCAGTACATTATTTTCATGTAGTACTTACCATTAAAGCAGCGCATGCGCGAAAGTGTCTCAACGGGTAGGACTTTATACATATTTATCGTATTTATGTTAATTTACATAAGAATGTACAAATAATAAACTATATATAAACCTTCTACGAAAAATACTCGACCTAATGGTGAAAACCAGATCAAAATCGGTTGGGTGGTTTAGAAGAAGAAGAGTTAGAAACAACAGACAGACACGAAAAGCGACTTTGTTTTATAAGATATAGGATAACCACATTTTTTATATAAAAAAAACATAATGATAAAACAAAAAAAATGTGAAAATAGAACCAAATTTTTTATACATATGCATGTCAAGGGGGTATCCCTTAGAGCAGGTTAGACAGACGAGATTTTGTGGTAAACACTCTGTTTGTTGATTAGCAGAACACTACGCCGGAATTTAGTGAACTTACCAGAGCCAGGAAATGAAAATAAATAATCTCCCGATTGGCAATCGAACCCAAGGATTTCGCATTTACAGATATTATCAGCTACGCCACGACAGACTCATATGTATGTGTACCTGTTTCATATTTAATATTTATAATGTATTTAATAAACGAACCCTATTCCTCTTATCTTTTTAATATTACAACTGAAACTGATATTCTAGAAGGACTTCAGAACTAAAACTTACAAGGGAAACTTTATTAGAGCTTTAAGCGCTTAGTTCCATTAGCTTTTAAGAACAATATCATAACGAATGTAAACGGCCGCGTTAGTTGCTAACATAGGAAAGCACTCATGTGTGGGACTGTAGAGTGAAACCTTTAGTGTTGTTTGTTACTTATTGTTTTTTATTTATCTATATCTAAAGTTGTAGTGTTTGTTTGGTTGAACAAGTAATCTCAGAAACTTCTTCTTTTGAATTGGAAGATTTTTTTTGATAGTCAATTTATCGAGTGTTATTACAAGACGTTAATCGCTTTGATGTAACTCACTGGACCTGCGGTCAGAGTTATAAAATAATTATAAGACATATAAAAAAGTAAGAATTATTTGCGTCTAACTTGATATCTATTTAGCTATAAACGGAATATAGTTTTTGTGTAATAATCATTTTCAAATATTATAATACTTTATAAGTTACGTAACTTAGAGTTACTACACATTTTATTTTAAAATTCATAGTGTGTTTAAGTTTTATGTTGCTATTATATTTTTAGTATCTATGTAATTATTTGGTATAACATACTAATTATATTTATGTATTTTTTATTTCATCATAAAATATTATATACAAAAAATAAATAATAAATAAAAATATTTTCTGAAACATTGTTATACCTACCGTAGCTGTGTTAGTCATAAGCTAAGATTTTGAGTCCAAGTTGTTTTAAAAACCTCAAATATATGAAATTCGTAAGGCAAATGTTTTAATCTTTGTAGTTACGTAAAATGTGTCGTTAAGCTACGCAATTCAATAAGTAAAATATAAACAAACGTATATAGAATCCAGAGTGATATATCACAAAATTCCGTCTACCTTTTATATCACATATACTCAGCTTGTCGTCGTCCTTGATAATGTGGACTATAAGTCGTAAAAAGCAAACACCTAGTTTTCCCTGTTCAAGTAGAAATTTCTGGAAATTCTTTCTGACTGCTCTTCTACACTCCTTAGCCTACCTTCATGCCAAACTTTATAAGTCCAGTAGTTTCTTCTGTGCGTTGTCAGTCACTCAGTAAAGAAAAAAATATTAAAACAATATAGGAATAGATTGCACAAATACAATCTACATACATTGTTAATTAGAAAACCAAAAGGCAAATCCCAGAGCAATTGCAACAGAAATTCACACATCGAGGTAGTTTCTTCAGACAGCTAGCTTAATTAAGTTTTGTTCACCATCACCTGACGCTTTATTACCTATGCAATAGAGACTACAATGCAAACAAAAACACCTGTCGATGGCAACAGTCGATACATGACATGAAATTAATCCGGTCCCGCTACGAAATGCATTTCCTGTAAGGCACTCCCCAGACGATCAATGAATTGTATAATATTTGTCTATATGTATAGTAAGTTACTTGGTTTTCGCTATTTATTAATCACTAATTATGAAATCCTTTGTAGCCTTTGTAGTGGACGGTGCCTGTGAACGCGAGTATCGCGGGTTCGATTCTTACTTCTGGGAAATAAATTAATTTTATTTCCTCGGTTTAGTAATAAGACAAAAAGTAACGTTGAATTCTGATACTCAACATAAAAAATTGGCGAAAAGTCAGGAACGGAATGTCTTAACATTGAGTTCATTTTGCATACCCTGCTTTGCGAGAAGAAGCGTGAAGCTGCTATTTTTTAGTTACGAAATCGTTGAGCATAGGTGTATCGCAATAAATAATAACATACTTTTTATTTATATCATCAGTTCAAAGATCAAAATGTGATTATGCTAGCTTTTGGCAAACTGAGCAGATTTTAATATTAGATTACAGATCAATTTTAGATATTACATGTACGAATGGAGATAGCAGTACGTTCCTTGTGAATTAGGGGATAAGTTACATTATACTGTGCGCTTTATTTATTTATTTATTTATTTATTTATTTATTTATATATAAATATTCTTCGTAAATTAATTTAACATAAAAATATTTGATATAAAACAAACCATTTCACAGCAGAGACGAAGCCGTACGTCTAAAGTTATAGACTATTATTAATAAAGTATACCTACATATTTCCAATGCATTGACCATTATAAATAGTCATCTTGGCACCTTGTCTACTATTAAATTATTACATAATTATTGTTACAGCTAATAAATGCGTCGGCCTTGTTTTATTATTATATTTGTTATTTGTTTAATATTTTTTCCTAGCTAATTATCTGATTGTATACATGCAAGATTTATTTCTCATGTTTTTTATTCTTTTAACATATTCTGAATTGAGCACCTACATTGCTCATCAAAATAATTCAATGATACATTTATTTATTCTCAAACAAAAATCTCTTTATGTGAAAAATCATATGGTCGGTCGGTCGTTCTTTGTTTATAGTTTTTAAATCTATGTAAATTATACACACATACATACAAATTATACATATGTACGTACATGGATTTTGCCAAATAAATTATGTGTGCGATTTTATATTTCATAAATAAAATGACTTTCGCGATGTTAATCCGGTTTAAGTTCCGTTCCCCGCGTTAACCTAGCATTAACCCTCTATACAAGTAATCGGGACATGTCACCGAATGTATGTTAGGGCTTACTCAAGTCCAGATTTGCAATGTGAGCAATGCCATTACCCCGCCTGAGCCACTTCCGACGCAGGAGTGCCACGAGAGGGCGGAGAGGGCGGAGAGGGCGGAGAGGCTCTAAGAAAAGAGCGGGCGTGGATAGAGACCACTCGAAGTATCGAGATGCGGGTCGTGTGTGTGATCCAGTGGAAGATTTAAGATATATATTTAGTCCCTATCTATGAGTGTAAAAAAGCAGCTTTAGCTATTTCCGCGGTTACGTAGATAAAACTTTACCGTAGAGGAAATTTTACCGTTGAGTTGTAGAACTCAACACTGCGTTTTGCTTACCAGAGAGGGGAAATGAAAAATAAATTAGACACAATCATTTTCCCCACGAAGTGATCGAACTCACAATCATTGCGTTTACAAACATATGCTGTCCACAGCGACACAAGGGTCTGTGTGGGACCTTACCTTTACCTCCGACTAAAATTAAAGACTATAATGGTAAACATTGCATTTAATCTGAGCCACGTTGTAATTGAGTCACTGTAGCTATAAAATATTTTATAGTTCGATAACAATAGCGTGTAAAACGCACTGTAGTGACGCACTTTTGCATATCAGACTAACGACACCTTGTGAAAGTTATTACGGCAATTATAGTGCCATATATAGTTTTGTCCCAGTATGGAGAGGGCTGAGAACGTAGTATCTTATATAATTAGTTACGCCGATGTTCCTTTGTTTGCTTTTCTTCCAGGAGAAAGAGGTAGGCAAAATAAATGACTGTTCTTCACAAAGAAACAAACTTAATATAGATTCCCTAGAACGGTATTTAAACCAACTATTAATATGTTCAGCTATGTCTTACAGAATAGAATTAATTACTTTTTTTTATAGAATTACAACATAATAGAATATCTACATAAAATCTTTCACTGTATCACAATCTTTACACATCGCGGCTTTTAGCTGTGAAAACAACGTGAAGGGGTCGCAAGTAACGGATACACTCACGCTGTACCTGCCGGCGAGGCGCGGCTCCTCTTTGAACAATGGAATGACACTTGAGTATTTATCGCACTTATACATTGACGCCTTTATAGTGGAGTGAGTGTACGACTTCACGTGATGGTTGCTAGTTCGATGCTCAGACGTTTATATTATAGAAGAAAATGTAATGAAAGAATGAAATTCTGGTTAGACAAGTCGCGATGTAAGATTTATAAAATGGGTGAACATTGGAGGGCGGAGTCACCAAATTTTGACAGAGATTCTTAGGAAAATTGATACAAAATTACATTAATATTTAGGATGTGCCCAAATATTACGTCATCGAGGCCAAAATGTTTTGGCAGTTTTGATTCGTAAAGAAACAGAAGACACCATGCCCAAAAAACAAAACATAACGCCTCGAAAAATTCGGCGAAAATTGGGAAGCTGTCTTAACAGTAGGTACCCTGCTGTGCGCAGGGTGCAGCGTGAAGCTGATTTAATTTAATTTTTATTTTTAATTGTATTCAGAATGTAATGAAATTCAATTTTTTTGTGGAATTTCAATAAAATTTTGAACCATAAATGTGACGGATTTTTTAAACAATAGAATGGTACTTGAATGTTAATCCCTCTTTTATATTGTTCTAGGTTTGAGGGTTGATATAAGCTACCATTTATATTCTTTTAAGAACCCTGTATTTGTACGTGTAGGTTTTTTTATTTCACACATTGTCCGCATATTAAGCCGAGTAAACATAGAAAGCTAAGACACTGCAATAAGTAACGGAACTTAACGCTGGACGTTGTATTGTAGAGCAGGCAGAGGAAAATATGTTTGTTTTTATATAAAAATACGGAATTAGGGGTTTTTTCAGTTTACCTTAGGCTTAAAGTCCTAGGCACTGCTCTGAGCATGCAACATGCTCATTATCAAACATGATATGCTGCTGAGAATGAGAATGCTGAGAAATTTCAACAAAAAAGTAATACGTTTACTATTATAGAAATAATTAAAATATGAAAAAAGTAATACTTGAAATTATTGCTTAAGGTTAAATTTTTTACTTATACACATATACATGTATATTTAAGTGAATTGTCAATTTATATTTCAAGGGAACCTAATACATTCCTGTTTCCCATTTTCCTCCCAATTTTCAAGATAATGCATGTTGATTGGTGGAGCTCAACGGCACGCTTTTTCTTAATACTAGAGGTAGACGGTATACCTACTAGCATTTTCAATTTAATACTTTAAAATAAATCATAATATATATTTTTATTTTTAATGAAAAATGAATTATAGGGTGTACGCAAACAGCAAACGACGTGATATATTGCTGAAGTTTTTTTATTTTATTTTACTTTGTGGAAGCGTACCCTACCAACTGTACTACCCTGACACCCCACACATTATATTTTAAAATACTTTTAACAGTATCCTCTATGACACAGTAGCTAAAAGTAACTAGATACAATTTGACGGTGTTGTGGGCTCGACTCCCAGCAATATCGATGAGTAAATTCTTGTAACTTTTGATTGCGTTGACTTAGACCCTTGATTTTTCTGTGGTTCTAGGAACCATGATCTGACTGACCGACTGTTTTAGCATCGATTGACGATTCCCACTGGGGATAAATTATTTTTATTTCCCCGTTGAATATTTAATATTAATTTCAACTCGATATTTTTACGCAATCTCGAGATCGAATATCTTATGCATATCAATTTTATAATATGCACATAACTATGAGAGGAAACGAGAGATATCTTGCATAAAAAAAATCTAAAACTAATTTTTACTTCTATTAACTTACTTTTATGATATAAGAAAATTATAATTGTGTTATTTCAGGTGTTTATTACACAATGGCTGTGGTGGGACCAGCGCTGGGCTACGTGCTCGGGGGACAAATGCTTAAAATTTACACTGACTTCGCCAACGTTGATTCTGAAACGTAAGTGTAACGTAACTGTATTCTCATTTTTTTAAATATTTTTTACGGCTACACCTTTTTATATATCAGGGTAGGCAGAAACTTGTGGCAATACACTCCGTCTCTTTGTTGCGAGTAGCAGCGTTCTACTCCACAAGTAGGGCGTTAAGTTTCACTTTCAAAATTACAATACCACGCTATAGGAGGGATACAGTGTGAAAATAAAAAGAAAAAGGTCAAAATTATCCAAAATTTCCAAGGTAACTAAGCCCAGTTGCCAGGCGCGACCTCACCTTACCTGCTAGTCGCTACCTAATTATTCGTGGCCGTCTTCACGTTTTTAATATTTCACGGCAGCGACACGGCTTCATTCAGCCAGCCCGGGCTCTCGCTTTCATCTTATTGTGAGTCAACTTTTCAACTTTTGCAGCGAAATTAAAACCACCGCTCCATACTTTAATGGCTTCCTAAATATAATTTGCGGAATAAAATCTTTCAATGATCCTGGTATTTTAAACGGTTTCCTTTTTAAATTAAGCATAATGGAAATTTGTTAAGATTTTCGGGTGCGATTAATATTATGGTATTTTTAAGGTTCCGTACCTTTTAAGGAAAAAAGGAACCCTTATAAAATCACGTCTGTCAGAGGCGCAAAATTTGGTATTAAACCTACTACTTCAAGTGAGGTATCAGATGAAAGGGTTCTGCTAAACTAACCTTGAATTTCAGGAAAGAGACCTCCCATTTTTGTACGGAACCCACGGTGAGCGAGCCCGACTCGTGCGAGTTATCCGGTTTTTTATTATTAGTTTTTTATCTCAAATCTAAGAAGCCGCCATCGTAGCACAAATTTTGTTAAAATGTTGTCAGTATTTCGCAACAAACGTAACAAAGGGCTATGAAAAGAATTAAACGTCAGAAACCGTCTCGCTGTCCACGTTTGTTTGTTCCCGTTGACCGTTCAACTGGTAGCTTTTACTAGATCTTATTTGCGGCTCTTTTAAACGAGTAAATTTATGACCAAAAAGAAACTGAGCGGGTCCTGTTTTCTTTAGAAATGCAACGATAATGATAACAAATATAGAGCTTTTATAAAATGCTTAGATCTTTTAAAAAATATTCATGACAACTGGGTATTTTTAATTATAATTCGTATACTCACGCAATGTCGGTGCATAGTGTACGGAGTGTCTTAACACTAGGTTCACTCTGCTTACCCTTGTTACACGGGTTGGTGATATTTCTCAAGCAACTATAATTAAAACAATGACAATATTAACTTAGAAAGCAGAATAACGTATTGTATATATTATATCCGTGGCTATGCAAATGAACAGTCGTCGAAACGTTGAAATATACAGGCGATCCCTAATGAATAAGAATAATAAACCAATGTCGGTATTATGCAAGATAATATTATGAAAAACTTCATTTTCCACTCATTTATTATGTTCTGTATGGATTTATTTGGTTTCGCGCTGCACCCCGTACATATCGGGTTAGGCAGAAGTCCACAAATTTTCCACCTAATTTTCGTGGCTTTGGGTGTTTAGTGGCGGAGTTTAACGCTGCGCTTGGTCTTGTTACCACACCGAGAAAATAATAAAAAAATTACCGTCGAACGATGACAATTATTACTATTTTCACACAAACATACGAATATGATCACTTATTAATTGCAAATTATATTTGGCCAAAAGCAACTCTTTTATATGTAACCTGACTCATTATTATACACTCATATATAACTTCGTAACTCATTGTTCCAGGCTGGGTATAACCCCACTCAGCTCCTCCTGGATAGGCGCGTGGTGGGTGGGGTTTATATTCTCTGCGGTGCTGTGCCTTATCGTCGCGCTGCCACTGCTCGCGTTCCCATACGAGCTGCCAGGTTTGTATGCCTATGTTAATTATGTGAATAATTTTACTATATATGCACATAGTGTATGAATTTGATATGTTTGGCCGCAATTAGTTATGTCGTGGTAACTAATGAAAATTAGTGTGAAAGACGATATCGCAACTAGTTGTGGGTTCCACTTGAAAGAATGTTTTAAATTATTTTCATAGCCTAGCCATAGGTAAAAGTAGGTTTTTCAGCTCTGATTGTCGTACAATATCATGTGGGCTTACCGTATTTTGTAGTTTTATTTTTTCTTAATAATTAGTAATCCTACATTTAATAAAACATGAATCCTTGTTTTGAAATACATAATTTTTGTGATTTTTGTTGTTATTTTTTTATCATTTCTAAAACAGGAGCGGCAGAAATTCGGGCATCCAAAGTATCCGAAGCTCATGAAGGTGCGGCCACTAAGTCGGCGGCGTTCAGCGCATTACACGAACTGCCTAAAGCGGCTGCAGCCCTCTTCAAGAACCCTACATTTATGTTTCTTAATCTAGCTGGTGCAAGTGAAGGAATGCTCATATCCGGTTTCGCCGCTTTTCTCCCGAAACTTATTGAAAATCAATTTTCTGTAAGCGCTTCTGAGGCCGCCATGTTATTAGGTTAGTGCCTCATCTGCATTTGAGTTCGGAAGCGACGTTGGAGTAAAAAACTAATTTAATTATAAAAAGCATATTTTCTTTCCAGGTGTAATAACAGTACCAGCGGGTGGAGGCGGAACGTTTTTAGGAGGTTGGCTGGTTAAACGCTGGAAGCTCAACTGTGGGGGCATCATTAAGCTGTGTGTGGCCGCGACCCTGGCGGCCGCCGTGTTCTGTATATCTTTTGTACTGAGCTGTGACGACTATCCCTTTGCAGGTGTCACCATACCGTATGACAGTCCTAGTGTTGCTAAGTGAGTGGCATCTTGTTAGCGTAACTATCAGAAAGTACTTGTTTTTAATAATCTTTACTAGGATACGAATATTTTTAATGTTAAGTACATTAATTTAATTTTAAGTTCAAAATCAATGTACCTAATCAGAGGTCCTCGCAGTTTAGAGATACAAGCGTGTGACTGTGAACGCGACGGTTGTGGGTTAAATTCCTCTCGTGGTAATGAAATGTTCAATATTTTCATTTTCTCGATCTGGCTGTAAGGCAAACACAACACGCAATGCCTCAAGAACGAAGTTACTTGACACTAGGTTCCCTGTATCTTCCCTGCTAAATGCGAATTACAGCGTGAAGCTAAAAAAGAGAAAAAATATTTTTTATTCTTTTTTCCTCAATTCCAGCGCAAGCCGTCTAACAGCACAGTGCAACCTAGCCTGCTCGTGTTCGTACTCGCGATCAACAGCTGTATGTGGTGCGGACGGGCGCGCGTACGCGTCGCCGTGCCACGCGGGCTGCGTGCGCGCCGCCCGGTACGGAGCCACCACGCTGTACGCGGACTGTGCGTGCGTGAGCGGCGGGGGGGTGTATACTACTGGTGAGTTGGGTTTAATAATATAGAGAAAATGATAGGGAAACGTATGTAAGACGTAAGAATGAGATTATTTTAGCTTCTAGCTGTATTCTGTATGTAGCCGGGTAGGCAAGGGGTCTACAACGTCGCGGTTAGCTTATTTACGAGAATGGAGAAGTGAAAATATTAAAAATTTGTTCCCCCGAGTTAGAACCGAACTCACAACCGTCGCGTTCAGAGTCATACCTACCTAGTACGCTGCTGCAGCGAGAGGTAAGGGCCAAATGTATAATAGCTTGTTTCTCTTGCCATGCGGGATGTGTGGACATGTTTAATGAATGGGGGCCAATGTTTTGCATATAGAGTGCGTGTAGATAGTAGCATACTTTATACTACTGATAAGTAAAATTTAAAAAAAAAAGTAGAACACATAAAGATTAACAAGAAATTGCAATCATTTTTAACAAAAACACTTTCCACTACACACTAGCGACCGCCCAGGGGCGCCGGATAAAAAGGGCGCCGTAGACGCCCGTTTAGGGCGCTTTGCGCAAAGATGTCTCCTCGCTGCAGTGGCGTAGCTAGGGTATTTGCTGCCCGGTGCGGCTTAGGGGACTTGATGCCCTTTAAAATGGTCTAACATCTAAAAAAAAAACAAAGTCATCGTCGTCTTTGATATCTAAAAAAAAGAAAACAAAGTCATCGTCGTCTTTGATATCAAAAAAAAAACAAAGTGATCTTAACAACATTGAAAATATAATTGCAGAAAACATAGACTTTGAATTCCTAATAAAAGAGTTCGCAGATAGAAAGGCTAGAAGAAGTGAAATTTTATTAGTTTTTGTCATTATTTATTTTTTAAATAGATGGTTATGTACTCATTCCCTTTTTTGTATATTATTGAAATGTAGTTAGGGTGCGCCGAAAAATTTCGCCCAGGGCGCCGGTAGTGCTAAAACCGGCACTGCCACTACATAAAATAAATTTCAATTACAGAAGACAACCAAACGATATCCTATGAAGCTATAAACAACGCGTGCAGCTCGGAGTGTCCGTACCTCTGGCTGTTCGTGTTCCTCTCCTTCTGCGTGATGCTGTTCACTTTCATAGCGACGATGCCCGCGCTGTCCGCTACTTTAAGGTAAGTTAGGTTAAAAGACTACTTGTAAAGGCCTGTAGAAGAATGACAACAATTTATAAAGAAAGTTTCACAATCAGGACAAAGTAGGTACGTATATATAAAAAATCCAGTAAATGTATTGAATATTTTATATAGGTTCTTCAACTCGTTTGCAATGTAACATTTACGCGGAAAAATTTTTAATTCCTTTCTCCGCACTAAGATAAAACGTGTATTTAGGTTTAAAAACAAGAAACGATTTAATTTGATTTGATTAAAATTGTCATTTATTTATTCAACAGATGTGTTCGAGAAGATCAACGTTCATTCGCATTAGGCATCCAGTGGATACTAGTCCGTTTGCTCGGCACTATACCCGCGCCGCTACTCTTCGGCTTCCTCATAGACCTGTCCTGCAGACTGTGGACCAGTGGGGCTTGTCAGCTGTACGATAACTACCATATGAGCAGGTAACTTTAGGGATACATATCTATATTAAAGTAAATGAGTAAATATTTATATTAACGAATTATAAGTAATTTCTATTCTTGGCTCTTAACACGCAATGTCTGGAAAGTGTGTCCTACTACATATGGGATAGGTATAGTATTAAGCTGCAATAACTTCATGACAAAGGCTTATCGATATTAAATGGAGGACAGAGTTAAGTAGACAATTCCCTGTGGCGCACAGACAAAGTGTAAAAACAAATGTAGGTAATATTACTGACGAAAACTATTATTATAATAAATGACTGACTGTTAACACAATGGTTGTGGGTTCGATCCTCACTCGGCAAACTGATTAGATATAAATGACAGCTTGGAATGTGCAATGTTTTGAAGTTGAGCGAAAAATCGAGAAATGAGTTTCTTAAGACTACTCTAGGACGCTCTCAGCCTACAATATATTACTAGAGGTACCTGAAACTAAAAAAAATAATAATTAACATACATTACTATTCTTTCAGGTACATGCTGGCATTAGCCTTAGTAGGTAAACTGTGTTCCGTATTATTCTTTTTCTTCGCATGGTGGTTTTACCGACCGCCCACCGCCAAGAACGCCATTAGTCCCGCCATAGACTTGACCCACGAGAAGGCCAATGGTATACCCACCATCGCCAACGGGACTTTAGACAGAAGCAATGGTTATTGTAACGCTGCTTTGGAGTGTAGTGATCATTTGTAAATTTATAGTCTTAGTTGTGAATGTTTATAAGCATGTGACGGTTGCGGCTTCGATATATGTTTGGGGTAATACCTATTTGTTATTGTAATCTTTACAGATTACTTTAGTTTTCCTTACCTAAGTCTGTTTTTGTCTGAGAACTGAGTATTTTGTCACATTTTTTTACCGTTATCAAAAATATAGGTAGTGCATGAATATTAAATTTTGTGTAAAACATTGTATGTAACTAAAAATAATGTAAAAATACACGACAAAAAGTGACTTTTCAATAGGTACTGAGACTAAAATTTAATACTATAATATTTAGTACGTATACCAACTTGTAAATTGATGTATTAGGAACACATCAATTTTCAATTAAAAAAAATATGTTCTTAATTTTCTTAACATTGGGTAACCATAAGGAATTGTGGGAGATCGGTTTATATGTGTAGTTTAGTAGGTGCATATTATTATTAATTTCTTCCATAACGCCTGATTAATTATTTTCTAGACGATTTTTTTTTATTAATTATGGTTGTGTAGTTTTTGGACAAACTTCATGGCTGATTTCAAACTGTTCGATTGGCAAATCTTAGATTTTACTAGAAAATCTTTGTATTTACTAAGTATAGCGTTGAGGTATTGTAGTAGCATGAAAGATTTATATTTAACGTTCCTTTCGTTTTCTACTTACATTTTTAAATTTATACTTATAGTGAGTATAAAATCCGATAGTCCACTAATTCACACTTTACAATATTATTTTTCTTGAAATAGGGTCGTATCCCTAAAATAGGGTCTTGGTTGAATTATAAACGGAGGTTTGTGAGATTTTGTTTATCATAATCATAATAAATATGTGTTAATTAAGTATTTATTATAATTAATCTGTGATGTGATAGAATAATAATTTGTTTGTCATATCATTTTTATCTATATTTATATGTGTAATTTAGAAGGTATGAACATAACTAGCCTTAAAAATGTAAGCTTCATAAATACTGCTCTTTATTAAAAATAAAGTATGAGTTGACTATTGAAAATACCATGATTTATTTAATTGTTCAAAGATTTTACAAACGCTAAAACACATTAAGTACTTTTTCTATTAAATAATAATGTAAAATGATTTTTAAAAAAGTACATTTAAAAATGCACAATTATTAAAAGTCTCTTCGTTCTTAATTATATTTATTTATAACAAAATTTTAAATTTGCTAATTTCTTTATATAAACAAAGACTGATTATTCATTTAGTTTTATCTAGATGTATTTTGTTGTTTCTAGACATAGATAAGATATTGAATGTGAAAAATGTAAGTCAAATAAAAAAAATATAAACCTAATATAAATCCTAAGTGTTAATAATTTTAATTTTGAATTGATTTTAAATTAAAAAAATCTTTTATTTTATTTCAAATATTTTTTTTAATAAATTTCATTTTTTTATTGTATAACAATACCGTATATGCATTACTTAATTGTTAAATTCATATATAGATATATGTAATTACGTAATATAACAAATACATATTACATTGTATAATAGAAACATATTATTTAATTGGACTAGTATTTCCAAGAACCATACATTTTTGTAAATAGTTAAGTAATTAGAATGTATTAGAAAAAAATATTGTAGTTGTTTACTAATTTATCACAATTATTGTAATAATAATTAATCGTGTTCATTCAACTACCAAGTCAGAGGAGTGTAGGTTCGTTTTTCATTATTCATTATATAAATGATTATATCTGTATAAGTAATTACATTAATATGAATGATATTATTATAATTATAATCAATTTTACATAACTACGAGGTCCACAGAACTATTAAATTTCACAAATAGAGTGAAGTTATTAGAATTTTTACAAATATGTATTTGTATTTTGTATTATATCTGTAGATACACTTAGAGTAAGAGTTTTGACATTGTACAATTTTACACTATTGATTTGATTGGGATTAATAAAATATATTAAATATGTTTCATTGTTTCGTTATTTGTCTTTTTTTGTTTTTTTTTTTACCTACACGCTGTATCCCGTACGTACCATGGTAGATAAAGGGAACCTGGGGACCTAGTTGTCAAGACAATACAAATTAAACACCACAATAAATAGCAAGCAATATATATTTCAAAGTCACAAAATAGTTATAACTTAACAAAATTCTGATAACACTAGTTCATATTAATATATTATAGACCAATCAATCTCTAAGATATGTCAGAAGAACTTAACACCTTGGTTTTCATCAAATTCCATTAACTCACATTTGCCTTTGACTTCTAAAGATTTTAACGCTTTTACTAGAATATTCATGTCAAGACCGTGGAATTCTGAAAAAAGAGATTAAAATATATTAAAAAAAAACTAATTTGACGTTATTGAGATATATTAATGTTGATGTAAATGTACATGGCTTGTTATTGGAGGAAAATTAGAGGAAATAATTATATTTAAATTTATTAAAAATTCTACAAATTACAAAATTTACTGTATATTTTGAAAACTCTCATATTGGTCATTTATTTAATTGTGATAATTGGGATAATGCCTCCTTTTTTATTGAAAATAATCATTGATCAATTTTAAACAATTGTTTCACTCATATTGGAATTGTTGAGGAACTATGTCGTTTGCTGTACTTTTATTTACACATTTAATTCTATTGAATAAATTTTAATAAATTTAGGATCCAGGTGTACGAAAAATTTAAGGGGCAATGCAAGTGATCAATCAAAATATGATTTAAAGTAATAATGCTAGATTTTTTTAAAAAATTATATGAAAAATAAGTATATTCACTGTCACATTAATTTCTTAGGTAGTTCCACATTTTATTCTAAAATGTTTTTAGCCTCTGTAAAATGGTAGTTAGAGAAAACGTGTCAAACGCTAAGTCCTGACATTTCTTCCTTGTCCACTGCCATTAACCATTTATTTATAACTCATAAAATGTAACACATAAATGACTTATCTTAGTAATGATTTTTTAACTAACCTTCTCCCACAGTATTATCGCCCTCCCTCAACTCAAAGATTGTGCAAACCGAATTATTTAAGCCATTACAACTCGCCCAATTATAAATCATATTACCCCACTCATCTAACGAGTGCCAATAAATCTCCCATACATTTTTACTTTTATCTATTGGCGCCGCTTTGCCATTTTTCCCCATATCCTCCAAAATAAGTAATAAAGCTTCTGATGATAATTTTCTATTTATTGAGGGATTATTAAATAATGGGCTGTTTTGTGATTCTCTGATGTCTATGGTAGACTGCTTGGTTACTTTAAGATAATTAGATATAAGTTCTTGCCATGCTTCTAACTGTTTTGTTCTTGTTTCGGAGTGTGGTTGTATTCTAAAAAAGTAAATATTTAAAAATAAAATTATAATATTGTTATTATATTTATAGTCCATGCTAGGAGGCCATGCTATGCCCCATTATAGAGACATTCCATGTTGATTGGTGGAACTTAACGCTGCCCATTACTTTGTGACCAGAGTGAGGAAAATGAGACTAACTTGTTTTCTCGAGTGGTTAATTGAAATCACAACTTTCATTACAATATTCAGTTCCCTAATTTCTTAGGAGTAACCAACTGTTATCTACTGAAAATGCTATAGTTGTGGTCATTGTCATTGTGGTCATCATTGAACATGCAATGTGTTGAGAATTGCTGTATTCTCACAATTGATCTCATTACCACAACTATTGCATTTTCAGTTTCATGCTTGTGCCTCTGTGCCACAAGGGCCCCTACAATTACAATATTATAATTTATATAATATATAGATATAATATAATCTATCAGTTACTGAAATATAATTTCTAAAAAAAACTTCAAAGAATCTTTTTTTTACTAAATACTTACACATTGCATTTTTTTTATAATTATCATATAAATTTGTGAGCTTTTGCTCAGTTTTTTTTCTTTTAACAAGTGTTTCTTTGGATTTTGGTTCTAAATCTGTCATAGATATTCTATAAAATACTTTTTTTTCTCTTATTTTTATGTATGGTAGTGTTTTATCACTTTTAGTAGCAAATGTTATCATTATAGAACAATCTTTAGCGACTGCAGATATTAATGCTAAATGTATTGGATCCACTATTTTTATAAATTTGGCTTTATCTTCCATATTTGTTAAATTAAGGTTATAATCACGTAACTGTTTTAATAATATTGATACATAGTCACAATTACCATTATCTCCTCCAGGATTAATGTTAGTTTCAGGTAACTTTTGTAAAGTAAGCAATTTATGAAGGAAACTATTATTACTAAGAGATGTACTTTCAGTACATTTTTCAGATTTTTGATTAAGAGATACTTGTAGAGATTCTTCAATAGTATTCTCAAAGTTTTCATTGTTAATTAAAATATTAATAATAAAATCCAAAAATGTATTGATTGATTTAAATATTTGAGTTTGTGTAAGAAAATTTTCTAAATCTATTAGTTTTGATTTTTCATTGTATACTATGTTTCCATTTGTAAACAATTTTATGTTGTTTTGAGGGTTTTGTAATAAGTGTAGTAATGCTTGTTTCATTCTTATTCTGTCTCCAGAAAATAAATCCAATGGGCAGTAGTCACTAATGTTATCAATTTGTTTTTCTGTTAATTTTGAAAATTGCTTGAGACAGTAATAGCACTTTGAATATTTAGCAAAATTTGCTGACATGAAACCTTCTTTAGGTTTAATTTCTATACAAAAATTATCACAACTAGGATTTATCATAGTCAAGTTAGGTGCTTTAATAGCATAATGACTTAAAGTTGATTTGATTTGCCTGTACTTGGGCCTTAACTTGACAAGATCAAATGACAATCTGGTCACATCTTCATTCGACAAGGTAATCAAATCCTCTTTATACACGTAATCGTCAAATAACAGGGGTATCATTATTAAATTCACGAAACTTGTTGCGTTCTTTATATTTTCCAAATTAATAGCATTTTCTTCGTCTTTTAACAGTCGAATAACATAATCTGTGGCTTTTATGCCAATTACAATGTGGATGTTACCTTCGTTTATGTATTCCCAAGTTTTTCCTATTAAACTCATCTTGACGGTGAATCACAATAAAAGTGGAATAGTAAATGATACTACTTACGTAAAGAAAGGAGGAAAATTATACTGCCAGGGCCAATCAATTTCTGCCATTTTTTAGCTATGGATACACTACACACAACAATTTTTAATTTATTTAGTTTTGTAATTATTATATAGTTTCTCAGCTGATATCGTTACGAATTAACTGTCAGTGTCAATTCTCTGCTAACATAACAAGTCAGAATTGTTGACATGAAAAGTCAAGCACAAGTTAGTATCATATGCTACACACTCAGAGTATCCTGGACTGCGAAAAACTTTATAAACAGATACGGTACCGTGTGGCAGTCTTTTATGTTTTTCGATCTTTTAGGAAGATTTAGACAATATTTTATTAACTGAAATATATCAACGTTTTATTGTGCCCGTAAAGCCATATAGATATGTATTTCTATAATCCTATTTCAATAATACTAAATGCGCTTCTTAGTTTACATCTGTGCAACAACCTCAGCTCAGTGGTCGATTTGTTTTGACAGTTGACAATTGACAGCTTGAAATTTTTCGGTTCTGCTTGCGAAAAACCTAGAAATCAGTCGATATTTTCTAGTTGATGTCTTAAATTGATATAAAATATTTCTATTTTTAAGACTATATAGTTAGTTTACAATGATAACGCTTAACAGAAAGTTAAAAAAAGAACATACGGAATCAACGAACGGGGTTACCGTAGAACCTGTAAAAAGAATATCCGTGAGAGACAAATTGTTAGTTAAAGAAGTTCAGGAAATGAATGAAAACCTTCCTGCTACGTGTTCTGTGCATTTTGAAGATCCAAACGTATTAAATGAATTTATATTGACTGTTGCACCCGACGAAGGTTACTGGTCGGGAGGTAAATTTAAATTTGCTGTATTTGTGACTGAAGATTATAATATGGCTGTAAGTTTCGTATAATTTAAGTAAGAGAATTATTTGGATTAGTATCTAATTGCAGATACAACATGTTTTCAGTTTCTAACATTTTATTTATGCCATCATGGCATAGTGGATTCACTAACGTAAATGCTATGATTGTTGGTACTATCTCCATTCTTACTGAGGAAATGAAGTAATTTAATTTTCCTGGTATGCAGTATCTGCAAAATAAAGAACAGAGTCCGAACACTATATTTCTGCACTCTATGATATGTGGCATACAATGTGAAGCAGAAAAAAAACATAATTAATAAATATGTGTTAATCTAAATATAACTTAAATTCCAGCCTCCTAAAGTAAAATGCTTAACCCGCCTATGGCATCCAAATATTAATGTAGATGGTGATATATGTTTGTCACTTTTAAGACAAACCTCAATAGATGAACATGGCTGGGCACCTACAAGAAGACTTAAAGATGTTGTGTGGGGGTTAAATTCTTTATTTACAGTAAGTATTTAACTACTTAATAGTAATCAATACTAATATTATAAAGCCCAATAGTCTGTTTGGTTGAATGCACTGATCCTAGGATCTACTGGTCCAAATTGAAAAATGTTTTTGTGTTAAATAGTTTGTTGAGATTAATCTAATTAATGATATGTAGTAAAGCTTTTTCTTAGTTAATTAGATAACAGGCCAGTTATGGTGCAGGGGCACAAATGTGTGTCTGTAAACATGACTGGTTGTGAGTTTGATTCCTACTCAAGGGCATGAAATATTTATTTAAATTTATATTTTCAACTCTTTGCTGTGGTGTCAAAGCAAAGTGCGTAGTTGAGTTCCACTTGCCACTAAACATACAATTCCTTCAGAATTCAGTGGAAAATAGGTAATAGAGTGTTTGCACTAGGTTTGCACAGAGCAAAGCTGATTTTTTTATGAATTAGATAAAATAGCATATATTACTACTACAATATATATCTTAATTTGAATTGAATTGTATTTTAATATTGTATTGTGTTGTATTTTAATATACAAAACAATGAAATAACACAAATTAACTACTAAAAGAAATATATTATTAAGAACCTTACTCTATTATATTGCTTAGTTGCTGTTTTATTTTAAAAAAAAAAGAAATATTTTTTAAAAATTAAAAGTCTTTTATTCTCAACTGCTAAGGAAGGGTTATTTTAATATTTAATATTAAATACCATTATATATTTTTATTCAGCTTTTTACAATTTTCTTCTTATATATCTTAATGTAGGTGACCTACAAATCCTTGAAAAGTTGTACCAAGTTTATTTAGTTACATTAATCAGTAATTGATCTGTAACACGTTATTACTAACTCAGGCCTTTGCCCACCAATACAAATGCAATGGTTGAGAGTTCATTCTCTACTGGGGGGAATGAATTATGAGTTGTCACTACTATGTATATGTGGCTGTATCCACATATAGAAATGACAGTTGGAAAAAAAATCTAACTGTAGTCAAATATAACAGATATTGTATATTTTTCTATCTTGTCTAAATTATTTATTTTAATAAATAGTGTTTATAATTATTTTAATTGAATTGAATGTAATAATTGGAGGCTGTAATAATGTGGATTCATTTGCCATAGAATAAATTACATAGATTAATTCTTTCCCTCTGGTAATCTACATGCATATGTACCTTACATGCATGTCACAGTGTGAATCTAAAAATATATATCACATTACAGGACTTACTTAATTTCGAAGATCCTTTAAATATAGAAGCTGCAGAAATGTATAAGAAAAACAAAACTGAGTTTCAATCTAGAGTTCTAGAATATATAGCAGTGTCCAAAGGAAAGAGATGAGGAAGGCCCCGCTTCGGCAAAGTGAATAACAATATTTAATATTAAAAGTGTAAAAGTTTTCCGTAGACAATGTTTCAGTGATAGACCATATAAAAAAGTTTTTTTTCTACTGAGTTTTAATTGTGTGTTTTGGTTACCAAATTGTTTGTGGTTTATTTAGAAGAAGATATTTGATGGGTATGTCATTTTTAAAAATATTTTTTTGTGTATTTTGTTTGTAAAGTTCTCTGATGATAATAATAATGTTGTAATATTTATATATACTTACTTGATTTGTACTGTTAATACAAGCATTTGTTAATCCTTTATAAGAATACCGATGCAAATACAAATATAGAATGTAGCTTTAAGTTTAAAACACATAATGTCTAGACTCTATATAAAATAATTAATTTATTATATGCCATCAATCCATCAAATTACTTCTAATACAATTACCATTACAAATCTTTTACATAGTAGTCAAAAGTACTATGATTATTCAAGTAATTAAATACTTACATATGTATTTTGCTTTATCAATAAAAAATGTAGTAAATAAACAATGTAAAATGTATACAAATAGAATGATAATTATGTAATTTTATTAAAACCATAGATATAACCATAGATAACATAAATAGAATTGATTTGTACAAAAAAATGTCAGCCATTTTTGAAATAATACATATAAAGCTATATTTATTTTTATGATATCAAAATATAGCAGATATTATATATATGAAAAAAAATATTTAAATTTGAATTGTAACTGTTTTTACTTCTATAGATTCAGATTTGTTTAAATCCCATTTTTCATAGTAATATTCTAATATTATAAACACATAATTTTTTAAAAATAAGAAAATCACAATATCACTGGAGAAAGAAAAAGAATAGACAGAAGAGAAAAGATAGTGGATTTTATAAATTAGTATTTCGTTTGGTCATTTATGATATCTTATAATATTATTTCCTAAAAAAATTTTATCAACTATAAAATAAAAGTGACCATGAAATAAAAGTGACCTAACTTAATTAATTACAATTGCTGAAAATCTACACTGTCATTCGAGGGCTGTCGAGCGATTGAAAAGCTTTCTTTAATATGTAAATAATTGTAAACATGTTAACAAAAAAAAATATATTAAATATATTTTCCTTTTTATTCCTTCCTACCTTTCTATATTTGAAATTCATCACAAACATTATATATCTTATATCTTAACATTATATATCTTAATGTTCTCATCGCATCCTCAGCATATGTGTGAAGTGACAGAGCAAAATGAACATTTTAGAAATTTTGAGCTAGGTCACTTTTATTATGGAGGTACTGTAATTTTAAACACATTAAAATACATTTTTAACATCCTATTGTAGATTAGAAAATATTATGAATTAAATTAAAATTTTCTAAATACCGTAATATTTAGACAGCTGAAGACAAATGTGTATAACTTAAAACAAGTTGTGATTTTTCTGTGGCATAAATTTTTTGTAGAAAATCATGTATGTACATTTTATAAATTGTTATTTATACAAACTTATGGGTTAATTAAAACAGAATGCTTGGTGCATAATAGGCGGGAGCGCCATTCCTGCTATATTAAAAAAAATGCTTATAAATATTATTGTCTTAATTTAGAAATTATGAACTATTATATTATTAATAATAACTATAAATTATTATGATATACTTGAATATCTCGAAACAAGAGCTCGAAGAATATTTTTGTGAATGTAATAATTTTAATATCTGTTTTTATTATCCATCTTAGCTAAATAATACTCAAAAATGCATTTTATCTATCATATAATAAAGTATATCGATATTTTTGTGTATTTAACTAATGACTTAATGTGTTTTTCTTTACGGGAGTTAAAATTTACTTTGCATTAATAAGGTGTTTTTAACAACTACTTAGATTTGGAAAAAATTTTAGATGCCTATTGCGAGTTAGTTGAAAATAGCTGACTTTGAGGCTAGTCGTATCGCAGGGGCACAATCCTGCGACTGTAAAAGCGACAGGTTGTTGAAAGGATTCCTACTCGCGCAAATGAAATACTTACTTAATTTTACTTCACGCTTTATCCCTAGCGGGGTAGTCAGAGAGAACGGAGCGCGAAAAGCTACAGTCTCTACATACCTCTTTCGCCTTGTCCACTGTCATCAACCTTTTCATACATGCCCTTCGGGGGGTCCTCATGCTTTTTACGTGACCTTCCTCCAGTATCTTTGATACTGTGTTTTCGAAGGTCAACCGAGGTCTCCCCCTACTTCTCTTACCACTCACTTTTCCATCATAAATCTTTTTTGCCATTCTTTCATCACTCATTCGTTCGACGTGCCCAAACCAGCTGAGCATGTCCTTCATTCTCACCGTGACATCCTCGCTGGTACCTGCCATTCTGTGTACCTTCATTGCGGATTTGATCAGCTAATCTGATCTATATTAATCTAAATATATCTAATGAAATATTATATACTTTAATTTCCTGGATCTGTCAACGTGGCGTTGAGTTCCGCCTCTCAACACACTTTGTCTCCAAAAACCTCGGTGGAAAGTGGGGGACAGAATTGACTTAATAAGAACGTACCATATATTATGTGCGGGATACGGTGTGAAGCTGAAAAAAAAAGAAAAAACTTGAACTTGAGCGACAATGATTACAATGTAGTATAAATTATATTTGTGAGTTCAAATGTAACTTAGTATATAAAGTATGTGTTTGGTGTTCCACTTTGCCTCCAATGAGGGAGGGATAAATCTCTTCCACAAATAAAATACTTACTAATGCAATATATATTATTTATAAATAATGTATAATGCTATTGTGATTGTGTACATAAGTATGTTGCTTATTTAATTTATAATGTCTAGTCATTCATCAATGCGTTTTTTTATATATATTTTTTTCAACAATAAAAGTTCTTCAGTTGTCTAAACGTTTCTGTCCATCTCAATGAACTTTGTTGTGCTATGAAATTTATAATATATCTAAGTATCATATTTTTTATACCTGACTTTTATTTTTTCCTGTAGTTTTTAATTTATAATCAAATTTTATAATTTTGTAAAATCGTTGGGATGGTTGCGAATATAGTAGAGGCTGTCATAGCGACGTGGAAAAGACTCTGACTGTAAACCTACTTAAGTATGGGTTTGGTACCCACTCAGGGGAATAATTTGAGTTATCCCAAGTAGGCAAGTAATATGTGGGGAATAGGGTGTTTCAACATTATATTATCTCTATCTGCCTTCATGTGCAAAAAGTGTGAAACTGTATTGTTTATGGTAAGTTTACTTGGTCTGATATTAAAAACATCTTAATTTGAAAAATACTTTCAAAAGAAAATTAAATAAAACACATTTTGAACAAAATTTTCTTTATTTAAAGAATACTGAAACACAGTATTCATCGTTATTAATAAATAAATAAATAGTAAAAATTGTTTACAAAACTTAACGTTAACATTCGGGACGATTTTATTTGACTAGAATTTGATGATGGCGAAAAAATAAAATTTAAATGAATGATGCAAAAGTTTTTAAAGCAGTCGTTATATTTTAAGTATTTAAATTTTACGATTAATTTTAAAAATAAATATTTCTAAAAGATTCTTTCTACCGTTAGTTAGATTATAATTATAAAACGAATTTAATATATTTACAAACATAAATGATTTTATAAATAAAACTTCAAAAGTAGCAGACCAAAATCTAGATTTTGTATGGAACACAAATTATATCAAAATTTTTGTAATAATAATTAATTACATAGTACAAAAAATGTTTGGGCGCAGACACAAACTCCACAGATCATATATGATTCAAACCCTTATTTGTAATTGTGTTTTTACCGCTACTTTAATAACAATAATAACAATTGTTTTGTCCCTCTTAAATTATATAATCTAAATCGATATTTCAATAACCAAATGTAAAATATTATAAGGGCATTTGAGCAGTGGTTAGTCAGCGTGCAGCGGATAGTAACTCGTCGGTAATACTGTTAGACCTGACGAGCATTCGTGGCGACGCTACTGAAGAAAGGGCATCAGTTTTCGACGCCTCCTCTGATTTCTTTGAGTGGTACTCTTCTGAGAATTCCTGTTGAATTTATTATAATATTTTACTAGAAATACTTTCAAGTTATGGTTGACTTATGGTTAGCAGAAGTGAACCTAGTAGTTACTTCATTTGTTAATTTTTTTATGCTATGTTAAGATTTTGTTACATTTATAAAGTGTAATTTCATATAAAAAAAACTGAAAAATACTTTTTAGAAAGGGTTTCGAGGAGGCGCAAGTTCATATCCTACGTTCAAGTTTTTATACGGCTACAGATTTCTACATGAAATCTAAATTGTCATTTAAATGTTTAATTAATAAGAAAAATCCTATTTATTCTATATTACTTTAAGACGAGACGATATAAACACAGCTCGCTCGCGTTTCCTCTGTGTGAAGTCGGAGTGCGCCAGCCAGCGGTGCTCGTGGCACTCCTCCGCCGTCGGCCGCTTTAATGGCACCTTCTTGAATACCCACATTAAGAACCGTGTTGCTTCCTGTAGAAAAGAAAAAAATAAATAATTGAATTTGAATAAATATTTGTTTCTTTCGGATGGTTACAAAGAATCTTCCAGATATTACCAAAAGTCCTAGTGATATACGGACTATTGATTGACTAATTCTTCTTACAGGAAGCCCAATGTTTGATATTTCTACATTTTTCTTTTATTTTAGAAAGATATGAATTTTTAAATATAATTTTTTGTAACTTGTGAAAAATTTAAAGATTTCAACTGAGCACATGTTTTTTCTAGTATAATTTGACTGTTGTGTGGGTTATTAAGAATCATATATAAAGAAAACCTAAAGTTAGCAAAAACAAACCTGAGTGATTTCCTTATATAAATGCTCAAATCTATATCTGACAAAGCATATATTTTGGCGTGTATCAGCATCGCTATCTCCTCTGAATGGCGACACTCCTGACAGTAATATGTACGCGAGGACACCCACTGACCAGATGTCCGTTTGTGGGTATGCTGCCTCGTCGTTGATAATTTCAGGTGCTGAAATTGTTATTATTATTTATTGTTTAATATTTTTTTTATAATATTAATTGAAAATTGAAATTAAATTTATGGTTCTAACGGTAAGTATTATAAGTTTAAGTTTTCATATTAAGTTTAAAACATGGTTTTTCCAATATATTATAATAAAATATTTCAAAAATGAATGAAATCTGCAAGTATGGAGAAATCCGTTGTATAAAAACTTTTGCAATTTTTAATTACACAAAGTGTGACAACAAGGCTAAGAAAAATAATAAAAAAGGAAAAAAAATCTTTAATTAATTAAATCGGTAATTAAACTAAAATGTCAATATACTAGAGTATATTACTACAATATATCCATGAGTCTAGAATAATTAAGCTACGTTAATAACAAATAATTATCAAATAAAAACTAACCTTTGTATTCTAAGTCGCCAACCTGCGGCACACTAGTGCCAAGCTTGGTAACTCTGTGAGCTGAACCAAAGTCAGTCAATTTAATCTGCAAAGACCGAACCGACGCCATCACCACGTTGTCAGGCTGTAAGTCCAAGTGACAGTAACCTCGCCAATGCAAATATTGCAAACCGTCTAGCACTTGCAATATAATTGTTGCCACCATTTGTTCTGTATAATCGTGACGACTGGATAAATATGTTAGCACGTCAGCCCCTTGTAATTTCTCCATAATCAATGCCGCCACAGGAGCTCCAGGTAATTGGTACGCACCTAGTAAGTTTGATATCCTCTCGTGTCGCAATTTACGAATGCAGTTGAATTCTCGTTGAACTTGAATTTCCGTTTCCGGTCGCACTTCTAGAATCTTCGCTACTACTACGTCATCCGTTTCTTTATCCACGCCCTTCACAACAATCGAGAACTTTCCACGCCATAGTTCAGATATGAAGGTGTAGCGATCAGAAAAGTTCTGTGTTGTGTTCCAGTCTATTGGGTTTTCTTCAGTACTGTAGTCTAATTTGGGTCTGTCTTCCTCAAAAACAATCTCTTGGCCGGATTCAGTGAGTTGTTGGAGATGTTTCATTGCTTTTGTGACTTCGATTTTGGGTGCGCCAGATTTTTTCGTTTTGACTAAACCAGTGGGAATGCCCTTTTCGCTCCATCCAATTCTATTACGAGATGCCAGTCTAAACTGATAACTTGTATCTGGCTCCAAGTCTCGTATAACGAAAAACTCGTGGTCAATGTTTTCCGCTACCGTCACCCATTCTACGCTATCACCTCTCTTGTACTGTAAGCTGTAGCAGACGACTGGTGAATTACCGTCGTATTTTGGCTGCGTCCACCTTAAAAGAACCTCTGAGTCCGATACTTCAGCAGCACTTGGACTATCCGGGGCATCAGGAGTGGTGGCTTCTACTATCCTTGTCCTGGCAACAGTTTGTCCCACTTTATTCCTCGCTACTACCTTATAGAAGCCGATATCATGATGCATAGCCGGGTTGAATTCTAAAGTGGATCTTCCTTCATCATCCTCAATTATCTTTATACGTTGGCCTTCAGCGATGACCATATCGTTTTTAAACCATTGTATGGTAGGTTGAGGGTCACCCACAGCGTAGCAGCTAAGACGGGCGGGTTGTCCCTCTTGTACTGGAAGGAGTCGAGGTTTTTCTCTAAGGAAGGGCAAACGTCCGTCCCTCTTAGACTCCATAAAGGCCTGAGCTTCAGCGTAGGAGTCAAGGCGTGTACCAAGTTCGTGTCGTAAACGGCGGATAGTATAGCTTTCTGTGCCGTAGTTGTTGATACGTTCGCGGCGCTCGTCGTCGATTTCTTCGTCCATTATGTCGGTGAAGCGACGTCGCTCACGGATGATTGGTGTCTATAAGAATTATATTAGGGTAATGTAATAGTTAATCGTGAACAATATGGTTTACGTAAAGTATAAGGAACAGTTGTTTCAAAAAAGTTATTATCTTAAAAGAAGTAAGTTTATTTCTCAAACTCACCCTAGGATCGTAACTATCCTGTATACTCAGACTGTATCCCGGTGACCGTATACAGGCAACCTTCATATACTCGCGAAGACGCACCGGGAACTGAGTGTCGCGCAGTTGCAGCAAGTACGTATCTGGACCGTTTTGGTAACTGTAATTAATACAAATTTTAATTAACGTTGTAGATTTTTAAATATTTTAATATAAAGTGCCAATTTATTTAGCCTTAGTTTAGTCAGCTTAGTTTACAAAAAAATGGAAAATTAAAGCCAGGTAAATATATGAACATTAAGTTAACTTAAGTAATATCAACATCAACAATTTTTCGAATCAAATGATTTTAAAGTACAGTTGTTTGTTTTGTTTTGGTAGAAAATTTGGAAGTATTGTAACAAATTGAAAATATTCCAAAGTACTTAGTTTATTTAGTTTAGCTTAGCTAAGCTTCTGTCTTTCTGCAAAATTTTGTAGTCGACTCTGCCTAATTAAGAAGACTGACATTTCCTCTTGCTACACTAAGTAAGTGAAAATAATTATATTTCTTTTATCGTCAATAGCGCCATTTATCACATAATTTCATATAAATTTTAGTTCAGTTTAATTTATTCAGGACACATATATTTAAAAAAACTCACTGGCTCTCAGACGTCGCGGACACCTCCCAATCAGGATGTTCCCATTGCTTGAACTTGAGATCCCACTCGCCTGGCTTCCTCTCGCGAGAGGTATCACGTTCAGGAGTACCTGGAAATGCCATTATTTATATTATTATAGAGTGTTAGAGGTCGAATTGTAAAGGATGTAGGTTCAATACACAATTGGAGGATCTTTAAATTATTTTCATTTTCTCACTCTGGATAAAATCGAGCGATGCGTGAACGGACTGTCTTGTTAATAGGTTCCTTCTGCTTTTTTGTATGAGTGTATTCTACAGGACTCCCATATATATATATATGGGATTATGGGATTATATATATATTATATATATATATATATACAGGGTGGAATTGTCAGCGCCACTTTAAATGAAACCACAGTTTTAACTACTCTATAAAAGCCTAATATAATTCGGAAAAAAAATAATTCCCAAAAATGAAAAAGTAATTTTTTCAAACAAAATAAATAATAAAATTATCGTTTTAAAATAAAACGCCATTTGTAAAGTATAACATAGGCACGCACACACTTACCTGTCAAATCGGAAACGTCGCACACGTATGTGTGCGTCACACGAAATACAGGTATGGATAAAAATCGTGAAATGAAAAAAAATTCCTACGTCCAAACTGTTGAGGTACCTTGATTAATTTCTTAGGTATGGGTTTGAAATATATTACCCTATATGCAGTTTCAATAAAAGAAGCGCTGCCTCTTCCACCCTGTATATATATATAGCGGGGTACAGTGTGAAGCTGAAAAAATATTTAGAAAAAAATACCTTCAGGAGTGTAAATCCCTCCAGGCGGGTAAACCATCTTAGATGGGTGATCGAAGGCACCGCTAAGAGGACGGCGACGGAACCAAGTACGGCATTGCGCATTGCTCATCCATTCCCTGAAAACGACAAAAAACGGAAAATTAAAGCCAGATATATATGAACATTCAGTTAACTTAATTAATATCAACATCAAAACTTGATTCGAAAAATTTTAAAGTACAGTTGTTGGTTTTGTTTTGGTAGAAAATTTATAAGCATTGTAACAAATTGAAAATATTCCAAAACTGTAGTTATAAACCAGAATAAATTCATATTAAATTAATTAGCCACAGATAAATTGATACTATATCTAAGAGCTAGCGATAACACTAACCTGTAAGAGTTATAATAACTTCTCAACCTTTCCGTAGTAATGATATATTCATCCTGATATATCTTATCAGCTAACAACAACCAAGGATGAGATAATGCTTTATCCACATCCATCCTGTCCTGCCAATTAATCACTAATAGTTTAGAGATAAAATCCCTAGATTCCTTACTGAATCTCGACCACCATTCCTCATCATGCCAAGCCCAGCTACCCTGGCGTATCCTGGTCAAAGTTTCTCTATCATTTATTCCCCGGAATGGAGAATATCCACTGAGAAGAATGTATGTAATTATTCCAACGCTCCACATGTCAGCTGCGTAATTAACTCCTTCTCCATTTGCAACTTCTGGTGAAACGAATTCTGGCATTCCATAGTCGAGGGAAGCGTATTTGTTCATTTGTATTTTGCGGGAGAGACCGAAATCGCAGATTTTGAGGAGATCACTTCCGGCATGAGATAGAAGGAGTTCTCCGATCTGTGAAATAATGAAAGACATTGTTTAGAGATAACAAGTCACTGTTAATAGTCCCTAGTCGACTGTCTCTATTATATTTCCGGTTAAAAATCCGGTTATATATAGTACTGGCCAGGTTCGACAATAAAATGAAATTAATCTAAATTTGAAGTCAAAATTTATGTCGTAATGTTGCTAGAAGCAGAATTTGGAACTAAGTGATATAATGACATGTATCTCTTACAAATGGATAAATAAATAAAAATTAAAGGCCACTAACAGTCAATCCTAAGTGTGCGACGCTGTTGTCATGCATATGCTTGAGTCCACGCAGAAGCTGGCGAATGTATCCCGCAACCTCACGTTCTGTGTAGCCCTGGCTTCTTAATAGACGGTCCCTAGAAGGAAATTATATAAATGTATATTTTAAATATAACAAATTATAATCTAGTAATTATATATAAATTATATATAATTACTAGTGGGCCCGGACGCGGCTACGCCTGCTTGAACTATACGATTATTTATTAAATATATTTATGAAATGATTTTCGGTTTTCAATAGAATTTGTAAGAAAATATAAGCCTAAATAATTAAAATAAAAGAATAATAAGTGGAGATCTATTATTAGAAAAAATATTTGAGTAACCGAAATGAACAAACAAAAGAAGTAAAAGTAACTAAAGGAAATTCTTAATTTTAGAAAAAGTACCTAAAGTTTTTTTACCTAAAATTTTTCTATATTAAATTATTAATAATTTTTGCGAACAATATTAAATAAAATCCCAAATGATTAAAATTACAATATTTTAAGTGTATTTCATCGGTATAGATAACCGAACTGAGATAAATTAATTATAAGCAGCAAATAATTAAATAAAAATTAACAGTAATTCGAAAATATATAAAATTTTACAAAACCGTCAACGTCATCTGCCCGTTCGCGTCGGTCATACTATACCACTCGAAGTCATTCCGAATCAGTGACATCTCCTTAATTATTTATTATAATATTATACAGTAAACTATAATTTCAATCTCGATGAAATGCTAAAAGTGACTATTATATTTATTTTCATCAATCAATATTTTTGTAGAATATTGTTTTTGTGTCTCATAAGGTTGAGTCGGCGCGCGCCATGTACGCGTTAAGCAAACTTATTTTGGGTGACGTTTTCTAACAACAAACTTTGCAAATCGTTGCTTAGCAACGACGGTTGTTATAAACAAGGCGGAATAAATTGCATGTCAAATTAATAAGTATTTTAATATATTAATATATATTGACAATATTACGAATATAAGAAAAAAGTATTCTATGTTCATCCCGGTACCCTCAAGTGTCTCTATATGAGTATTTTAACACAATTAAATTAGCGGTTTAGGCCAGATTGCGTAAAAGACAGACAGACAGAGTTACTTTCGAATTTATAATATAGGTATGGATATATCTGATACGAGAACACTCGCCTCAGATTGAACTCAGCAAAAGTCAATCTGCAATATTTTTATTATATTTTAAAATTTGTCTTTTTATCTTTATCCTTTTTAACTATATCCATATTCCATATAACTTCTCACTATAGATATTTAAACACAATACCTGACTAATTCTCCACCGCCGGCCAATTCGAGAACAAGCGCAAGAGTGTGGTCGTGCTCGTACGCGTCGTACAGACGTAAAAGATGGCGGTCGTTCAGCATGTTCATAATGTCTAATTCGTTCTTCATGAAGGGTTTCAGTTCGGAATGACCGTGCATGATCTTAGCGGCATAATTTCGACCTGGAAACAAAATTTGTATTTAAGTATTTGTTATTAGTATTTTTTTTAGTTAATACACTCCACTCACCGCTACTTAGTGTTAAGACACTGTTCCATTTTCGTCTTGTAAATAATTGTAAGTAATTACAAACATATATGTAGATATTTATAAATAATTTTCATGTATCTCAGACAATAAGCGGTGTAGTTAACAATATAAATAAAAAAGTTTAAATACAATGCTAATTTCTTTAGTGTGCTTGTATTAAAAAAGTCTAATCAAAAATGCATCTTCTAGAAATTTAAACATAACAGTCATTTCTGTTGAATTATCTTATACTATCCCAATAATAAACAATTCAAATATATATGGACCTTAACTTCTATACTCATATAAATAATAAAAACTTCATACCAGTGGTCCTTTCAGCAGCGTGATACACAACACCTTGTACTCCGCGGCCCAATTCATCACCGAGATCGTAGTAATCTCCAAATGGCTTAGAGCTCGGTTTAATGCGTGGTGGGTATTCGCGGACACTGTAAAATAATATTGTAGTTTATACAGGGTGGAAGAGGCAGCGCTTCTTTTACTGAAACTGCATATAGGGTAAAATATTTCAAACCCAGAATTAAAAAAAATAATCAAGATACCTCAACGGTTTGGACGTAGGATTTTTTTTCATTTCACGATTTTTATCCATACCTGTATTTCGTGTCACGCACACATACGTATGCGACGTTGCCGCTTTGACAGGTAAGTGTGTGCGTGCCTATGTTATACTTTACAAATGGCGTTTTATTATAAAACGTTAATTTTATTATTTATTTTGTTTGAAAAAAAAACTTTTTCATTTTTGAGAATTATTTTTTTTCCGATTATTATTAGGCTTTTATAGAGTAGTTAAAACTGTGGTTTAATTTAAAGTGGCGCTGACAATTCCACCCTGTATATTGAGCCAAGTGTTAATCTTTTAGCTTAATATACATATATGCATGTATGATTAAGCTTTAAATTGATTTACAGACGTCTTAATAAATCTTGAAAAAAATGTTATTCATTTATTTATATTAACTACGTAATTAATAATAGTTCCCATTAAGACATTTCTGTACCCCACCTACCGCCGAATTTGCCTGGTTACCAGAGCGAAGAAATGAAAATATTAAATATTACATAAGTAATTACCAAAAAACCTAAAAAGACACTAACCGGCTAGAGTACTCATGTTCGTCCTCCTCGACGTGCAGCATGGCGGAGGCGGAGGCGCTGCCGGCAACGTTGCGGGCCGACACCGAGTACAGGCCCTCGTCTTTGAGCATAGCGTCGCTTATTGTTAGGACCACTGTGTCCGGCTCTATGAAGTGCATCTGGAATAAAAAAATAAATTTTCATAAATTAATTTTGTATGAATGTCGTAATTTAAATATAATGGTTTATGGAAAGTAAAGACTACACCAGCTGTAAATACCGAAAGGACTATTCAAGAAAAACAAATGAACATTTCAACAATAAATTAACACTAGATAACAACTAAGCTCAAAAAGCAAAAAAGTGTGCATTTTTATCAAATCTCACCTTGGTCCTAGAACTAGGAGCCAACGGCTGCCAGTCCTTGTACCACTTGATCTCCGGATAAGGAACTCCAGTGACTCTCGCCTCAAATCGTACTAAACGACGTTGTAGTACAATAGTTTCTTCGGGACGTTTGATGAAAGTTGGGTATTCCGCCACTTCCAGGCGGACACGCTGTCGAGCTTGGCCGTGCTCGTTGGTGGCTACCGCTTCGTAGTAACCGACGTCCCGTTCTAGCATTCTGATTTACGGAAAATTAAAGCTTTAATTTAGGAAACTAACTTAGATGTATAATTTAAATGGAATGGACCATTTGGATCACATGGAAACACGCCCTTTAATTTTTATAATGCTTGAATGTATAATTTACACATCAAGGATTAGGAACAATACATTCCAGAAATTATGTGAGCGAATAAAGATATTAAATTTTAAATATAATTTAAATATAATTTAAAATTTATAATGTGTGTGAATGTAAACGCTACTAGTTGTGGATTTGATCCTCACTATGAAATGAAATATTTATTATTTTTATTTCTTCGCTTTTATGCCCAGGAAAGACACGGCCTTGAGTTCCGCCACTCAACACGTAATGCCTCCAGAATTCACCGTAAAATGGGGAACGAAGTGCATTAGGTTCCCTCTCACTGCCCTGCTGTGAGCAGGATATGAGGTGAAGTTGAAAAAAAACTTACTTGTTAATGAACAGTGTTGCTTGTCCATTCCTCGTGTAACTCCAGTCGTATCTACCGCCAATTTCAATTGGCTCGTCGTTGAAGTAATAAGTCATCTTCGGTTTCGGATATCCGTAGACAAACCAAAACAGATTGACATTGTGACCTTTCACACCATATTGAGAATCATGTTCCTGACGAAGGAACTTAGGAGCTTGGGCATAACCATCATGGGGCGGACGTTCAATATCAAAGTCTTTAGGGAAGTATGGAGAAGTTTCTGGCCTGAAATCAATGCCTGGCTCGAGGTAAGGTACGAATTTGGGCGGATCTGGCTCGAGTTTAGCTCTATGGGTAATGGCATAGGGTGAGGGGTCACTGACTCCATATTTGTTCTCTACACGGACACGGAATTTGTAGTCACGGAAAGGTTCTAAGTTGCGGATATCGCAAACGCAAGAGCGTAGTCCAGTACGGGCAGTGAACCAGTCACCGTCTGGGACTTCGCACATTTCCACCTGAAAAAAGAAATATCATTAAATTAGAATTATATTATTTAATATAATAAAATTTAAGTATCCGCCATTCGGCCATCACATCAATCAGAGCGATTAAAATTTTGCCTCGGATAATTTATCTAGCGTAATTTCATTATATATACAATTAACATATATAGATTGTAAAGTGTGAAATTATCAGAATGTGTAATAATTAGGATTGATTTATTTGTATCTGGTTACTGTATTCATATATTTTTGTCAATAAATTTTCATTTCATTTCAAAAAAGTAATATTACAAATTTTCATATGAACTATCCAAAAAAGTGTCATATTCGGAAACTATTAAGAATATTCTAAATCATAATTATGAATTACACATATTTAAATATTTTAAAATTATTAACATATTTTGGATTAAGTTTTTAACTGACCTGGTATGTAACCGGGAACCTAGGCTGATGTGGTATAGACGGCTTCCAGGATAAAGTCAAATGTCTATCCGCCATACGAGATATAATAGGCTTGTCTGTGAGCGGCATCGGTACTCCGGTCTTCTTCATTTTGTCAAAGTCAGAATATTGCTCACCGATGGGTTTCTTACCGCTGCTAGGTTCTAAAGCTAAGGTAAAATGTTAAAGTATTAATGTAATTTGTAATTAAGCAAGAGATGATTTCTTTCGCCTATATTGATGCTGTGTACGCTGTTAGAATATGTTTGGATTGACACAATAATTATGGGTTTCAGTTGAGACTATTAATATTTATAACATAGGTTTGAAAACTTATTAACTTCCCGGAGTTTTGATAGGAATGTCTCCATATCCTCATGTGCTGCCCATTATCTAACCATATCAAGAAAGATGATAAATATCTAAAAAGTATAATGTAAATATTTCATCTTGTAAATTTAACTAGGGCCCGGGTGTTAATAGACGTAAGACAAAATACTCCTACGCAGAAGGGAAATTTTCAAGCGCTTCAATATATTATGGTCTAGGATTGTCATGATTCACACCCGGATTTATAATTTTAACCACTTAAACTACTTACTATCATAAATAAGTTGAGCAGAACAAGAAGCCTCTCCATGTGGGTTATAAATACGGCATTTGTAAGTAGCAACGTCTTCCGGCACAACACCACTGATGGTCAAACGTAGTAGACCGGTGGTTTCCTGTTCGATGCGAATGCGTTCGCTTGGGAACAGCTTAGTGTCGTTACGGAACCTGTGTAACACACAGTTTGTATATTGATTTATATAAAAACCAATTCAAAAAATGTTTCATTTAAATTACAATCGTCGAATGTCGAAAATGAGGCTAACAGCGGCTTCGACCGTAATTTACTAATATATTTAGGAGAGAAGTTTTATATTAAAATATTCTAACTATCTACGATATATAGTTGTAGTAGTAGTAGTATTGGATTGATTCAAATTGTGTGTAATAATACGAGTCAATAAAATAGTTACAAAAACTGGATTCTGTGTCTGTTGTTGTTCGCCCGACACTATGTTATAATACCCACCATTCCACTTCAGGTTCAGGTGTTCCAGTAGCGCAAGCTGTGAACTTGGCGCTAAGACCGCGGAATACTTCTGCATCGCCGATCTTCTTAAGGAACGATGGTGGCTCCACCTTTTGTTTGCGACCACTGTTGGTAGAAATGGTATAACTTAGAGATGGATAATAATCACAAATTCAATATTGTTTGTACAACAAATAAAAGTACTAAAAATTGTTCAGACCAATTAGAGTTTAGTCTTTGTTATAATGATATTTTCATAGGTGAATATTTATTAAAAACTATTTATTACTTAATAAATGTACTACAAAACTAAATTTAAAATGATCCTCAAACAATTTTCTAAGTTATATCAGAAGCCTAAAAATATCCAAGTATAAAATTAAGTTATTTAAAAGGCAACATTTGGCTCAGCTTAATAATATTTTTGAAGAATACTTATTCAATTACTTTAGAGATACACTCTGTTTCTCTGTTGCCTAGAAGATACTGACAAATATAAAACTCGCTCACATCTTATCAACAACCTCCAGCATTGCCTCACAACTTTCCTCGCCCTCTCTATTCCTGGCTGTGGCGGAATATTTTCCCGCATCATCCAATGTCAGGTCTCGTACATACAAACAGCAAGCATCACCGTCTCTTTTTATAGAGTATTTGTCGGATGGTCCCAGGGCTACGCCATCTTTGTACCAAGTTATGTCAGGTGTTGGTACGCCTGTGACTCGGGCTGGGAACTTCGCGTCGAATGTTGGTAACTGTTTGGAAGGTTTGATTAATTTAAATTCATGAAAATGTGGTTTTGTAAAAGAAAATTATTAAGAGCATGCATTATGACACATTGAAAGTGCTAAAAATAATTCTGAATGCAGTTACAGTGGGTTGCAGTAGTTTCTGAGGTTAGAGCTTTTAATCAAACAAACTATCTAGTTTTATAATATAAAAGTAAAAATATAGATTTCAAAAAAATATGATATTCTTAAATTTACTATTAAGATTTTTGTATATAAAAAAATATATTCAAATTTCATTTCAAATTGTTTGTCATGTCAAATAAATTATTTTTATATTCCATTTCAGAAATGTTGTAATTAATATAAAAATAAAATAATGTATTAAATGATTTAAACCTGCTGTAAATCAGTGAACTTCTGTGTGAACCTCGGAGGCTGGAATACTTTGCGCACATTCAGTTTGCCCTCCGAAGAATCCTCGCCGAGAGGGTTCTCTAGTTTTACACCGTATACGCCCGCGTCTGACAGTTGCAAAGGATTTATTTCTAAGCCCACCTGTAAAATAGATTACAATATTAAATTTGTGTCATATGCTGAGTGAAAGAAAGATGGCCGGGACCATACTACGCTTGGCGACTTATTTTTTTTATATTAGCGAATTCCTAACAGATACATTAGAACAGATAGATTTGCCGTGTGGTGCCGGCGTTAGAATAGCACCACTCCCACTCTTCCCGTGGAGATCGTAGGAGGCGATCGAGGGATAAAATACCAGGAGATGGGCAGCAGCGTCTCCTGCGCAACATAGTTACTACTGCGGTCACCAACACGCAGTGCCAAGCGCGGTGACTATGGCAATAACCCCCCCTATGAAAGGCACAAATACACTCCGGCCCCCAGTCCCCGGCGGCCCCGCTATTCCTGGCTACGACAGCGGCCTTGGTCACGGCGGGGCAGGGGGTGCTAAGAATCTCCGGCAGAGATCCGGCTGTCAAAAATCAAAACGACCTCTGCACCTGGCAATATACAACACCAGGACCCTGAGAATCGACGAGAAAATAAAAGAGCTGGAAGAAGAGATAGGCAAGTTAAAGTGGAACATCATGGGACTATCCGAAGTCCGAAGACAGGGAGAGGGCACGGTAATTCTCAAGTCTGGTAACTTGTTCTATCACCGGGAGGGCGAAAATCTGTCCCAAGGTGGTGTCGGGTTTCTCGTCCACAAGTCTCTCGTCAACAACGTGACACAAGTCGAAAGTGTGTCTGCAAGGGTAGCGTACCTTATACTCAGAATATCGGAACGGTATTCACTGAAGGTCATACAGGTATATGCTCCGACCTCGACACACCCAGACGATGAGGTTGAGGCTATGTATGAGGACGTCAGTAGAGCCGTACATGCCTCAAAGACTCATTTCACGGTAGTGATGGGGGATTTTAACGCAAGATTGGGAAAGCGAGACGGCGACGAGCAGAAAGTAGGGCCCTTTGGGTTTGGGCAACGGAACCACCGAGGCAGCATGCTCGCTGGCTTCTTAGAGAAGGAGAATCTCTTTATGATGAACTCCTTCTTCAAAAAGAAGCCACAGCGCAAGTGGACTTGGATAAGCCCTAGTGGCTCCACAAAAAGCGAGATAGACTTCATCCTGACAGACAAACGGCACATATTTAACGATGTCTCAGTGATCAATAGGGTTAAAACAGGTAGCGATCACCGGATGGTAAGAGGCACGTTAAATATCAATATCAAGCTGGAACGGTCACGTTTGATGAAATCCACACTCCGACCTACACCTGTCCAAATCCATGGCTCCGAGAACTTTCAGCTAGAGCTGCAAAATCGTTTCACGGCCCTAGATTTATGCAAGTCTGTGGACGATGTCAACACGAGGGTGGTACAAATAGTCCATAAGGTGGGGTCTAAGTTCTTTAAGACCCCCTCCGGTGGTAAACCTCAGGAGCTCTCTGACCATACACTTGGTCTTATGAAGGAAAGGCGTGAACTGTGTATCCGGTCCCCGTCTTCAATGTCTAAATACAGGCAGCTCAATAAACAGATCTCTTGTAGCAGACGACGTGATCTGCGTGCTCATAACGCAAGGCGCGTCATAAACATAATCGAGCGGAACCAAGGCTCCAAAGTGTTCACAAGAAATCTGAGTATCGGGCAAAGCCAGTTAACGAGACTGAAGACGGAGTCTGGTGATATAGTTTCGTCTATGCCTGAAGTTCAGAGAGAAATTGAGAGGTACTACGGACACCTATATAAATCCTCGAAACCTCTTGTTCCCAAATTGGTGAATGACAAGAGAGCCAAATTGACTCGACGCTATACCGAAGATCTTCCGGACGTCAGCCTGTACGAAATTAGAGGAGCCCTTAATCAGCTTAAGAACAACAAAGCACCGGGTGATGACGGTATTACTACAGAGCTACTAAAAGCTGGAGGTAAACCCCTCCTAGTCGTGCTGCAAAAATTATTTGATACCGTCATCAGTAGCGGAACTGTTCCGCAAGATTGGAGTAGGAGCGTGGTGGTGTTGTTCTTCAAAATGGGCGATAGAGCTCTTTTGAAGAACTACAGACCTATCGCGCTTTTGAGCCACATTTATAAGCTTTTTTCGAGGGTTCTTACAAATCGTATCGCGCGCAAACTTGACGACTTCCAGCCTCCCGAACAAGCCGGTTTCCGAAAAGGCTACAGTACCATGGACCACATGCATACGCTGCGACAGGTCATACAGAAGACCGAGGAGTATAACCTGCCGCTATGTGTTGCGTATGTGGACTATGAGAAAGCCTTCGATTCTATCGAGACCTGGGCGGTACTAGAGTCTCTCCAACGATGCCAGATTGACTATCGATACATCGAAGTATTGAAGTGTGTATACAAAGCCGCTACCATGTCAGTCCGTGTCCACGACGAAAGAACAGCACCTATTCCACTGCAGCGCGGAGTACGACAGGGGGATGTAATATCCCCGAAACTGTTTAACGCTGCACTGGAAGACGTGTTTAAGCTGATGGAGTGGAACAGCCATGGTATTAACATCAATGGCGAACACTTAACACACCTTCGATTTGCCGATGATATAGTAATCTTGGCAGAGTCTCTGGAGGAACTCAGTACCATGCTAGGGGACCTCCATAACGCCTCACAACGGGTGGGTCTTAAGATGAACATGGACAAGACAAAAATCATGTCTAACGTCCATGTAACACCCATACCGGTCGTTGTTGAAGGCGTACCTCTGGAAGTTGTTGACGAGTACATCTACCTGGGACAAGTGATCCGAATGGGTAAGTCCAACTTTCAGAGAGAGGTCACTCGTAGAATCCAACTCGGCTGGGCAGCGTTTGGGAAACTGCAAAATATCTTCTCGTCCAGTATACCTCAGTGCCTAAAGTCAAAAATGTTCAATCAGTGTGTGTTGCCAGTGTTAACGTATGGCGCTGAGACGTGGTCTTTCACCGCAAGCCTTATCCACAGGCTCAAAGTCGCTCAGCGAGCGATGGAGAGAGCTATGCTTGGTATTTCTCTACGCGACAGAATTCGAAATGATGAAATCCGTAGACGAACGCAGGTTACCGACATAGCTCTCAAAATCTGCAAGCTAAAGTGGCAATGGGCAGGCCATATTGTCAGGAGGACCGACAACCGATGGGGAAGAAAGGTCCTCGAATGGCGACCACGCCTCGGCAAAAGGAGTATAGGCCGCCCTCCAACCAGGTGGACCGACGACCTTAAAAAGACAGCGGGAACCCGCTGGATCCAAAGGGCGCAGGACCGGACGGAGTGGCGAGCATTGGGGGAGGCCTATGTCCAGGAGTGGACCTTAAAAGGCTGATGGATGAACAGATACATGCATTGCTCCCATCACAGGTAGAAGTACCCTATCACTGACCATCAAAGACTTGTCGTCCTTAGTTCAGGTCACTTGGGGCACAAGATAGGTTCACCTTGAAATCATAGTAGTCTTGGCGACCTGTTTGTTTTTTTAATTCACCATTTTTACTTCCTAGTATTCCTAACAGATACATACCTTCTTCCCATCACAAGTCAGCAGTACTCTATCACTGGGCATCAAGGGTTCGCCGTCCTTTGTCCAGGTGACTTGGGGCACAGGGTTGGCGGTGAAGGGAGCACTAATAGCGATCGGTTGACCTTCCTCTCCTGATACTTCGCGGAGACCGTGAATGAATTGTGGACGCTCTTGTGGTGATGTGTTGTCTTCACGATCTATAAATATTTATATATGTGTAATATATATTTATTCATTTTACTTACATATTATGTATGTAATGATGAATGAATACAGTTTGTATTCATACATACTTTTTGTTTATTTTCTTAACTATTTAACTTCATTATTTTCACTTAACTATTTTCACCCTTCTAGATTGTAACGGAATACTTTGATATTTTTTTTTACTAATCCATAGTAATGACATTATGGTGGCGTTTAACCTGGGTTAAGCAAAATCGGTAAAGCAGTATTACATTTAATTGAAAAATAAGATTTTTTTCTTTGCCACTGGATTTTTAAAAAATACATTAATATAAAATACACACATTCAGTAAACAAATTTTAGAAGTACGAACCACGTGTCTGTAGTGTTTAGTGGAAAAATAATAAAAAAAATACTTACTAGCTACAGCAACCTCAGCACTACTGCCGGTTTCTCCCTTATCATTAATAGCAATAACACCATATTTCCCGGCGTCGCTTGGTTTCGCGTCAGTTAACAGAAGTGCATGAGTTCCGTCTGGTTGTGATATAACGCGGACGCGTTGACCATCAGGTACTATTTCTTTACCGTCGTGGGTCCTAAGAAATGTAAACGCGTGAAATATTGTAGTAATTCTCAAAACTTTTAAGGAATCGTATTATTCTTCAAAAGACACCGTAACTTTCATTACACGTGAACGATTTTTATATTATTTAATGAAACCAAATGAAAACTTTCAGTTCATTCTTTAGAATTTTTAAGTCTTGGCAAGGATCTTTAAAAAAATTGGATGAAAATCGAAAAGTAAATAATATATTTACCATTTAATAGTGGGTGGTGGGTGCCCTAGGACTTTCACTTCCAGCTTCACGGGAAAGCCCTCAATTACTTTGACGGGTTGTAGTTGTGCGATAAACGCTGGCTTGCGTTCTTTTTGGCCAACCTGTTAAGAAAGTTACATGAGTATAGGTATATATATTACGTACGTTTGTATAATAAACATAATTTATAATCATTACCCTTGATATGCTTGAGTTTGGTTATTAACTTTGCACAGGATATTTTAATGTAGGAATTTAAAATTGCAGCTTGAAATCGATAAAATCATTAGTAAATAAATCCTCCATATTATATATTTTTTATTTTTTCTTTTCTTTACACTCTAATTATACATCAAGTTGTACATCTATGTTCAATGTATAGTTTTATTTCTAAAACGAGCTATTAGTAGAAGCTAAATTTGATTAATATATCTATAAAACTATATATTACCTCAACTTTAGCCTTAGAAGCAACTTCACCGAGCTTGTTAGCAACAGTAAGAGAGTATACGCCGGCGTCTTCAGGACGACAGCTGTCGATACTGAGACCGACCACACCGCCGGGCTGATTGATAAAGTTCACCGCTTGAGATGGTCTGATGGGTACACCTGGGTAATATTTAGTATTAGTTGTCAAATAAATATGTTGGGTTTCACAATTTTGCTTAAATAATCTAGCTAAAAAAATAAAAGAAAAAGTTTTACTACCGAAATTAATGTCAGTTATTAAACATAAATTTACCATATCTCTTTTACATTAACAATAGATATTGCACACAATAATTGACTTTATAGCGTTTTAATTGTAATATTTTGCACAATATAAAAATAACTCACCATCCTTAAACCATTTGACTTCAGGTGCAGGGAACGCCATGACTCTTGCCTGTAACTGTACTGGTTGACCTACAACCGCCTTGACATCTTCCAATTCTTGGCTGAATGACGGTTTGCGGGGAGTTGCTGTAAATGTTACATATAAAATTTTATAAAGTATATTTTGTAATAATACTACTTGAGATTCTTTTTTTAGCTTCACGCAGTATCTTGCCTATAGCGGTGTAATCAGAGGAAAGCTAGTGTTAAGACGCTCCTTTCTCTACTTTCGGCCTAATTTTCGAGATATTGCTTGTTGACTGGCGAAACTCAACGCGCGCTTTGTCTTTATACGAGAAATCATTTCCTAATGTGTGTGTGGATTCCACCCACAACCGTCGCTACATTTACAGGCTGTGCCTCTACGCCACGGCAGTTTGGACAGCCTCATGATTATTCCTAGTATTATGAAATTGAAATACTGAAGTTCCGTATAAAGGACTAACGCAAGAGGGAAGAAGTCGAAACCTGTATTTTGCCTTGTCTTTGCCCCCGGTGACAATAACAAACAATACACTATTATATATTTCCTAAAAGAAATACATTATTATTATTTGGTCTTACATATCTATCTGGTCAAATTATCAAATTTCTCAGATATAATGATTAGTTCTAACTGTCTAAAGATTTGGATTATCTAAGTATAATTTCATTCGATACAATAGAACATTTAAATAAAGATTCAAAAACTTACGATTAACAGCAACAGCGCACAACGCCATATGTTCTCCACTGGGATTTGTTATAACCAGTTTGTACGCGCCGCAGTCTGCGGGGGTCACGTGTTCGATGCTCAGTTTGACTGTACCATCAGGCAAAGCTGTTTGTTTGACGTGGGGATCCTCTGGAGATATCTCTACACCGTCTTTCAGCCTGGTGAAGTTTCGTTATTATATAAAATTTGAATTTAAAAGCTTTTATTAAATAAATAGTGTACTATATTATGTCGATAGAGTAATCTTATATCTGATGATATATTAAGAAAATAGAGGCCCCATGAAAATATTTTGATTTGATGACGATATGCTAAAAATTGTCATTGCTACAGTACGGACGACAAGTCGTGGCCGCCCTAAAGTTAGCTGTAGATTGCTGTGCAGATTTTTCTTAATTTTGATTCTTCGCGTTTGGTTCAGTTCTGAACACAGAACTTCAGTGTGGCCACGACTGGTGGACCATACTGTACTTTCACAAGTATAACTGCTATATAAAGTAAAAGATATTCTTACCATTTCGCAGCTGGTATGGGGCTACCATCGACTTTGGCTTTCAGTTCTAAGGGTTCTCCTTCATCCACTTCCTTCTGCCGATCTAATTTGTGTGAAAATCCTGGAGGTATTTGAGCGAGAGTGATCATCGCCTCACATTCTGCCTCTCCTGATACGCTGAACGCTCGTACCGTGTACTGGTAAAATGATCATAGAAATAATGATATTATTTTAGAAGTTTTGTGATATTAAATATTAAATTACGAATCGAGTATAAAAATATATAAAGATTCTAATAGAAAAATCGAAAGAAGAATAGAATATTACTGGGCTCACAAATTATCTCTGAAATCTAATAATATGCATTACTTCCGGAAAAATCTCTACTTTAGTCAACTCTCTCGAAAACTCACTTTTCCCGCATCACTGGCACCAAAATGCTTGATCTCCAATTCACTATCAACCTGACCACCAACTTCAGTGGTAATTGTACGTCTGTCGTCATTGGCTATCTCTTTACCGTTAAGGTACCATTTCACGTGAGGCTTGGGAACGCCGTCGCAACGCACACGTAGAGTACAGTCGTCGTAGTCTTTAACTATTTGCTTTTGTATCGGTCGAACGAATGTTGGTTTGTCAGCTGTGAAATGAAAATGCTATTAGATAAGTACCTAAGTATAGTCAGTTTTATAAAACTGAAAATAATGTTAATGCTGTAGATTTGGCAAAGAGATATGCTAAGACAAAATTGTTTGTAAAGACTCGGCTCAATCATACCTACAATATGGAGTATAGAAGTAGGAAATATTTTTTTTCACATATGTAAAAGAAGAAGTACCATAATTGAGATGCAATAAATACGAGTGTTTTTGTCAAATATAAAATTACACTTCTCAGCTAAATTCTAAATTTATCAGTTCATTCATATTCGTCTACAAATAAAAAAGAACGGATAACTTACTATGAACATTAAGTTTCGCTTGTTGCACAGTCTCTCCCAGCTCATTCTTAGCGGTAATGGCGTACACTCCAGCATCTTCTATGGCTATGTCCTTTATTACCAGTTTAAAGGTTTCAGCTGCACGATCTTCTACAATTTCCAGACGATCTGATGGCTGGATCACGTAACCATCTTTGCTCCTGAACATGACGGTCACAAAGTTTTGGATGATTTTTTTGAGTGAATAAATCATTAAATGAGGCTGTCGTGGCGCAGCGGCACAAAGGTGTGACTGTAACGCGATGGTTGTGGGTTCGATCCCCACTCGAGGAAATGAAATATTTATTTACGTTTATATTTCCATTTCTTCGCTCTGTTGAGCTCTGCCACTCAACAAGCAATGCCTCCGGAATTCGGCAGAAAGTGGGGAACTGAGTGTCTTAACACTAGGTTCCTTCTGCCTACCCTGCTGTGTGCGGGATACAGCATGAAGCTGATTTATTTATTTATTTATTTAAGTCATTAAATAATTATAAAAAGAAACAAAAACCCGGTTACATGAAAACTAAAAAGAAAAAACAAGCCCTATAATCTATACATATAATAAGAATGTAAAAATGGCGCGTCTGTACATTGAATATATTTACAAAATAATAATTGAGGGGAGTTAAAGAAAAGTAATAGAGCCCAAATACACAAAAAAAATGTCTGTTTGTACACACTAATCTCCGGAGCTACTGGACGGATTTGAATGAAACTTTTTCGTTGTATAAAGTTATAAAGTCTAGACAACATCTAGGTTATAGTTTATTTTTAAAATCTGGATACCTGATGTGGAAGCTTAACAGCCTGTCTAAACTATAAGAGATATAAATATACTGATATAGTATGATTATTTTATGAATGGTATTCATTGATAAATCTTAGCAGTACCAGCGTCTTAAGTAACAATATACATTTCCAAGAATATTTTTATCTTATGTGTATAATTTATTAAATATACTCTTGAACCTCACCATTTAACCTCAGCCACAGGGTTAGCCTTGATCTTGGTAATAAAGGTGGTTTCTTCGAAGGGTACAGTGGTAACGTCCTTCAGAGGCTCTACTTCGGGCCGCAAAAGTATATCGAGGCGGGCAGAGCTTTCGCCAATACCATATTTGTTTTTCGCTTGTACAGTGTAAATCCCCGTGTCAGCGTGACGACCTGTGTTAAAAAATATATAAATATTTCTTTTCATACTTTACAAATCTTTACATAATGCACATTTTTTTATTATACTAGTGTACCTACACTTTATTTGTAAACCCAAGAAAATATTTGTGAATAATAACTATTTCGCATTAAAATTTCAAATAAAAAACTATCTAGTACCAGTAGGTATATGCAGAGTGAAGGTACACTCCTTGATGCCGTGTTCTAGATCCTGTGACTCAGCGTTGGTAATAAGAGTAGCATCTGGTGTCAGTTCTTTCCCATTAAGTAACCATGCGACATGTGGCAGGGGATCAGCTGTACAAATAGCCTTAAGTGTTACAGGTTCACGTTGCATAACCTTTGTTGCTTCTAATGGCGACGTGAAGATAGGCTTTCGGAGTTCTGCTACGGCTGTAATTAGATATTTGGATGTGAAATTAGGTTAACATTTTAAATGCTATTTAACCGGATTAATCACGAATTGTATATTATATATAAATATTGGGAGAGGGAGGGAGGAAAGCCGTGGTCACGGGTGGCATCCGTCTGTCACTTGACATAATTATTATATGAAACTACCGCCAACAATTTATTTATTGCCCCTGATTCATGCAGAATGAGGTGACTGTATATTGCCCTTAGTATGGCGAGTTTGAGACTTCAAAGATTTTATGAGTGGGTTCCAGGTGGTAGAAAGTTATTAACCTTCCTCTCTATTGAAATTAGAATGTTTTTGTATTCCAATATCCACGAGGATCATTTTAGGAAAATACCTGTTATCCAGTGGAACACTCATCTGAAAGCAATTTCGGATAAACTCACCTGTGACGTTGAAACTGCCCGACTAGTGTACTATAGCTATTTTCATAGTAAAATACTCTGAAAATATCTTATAGAATGCTGCTATGCTGCTAGCACTGCCCGTGCTTCAGATATAGATTCAATATTTATAACCTAAGAGCTCGAGATTCTCTGCGAGATGTTTTCAAAGATGCAGATATTATTACAGTTGCTTCACAATTTGTATACGAGTATTATAATATTGTTTGTCCCACAAAATATACAGTGTCATAGTAAATATAGTTCGACGATTCATAAGTGCTTATAATAGTCCATTTGAATAAAGAATATTTTGAATTTGAATTTAACGAGGATTTGAGGTTTATCAAACCTGATGTAATAGCTGGGTTTATCCACAGTATGCTCACACACAGCAGATTTCGATACAGGCAGAGGAATCCTGGGAACCTACTGTTAAGACACTCCGTCCCAAATTACACACTTCCGTTCCTCACTTTCCCCAGAATTTTTGTGACAACGAGTCGAGAGGTGCAACTCAATGTCACGCTTTCCCTCGTTACCAGAGCGAGGAAATGAAAATATTAACTATTCCTTTCCCCCAATTCCCGTCGCTTGAGTACGCTTGAGCCGTTGCGCCACGACTGCCTCAATATAATGACCGACTGTTATATATTTGATAAATGCGATTATATATTATAAAGCGTTAAAAAAAAATCAAAGTACTTACGTGATACAGACAGCTCGGCTTGTACAACCTCTTTGCCAAGTTTATTAACCACTTCACACTGCCACTTGCCAACGTCCTTCAAGTCTACAGAATTTATTTCCAATTTGAAGAGGTCTCCTTCATTGCTGATGCGGATCCTGTCGTCTGGCTTCACTTCTTCACCGTTGTGGAGCCAACGTACGGTTGGATTCGGAGTACCGGTAGCTTGCACTGTGTATACTAGTGGTAAAGATTCGTAAGTGTGTCCATCTTTCATGTTGCTTTCTTTTAGTTTGGGAGGTGCTGTAATAGAAAATTAATTTAGTTTCTTGCTTAAATTATTTTTCAACAGTTTTGGAAATTTGTTGTTGAATCTTAATCTACAAAAAGCAGAATTTAAAATAACAATAAATAGGAGCATATAACTAGAAATATGGCCAGTAATAATTATGGAAAATATTTCTATAATCGAAGTATTGATTGATTATATTAATATTTCTATTTAAATAATTTTGGAATGTTTTAACCTTTTTTAAAAGCCTAAATAGTTTTATCATACGAAACAATACAATCGATATGCAGTAGGTAAGCAGCATAAAATATTTACACCTAAAAGTTGGCGGTATATACAGCAGTTACTGTAGCTGAAATAAAATTACTTACCCATGTGTAAACAATAAAAGATAAATATTTAGTGAAGACTGTGTTGTGGGCTGTAGGATTGTTATACGTACCTTGGAGATGTTTAGCTTTGGTAAGAACCAAAAACCATGCATATATGTATATACAAATAAAGCTTAAATGCCGTGCATGCATAATAGTAACTCAGAAATTACCTTGAAACGTGGCGGTTGCTTTTAGCATCTTCGACGGAGAGGGACCCAAGTATTAGTATGCCAGAAGGAAAAGTTATTACGCATGCGCGCTAAAACAAACATACGAAAGAACATTAATTCATTTGTTGGGTATCGAAGACATTAATAGATCTGACATTTTCTTATAAATTGACTAATTTAGTTTAGTGGAAGAAGAAACTTAGTGTGTAAATAAAAAAAAATGTATAGAAAATATCAGATACAGCTAAACAGTAAGAAGCAATATCTTTTGATAAAGCGACATGGAAAATTTGTTAGTTTCCTGACCAAGAGAGCGTAGCGTTACTTGGATCATATCATCAGCCGCGCGCGTCAATGTTTCCTTCATATAAACTTTTACTGACTTGTTATTACCTTTTTCATCTTCCACATTAAGTATATCGTCTAATATGCTTCTTTGCCTCTGACTTCGTCTGAGCAGTTCTTCTAAATCTCCGTCCTCTTCTTCGACGCTAAATAAACCAGCGTTCGTTTTTTTCTTTTTCTCTACAGTAGTTTCTGCTACATTTTTAGTAATACTTTCAAATTTATTGACAGGACCTAAAACTAGTTCTTCTAAAATCCTACTTTTAACGTCGCGTATCTTACTTTCTACGTTTTTAAATTCGTTATCGTCAAACTCCTTCGAAATGTGTATGAGCTTCTCTGTGATATCGTTCTCGTATACTTTCTGGCTCTTTTCTCTCAAAATGACAGATTCTTCGTCACCTTCGTCTGTGAAATAGTCTTCTTTGAATGAAGACTGGCGAATGTACGAGTCTTTACTGAAGACCTTTTTAGTGTCGTCTATGTCAAAGATAGATTTGGAAAGATCTTCTATTGATATTTCGCGAGAAAGTGAATCGTTGTGCCAACTCATTTCGTCTTCAGACATCGACATGATAGATATCGTCCTGTTACTGACCGGCCTACTATACCTCGAGTTAGTTTCAGCATCCGAATCCGTTTGCGGTTCCTCAATGATACCATAAGTACCTCGCCTTATATGGTCCGGTATTGTATAATATCCCAGCTCAGATAAATAGTAACTGTGACTAGCTATTTCCTCAACTTCCAACGAAGTGGTATGCGGTTTATTTGGTTTTAGTACTTTTTTCTCACTCTGATCATCATCCTCATCATAATAAACGGCACTAGAGGTCAATTTGTGTACAGTGCGCGTTTCGGCTGGACCTATCAGTTAAAATATTATTATATCGAAATGCGATTTCTATATTTTATATAATAATTATATGCAAAGATTGTGGAATGAGATTTTAGATTTATTTGTATAGCAATTCGTGTTATAGTCAAAACTTCTACTAGTGAGGTTACAAACAGGGATAGGGAAAGCCATTTTATACTGACCAGTTATAACAGCGCCGTGAGACCTGGTGCTGCTCACTTTAGACACAATAATTGAGCCGTCGTCTCCGGATTTGAACGTTGTTACCGTTTGGAAAACTCGCCCTAAACAACAAATCACACTGGATGTTAAAAGAACACTATAGCATGCAATACTATGTAAGATGTGAGTGCGAGAAGCTGTTTGCTGGTCGAGAGGAAGCACAAAGCACGTTTTTTACCTTCACTTTCAGCACTCAATGGTTCTTCTACAGATTGTTTTTTAACGGACTTGCGTTTTGGAGATTTTATTGATTCATTGATGAACACTTCCTCTATTTCTTCTGGTTTAGTAATATCTTTTTCACCTTTTAGTGTTTCAGTTTGAACCTCTTCAACTACAGGTTTCTTTGGTTTTTCATTATGGTTTTCATCCCAAGCCTTGCTTTCAATTTCCTCCGGCTCTGTTATAGATTTCCTTGCTTTCTTTGGTGCAGCATCAATTTCATCAACTTTAACAGGCTTTACCAGTCCATCATTATCAACATCATCCCAAAAGGATTCTTCTTTAATAACTTCAGGTTCTGTAAGTGATTTTATTGGCTCGCTTGGATCTGGTTTTTCTGCCTCTTCAAAAGACACAGATTTGGGTTTCACATCTATTTCATTTAGAACACTTTTTTCTTCCGCAATTTCTGGTTTCGTTTTACCTTTCTTCGCAGATTGTTTTGCTTTTAAATCATCTACATCATCTACCAACTGTTGTTTTGCTTTGGCGTCCTCGTCGATTTCATTTTCAACCAAGTTTTCTTTTGTGAATCTCGAATGCACTTCTTTAGCTATTAAACACAATGAAAAACGGTAACAAATAGTATGTGTATTAATGACACCACAGGGTCAAGTGCAAGGATTTACTGGTGCAAATTCACACGAGCAATCATGTCCAGAGAATGCTTCGAATAATTAAATCTAATCTAAGTACCCGTTAAAAGGGACGTAATTAGCGTGCATCTACTATCAAACTACATAACTACTGTACCTATGCAGCCGGGGTATAATCCACACTCGGATTGTCTTTGAGTTTTGTATACATTACCGAGATGTTGATGTGTATTGTGATATGTGTGACTCTGAAGCCGTGATGCTATTCCATTATGTATCACGTTAAAACTAACTAAATTAAGCTATTAATATGTGAAAAATAGATTTTTTATCATTAAATCTAAATATGTTGAAATTTCAAAGGCTATTTTTGCATAAATTAATATTATTCCCCAAAAATATTTTTATTGATCTTATTTATAATCTCGTTTTAATTTTTATGACTTGATTTTACTAAATATTTAATTATTTTATACATTGACCAGGTGTATGTAATACTTACTGTGAACAATAACAGTGCTCTTAGACGAAACACTACCCATTTCATTTTCAGCTTTCACTTCATATTCTCCCCCATCTTCTTCCTTTACTAGGGTCACCGATAGATGATAATTCTCAAGCCTGGAAAAATGTAATGTAAAATTGAGTTATTATTATAAAGATTTTGTAAAATAGTATGTAAGTTGACTGACTTTGAGCGTATACTAAAACCGAATATTATAAGAATTTTATAAGAAACAAAAAAAGTGATTATGCAATGATCATATAAAGTACTATTACAAATTATCAAAACTATAATGAGGTATTCCGAAATATTTTTTTAGAATTGCATAATTTAATACATTTTCATAGAAATCATCATTAAAAGAGGTGACATTTTCTTTAACAATATCGGCAATATCGAGAAAATGTGGAACGGAAATAACCAACCTCTGTGTGTCTCTTTCAATTTTGATCCTGGCATCAGTGCTGACCTCCTTTCCGTCTTTGTACCACTTGACTTTGGGTTCTGGGCAGCCTTCCACTTCCACATCCAGCTTGAGGGTCTGACCGGCATCTACTGTCATGTCTACCAGACTCTTGGTGATACGAGGTTTTCCTATATAAATGATTCCCTTGGTTTATATATTTGTATATTGTTTTTAAGATATAATAATTTTGTCTAATACACAAAGTGAAGTTTACTATGTCAAGCTCAGCACAAGATAACATTTAAACACAAAATTTTAAATAACACTTCTAGGGCTCTGAAGTTTCTTGATCTATTTATATTTCATTTAAACAAATATTCATAAACATTTATTTTACTAATTTACTCATTGTTATACATATGATAATACTTTCAATTCACCACACATAGACTAAAACGTGATGGAACTAATGTTATGAAACTATGTGAGCAAATAAAATATTTATTTAAATGTATATTTTCATTTTACGCTCTGGTGTCGAGACAAAGCGGCGTTGAGTTCCGCCACGGACGGCACGCAATGCCTCGGCCTAATCTATCGGATACGCAATGCCTCCAGATTTCGGCGGAAATTATGGAACGGAGTGTTTTAACACTAGCTCCGTCCAGCCTATCCTGCCGTGTGTGGGATACAGCGTGAAGCTGATTTATGTTTTGAAGATAAACAATAATTCTTACTATTAACAGTAAAGGTGGCTTGGCAAGAATCTTCTCCAAGTTCATTGGACACTTTGCAAGAGTATTTTCCAGAAAGTTCAGCAGTCACCTCTTTGAGAATCAGCTTGTGGCTACTTCCATTATCGACACGAGTGTAAATAGATTTTTTCTCCGTGATTTCTATATCACCTAAATACCTGTAGGAGATTAATATGTTAAGTTAATATTACATTCATTTATATAAATTCTAAAGAACACTATTAATATATAGTAAAAATAAATATAATAACACATAGTAACAATCTCAGACTATAAATGTAAAAAAACACTGAACAATTCTCATTCTGATTAATAAAAAAATCATTACTTTAAAATTTATTTCTTTTTACGAGAGTACTAATGCTCGTATTATTGGAATATTGGTATACTATTGACTAATTAAACGAAGACCAGAGGTTCAATCCTAGCTTGTCATATATTGTGTCATAATTACAAGTATAATTTTATTTATTTACACTATATTGTGCACAATTACTCATTAGGATACATTATCTATACTCGTATATATAAAAGGACTTGTCCTCACTGATTGAGGTAAGACGCACGCACAGCCGTAACCGCTGATGGTAGAAATATGAAATTTGGACAGATGTTTACTTTCATAATCTGGACATCCACTAAGAAGGGATTTTGAAAAATTTTAACCTTAAAGGGGTGAAATAGGGGTTGACAGTTTGTATGGAAAAAAAATTAAATCGGTACCGATTTTAATAAAATTTGAAATTCAGACTCTTAAAAGTATTTAATTGAATACGTATTTCATGGTTTTCTAGAATTCTCCCCCTAAGGGTACAAATAAGAGATTAAAAATTTTGTATGGAAAAATCTTTAAATCGCCACCGATTTTTATAAAAATCGAAATTTAGACTCTTAAATATATTTCAATGAACACGTGTTTCATGGTTTATTAGACTTCACCCCTAAATAAGCAAGCGAAGCTGCGCGCGTCCGCTAGTCAAAAATAAAACAATTGACACACAAAAGGCGGTGTTATCGTTAATCAGCTATTTCTACCGGACAACCTTTGGGTTAGGAAATTTGTGATAAAATTGAGTGGGTGGTGTAAATAAACTTCCATGTCATATTCTTTTTAGATTTGAATATTATTACTCCATATAATATGATTTTATTTAGAACTTCCTTATTAAATAAGTAAGACGACATTTATTTCTATAATCCAGGCCTATATTAATTTTACAAATTACATTTGGAGAACGGCATATCATGTATGTTTTATTAAAACGAAATACTATAATGTGAAAGAAAAGGTAAATTTATAACTTCATCTTACCATTTAACACTAGGCAAAGGATAAGCGTCCACATCGACTGTAAATTCGACATTAACATCACCCTCCGCCGCAGTAGTGTCTTTGAGTCGTTCAGTGAAATTAGGAGCACATCGCACGTTCATTACACAAGAATCGCTTGTACTGCCGTGGACGTTACGGATCTGGAATTTAGAGGTAAAATATTTTAAAAAATTCAATATATTTTTTTTCTCACCAACGACAAAACCCTAATCTTCCCAGTTGAAAGTATTTAAAATGTTCATTTCTACACTCTGATGTCGAGACAGGCTTTTGTAGATTGCATTATAAACCAGGTGGACCGACGACCTTAAGAAGACAGTGGGAATCGGTTCGATTCAAAGGACGCAGGACCGGACATTAGGGGAAGCCTATGACCAGCAGTGGACGTTGAAAGCCTGATGGATGGATGGATGGATTATAAACATATCAATAATTTCAAAAACATTTAATTTTCATATATCTACCTCACAAGAATATTCTCCGGAGTCAGCTCGAGCGGCAGAAGTGATGACCAATTTATGAGCTTCACCCGTCGAAGATATTTTAACCACCGATGATTCTTTCAGCTCTGTTTTGTTTTTGTACCTATAATATAAATTAAGTATATTAATAATAAAATTTATGTGATTGGGAATTTCGGAAAGCATCTCATTTTGTATGCGCGACGATTGTGGGCTCGATTTCCAGTTTTTATTGAAGGAATGTTTATATTTACAATATTTCTATTTATACTTCCGTTTGTTTAGACAAATAACGGCGTTATAATCTAAAACTCGTCTTGCTCTACTTAACTTGTCTCGTTGTCTAACCATTTAAATGAAAATAAAAATAAAATGGACTATGGAAATTGATGGCTCGTTTGCAAAATTAAAGCAGATAACTTTGTGATATACGACGGATACGTGAACATAACTAAATACTCTTCTTTTATAAAAATCTTTGCTTAGTTTACATCTTTACAGGAAAACTTTCTAGGTTACATTGAGAAAAATATAGAAAGTTCAAGGGACAATTATGTCTAAATATATATTACCTATAAAAAAATAAAAGAAGCCTTCCACCACACTAACTTAATAAAAAAGCTATATTCTAAGCTTACCAAGTAACATTGGGTGCAGGTTCTGCCTCCGTTTGTACTTCGAATGTCACAGTGTCCTTCTCACTACATTCTTTGTTTCCGCCTAGTTTCTTAATGATTTTGGGCGGTGACGTCACGTGCCACTGCCAGAAGTCCGAACATTGGTTGACTTCATTCCTGAAATAGAAAATGAAAATAAAGTGTGTATGCAATTGGGCTTATTTAAATATACAAGAGCATTATGTTTATCTTAACATTAGGTACCCTCTGCCTATCCTGCTACGTGCGAGATACAGCGTGAAACTAGAAAAGATAATAATATTCAAATATGTACTATCATTTGTATCTGCAAGCTACTATTATTTAACGCTGTTGTTACAAGTCAATTTACTTTTAATAATTTTCTTCATAAGAAAAATGTAAAAGTATTATATCATTTTATTAAAACATGATAATTAATAAGTAGTAGTTCCTGTGAAGCGCAAAGCATAAATACTAAACATACTTTACAGTTTTATAACATTAGTAAAGATGATTTATATAATGTAAAAAAAACTTAAAAACTAAATTGGTATAGCGATGAAAGAGAAATAATATTCCTTACTTGGCGACAACAGAATATGACCCAGTATCAGTCAATTTTGCATCTTTAATAATAATTTTGTATATTTCTTCAGATTCCTTCTTAATAATGATTCTTTCTGATGATTTGATCTCGACTCCATCTTTGTAGAAAGAAAGATCTGGGGACGGAGTGCCTTCCACTTCTATGGTCACTTCGTGTGTTGAACCCGCCTAGTGGTCAAATATTTAATATTTAAAAGCGGATATCATAAATTGTAACAAGCGTATAAGGATATCAACGTAGCTCGATGAGAACATAATGGTATGTTACTTATACAGGGTGGAAGAGGCAGCGCTTCTTTTATTGAAACTGCATATAGGGTAATATATTTCAAACCCACACCTAAGAAATTAATAAAGGTACCTCAACAGTTTGGACGTAGGATTTTTTTTTCATTTCACGATTTTTATCCATACCTGTATTTCGTGTGACGCACACATACGTGTGCGACGTTTCCGATTTGACAGGTAAGTGTGTGCGTGCCTATGTTATACTTTACAAATGGTGTTTTATTTTAAAACGATAATTTGATTATTTATTTTGTTTGAAAAAATAACTTTTTCATTTTTGGGAATTATTTTTTTTCCGAATTATATTAGGCTTTTATAGAGTAGTTAAAACTGTGGTTTCATTTAAAGTAGCGCTGACAATTTCACCCTGTATAAATATTTATTCATAGTATATTTATATACATTCTTACAAAAAAAAAACATATGTAAATACATAACCAAAACCCACCATACACGTCTGATTCTCAATCTTCTCCTTAATCTTGGGCGGAGCTTTCACAACTAAGTTCATTATAGTAGTATCTTCTCCCAAATCGTTTGATGCCGTCACGTGGTACTCGCCCGCGTCTGCTGCTGACACGTTTTTGATGACCAGCGACATATTCTCATCGTCTTCGTAAAGGAATCTACATGGAAATGACATTATTTTTAAAGTAAGTGACATTTGAAATGCAAAGTAATTAAATTTGTAAGTTATATCTTGCTGTTCAGCGGAAGTGTGACACAATAAGTGTCAAAAAATTGTATACTTTTTTAATGATTAGCCGATTTTATAATAATCAGTGCAAAATGATTTAGCCTTTCTTAAAAAAAATAAGCTTCATAGAATCTACTGCAAGAACCCTTTCTCGTTTTCCAGTTTTCGTACATTCGTTTCTTATCTGTTAGTATAGATATACTTATAATAAAATTGAAACTGATCTCTATCTGTACATAAGAAAGAAGAAAATCTATTATAAGGGCATTTATCAATATGACACAACCTATGTCTGTATGTCTGTGCGGTTGTTCACGCTACTCTACGCTGTACAATCAGCTTAACCGATTTAAGTCTATTTTTTATTATAGTATTTGTTTAGTGTTTGTTTCAATAACATCGGTTTGTAAATATCAAAGAATATAATTAAATATAAAATAATAAAGTATTAATTAATATTCCGTAACGGTGGCATAACTAACTCTCAAAAAAAACTATAATAAATATACTCACTTATGCCTAGTATCAGCTTCCACCACTTTTCCATCGTGTTTAAAAACCACATTAGGTTTCGGGTAACCTTTGCATACTAGTTCAAGCATGGCCGATCCTCCGCTAGATACGATGGCTTCACGGTGCTCTATCACTAACTCAGGCTTTTGTGGTTCCCGGTGTAAAATGTTTACGGCACCTGTAAATTTGATATAATCAGTATCCCGCACACAGCAGGGTAACCTAGTGATAAGACAATCCGTTCCCCACTTTCTGCCAAGTTCTGGAGGCATTGCGTGTTGAGCAGGATACAGCGTGAAGCTAAAAACACATATAAATTTTGGTAATATTGTTTTTTTTTTTAATATTAGCTCCTAAAGTCCCGCCCAAATAGGGTGCCCATATATTTATTTTCTATTAATTATATGTATACGGTTTTTATTTATTTTTTTAAACCAACCAACCAAATCTTCCAACCCAAGCTTTAAAATTTTATTCATTTAAATTAAATTATGTAAATAAAATCTTAACACAATTATATGTTTTTTTGCCTTATTGTTATACATGTTCGTAAATCAAAGCAGCAAAGTGACTTCTCAGTATGTTTATCATGAATTGTCCTTTAGAGACTTCACATGACGTATTAATGAGCTTAAAGTCACTTCTAAGAGATAACGAAAACGTGTAATTTTTTTACCCTCACCTTGCACGGTTAGTTCAGCTGAACAGGAAATGTTACCGGTACTTGTTTTAGCCACACAGGTATATAGACCTGCATCTTCAGGCTTGACATGCTGGAACACTAGCGCCAAGGAATCCTCATCATCACCAAGAAGGACCTAACATATATGTGCAGTTTTTAAACTAGACTCTATATTCTAAACTGTCAGAATATACAGATCTACAGAGCGTCATGTTACTTTATACTAATTTTTACTGTTTATTATATTGTACAATATGGCTCGCTGATAGTAGGACACAATTCACCAATTTTTACCAATAGATATTGCAAAAAGTGGGTGCAAATTTGCTTTGCCATTACTATGAATTTTGCATAAAGGGATATTTTAAATAAAGAAATTGGCTATCGTAAAACAATTGTGCATTTGAAATATATATTAGGTTTGGCCTTGTCAAAATTAAATTCTGTATTTAACTAAGCCAATTTTTTTAGTAGAAATATAAATATAGATAGAGATATATATTTTAATGTTTTTCTTATTTATTTATTCTATCCATTATAGAATAAGTAATAAGTAAGTATACATTTTCTGGCCATAGCTACGTGTTTGAATGCCAGCGACGCGTGCCCGGGACGTTCAGTTACACAACTTACGCGACAGAGTTTAGAGAAATATCTTTTAGAACTATATCAAAATCTATTAATTTCATTCTGTTACAAAAATTTCTAAAATTGATATGGAAATTTATATAAATTAACATAATATGTATAAAGATTGTTTAAAAGACAGATGTAAACAATGTTGCAATTTGATAGGCGTACGTCATTACAACGTTATCTACAGCTCATCTCAAAAAGGTGTGTTCAGAATTGATAATTCTCATCAGATGTGAGTTATGTAATGTTCTTAATGTGTGTTGTTGTAAGTGACTGTTGTTACAGTACTGTAATGTGTTCGAAGTGTTTTTGTTGTGTGTTCACTGCAGACTGACCTTGAACCTTTCTTCAGGGTCGAACTCTTCTCCATCTTTCTTCCAAGTGAAATTGGCCTTCTCTCCTTTTGCCAGCAACCCCTCACCCCCCGGTGGAAGTTCTCCGAAGATATTCTTATCATCTATAACAGATGACATACTTAGTCTAACTGATATGTTTTGTACTCTAAAACCAACTGTAAGAACACATCATTTGCAGATAAGAAAATAACATTTAAATCATCCCGCGCCGGACCAAATTAGCCGCAATTATATATAGATCGTAACTATCTCATAAACAAACATTGGACTTGTTCCAAGCATCCTTGCAAGAAATTGTGTTACGAGATGTATGTGTGTATGTATGTCAATCATTAAATAACAGGCGCCTTCTGGTATTACGGCGGCTTCTGGTATTATTATTTTTCAAAATTATTAAAATGTCATTTCGCTACCTACGACGACACCGTTATCATGAGAAAGAACAGGGATTCTTCAGAATAAACTCGATAAGTACTTCGTGACACTTCCAAATTCTTTTAAACGTCACTCAAAGAATGGTTATATTTTCAAAAATTACATTCAAATTGTGAATATCAGGAAATATAAGAAAGAATGGAGTAATCTTACACAAGGTCAGTACAAAAAGCTAATACTTAAAAGGTTTCCTCCTGATCAAAATCAATATAAACAAACGACAAAATAACAAATAATTAACAAACATTATCGGGTAGAGGACGAAGTTTAAATTGCCTGGCATCTGATAAGCAAAATGGCAATTCTCCCCGCAAGAATGCAGGACAATTTTAAAACGAAGCTTATAACAAGAATCATATGTCACTGTCTTTCCGGTAGAATACTAACAAGATTACCTGTCAATTAGGAAATACCTGTTCAAGTAACTTGCCAAATCATAACTGGATCATATATCACTCTCATATGCTTGTATAGAAGGTGTAACACAAGATAAGTTATATATAGTATCGTGTAACGTTAGTGGCGCTTTTGTATAAATGTTTTGCATGTGTTTTATATATGTGTTGATCGGGTATCATTGATCATTTAATACCAAAAGAGGTAATTTAGGATCGTTTTTAGATATATTAAAATATATATCTAATTTGACTGATCTGAACATTAATTTGAACAGGATTGTTTTCAGATAGTGTTTACCATTATAACACGTAGTGAATGTTTAGACATTAACCCGAAGATTGTATATTCTACTCGGATATGAATGCCTTTGACTAAGAGTGCTGTGGTAATGTATGATGTCTATACTGAACTGAGCCAGTTTCATTATATTACTAAATAAAAGAATAGTTATATTTCATAGTAATGTCTAAGCTACATACCAACAACAGTGACAACAGCTTCTGAAGTAACCTCCCCATAGATATTGATTGCTCTACAAGAGTATCGGCCGGCGTCCTCTGAACAAACGTCAGCTATAACCAGTTCGTAGCAGCCTTTGTCGGCGCGAGTACGCACTATTGATACTCGGTCTTCAGAATTGGATATAATTTCTTTGTTATCACGATAGCTGAATAAAACAATAATATTTTTTGTTTCATTTTGTAAAAACACTTTTTTATTTAGTGACATTTTCCATCTCAAGCAGAGATGGTAAATGGGAATAAAATTTTAAATTAACGCTTAATACACTTCTAAAGTTTAACAATATTTATCAAAATGCTATCAACATATTCAAAATATAAGAGATTTAAGAAGGCAACGGTAAACATATCAATGTATCGATCCCTACTGGGGAAATCTATTATTTTCATTTCCTCGCACTGGCAACACACACCGCGACATAAACTTTCGTTACTCAACACGCTACATCTAGAGTTTGATCGAAAAATAATAAATTGAGTGCGTAAACACTCATATGTGCAAGCTGAAGCTTGCACATATTTCTGAAAACGTCTACAACTGAGTGTGTACAGATTATGAAGATCATTTACATGTAAAAAATATTATACAAATTTAAACTTTTATTAAAATAGATATTCAGTGTAGTTTTCTTAATACCTAGCTATTTTATAGGTTGAAGAAATGAATTGCGTGTGTAGACACTAGATTTTCTCTACCTATTCTGCTACTGTACATAATGCAGTGTGCAGCTAAGATGGTGTATCAACAAGATAATTATAATCTAGTAAGCTAGGAAAATTTACTCACAATTTAACTTCAGGATTGGGATTGCCCTTGACCTTGACCATGAAACGAAGGTAAGTGTTCATCATAATCTCAGTGTCTTTTAGCGCCACTAGGAAATATGGAGCATTTAGCGCATTTTTCTGTTTACGTTCCTCTGGTGTCACTATAAACATTGAAAAAGATTAAAACATATACATTATTATATAATTTTTTTCGCGCTTTCTTTTTTCCTGAAATAAATTTCGTTTAATGTTAATCGGACGACACATCATGCTATCTAAACATTTACCGCTAGTTTGCAATTACAGGAAAATTATACAGAGAGAAAGGTCTACTGTTATACGCTTTACGATGATTTAATCATGATTGTCGCAGCCATGCTCATGTGACTTAATTACTTTGCTTACTAAAATATATCTTAAAGGATCGGCCGAATCGTTTTGGAGTGAATAATGCCGGAATTTTATAGATCCTTTTCTATTTTTACTCAAACTCCAAAACTATTTAATCAAGGATATCTAAATCAAAACTCACACTCGTGGACCACTAACTGAGCGGTGCAATGTGCGTTGCCGTGAGGGTTCTCTGCTCGAGCTGTGTACACTCCGGAGTCGTCTTCCCTGCAGTGGAGGACCTCTAGGCGATGACGGCCTTCCTTCTGGAGTATTTGGACACGATCCATCAACCGGTCGTTGAATGGCTTGTTATCCTTCAGCCAAGTCACTCCCGCCTCTTCCCGCACCTCGCATTCAAACACCGCGTTCTCACCAGCTGGGAATCCAAAGCTGTCGTTACGCGAATTCGTGTTCAAGCGTTAGCATGTGTGTGTCTGTTAGTGTCTAAAAGCATATATACAAAGCGCTAAGAGTGTTGTGTTAGTGTATTTTCACTTACGCTCGATGTTCTGTCCTTCCAACGTCTTAGTGAAGATCGGCTTCCCATCGTGGGATTCTGACTTCAGAATCGATTTGTGCTCCGTAACTGATCCATTCGATATGGTCCTGGAATAATTGCTTTCAGAATCGCCGTTTCTAATTTTAGTGTAGCTGGACTCGATGTTTGATTGCCCATTGATGTCATCGAGACTCATTTCAATGTTTAATTTAGTGCGGTTGTCGATTTTAGTGCTGTCGGTTATCGAGTTACGGCCGTACTTTGAGGCGATGCTGTCGATTTTGCTCGCTGTTTCAGTGGAACCATCATAGCTCGTTTCGACGGTATATTTAGATTGTCTTTCGACCTGTGCGTCGGAATTTCCGAGACCATATTTAGATGCGATGCTGTCGATCTTGCTGGTCGTTTCTAATGAGTTCCCATCGTAACTTGCCTCAATGCTGTATTTAGAGGAGCGTCCTTCAATTTGAGCATCAGAGTTAGATCCTAAGCCATATTTTGAAGCAATACTATCTAACTTGCTCTCTGACTCAATAGCGTATTTAGATCCTTCTTTACTATCATAGCTGGATTCTATTCCGTACTTAGAGGAGCCTTCAATTTTCGAAGAGGAAAATTTGGATTCGTAACGGCCTTCGATGCCTCCAGCTTCATACTTGGACTCTAAACGGGAGCCACTTTCACGTCGCGAGTAGGAAGACACGCCAGTAGAGTCGTAGGATGACTCATAACGACCGCCCGAAGAAAGTTTTCTACTGCTACTGGAGTATTCTGTATGCATAAGTATTAATTTAAAAATTAAATTACGATTTTTTATTTTATAAAATACTAGTGGATGTGGGCGGCATCGACCGCTTGAACTATGTTTATTGAGTATTTTTAGTTTAGAGGGTGAATTCCAATAAACTATGAAACACGTGTTCAATGAAATATTTTTGAGATTCTAAATTATTTATAAAATAGGTGTTGATTTAAAAAAGACCATACAAGTTGTCACTCCTATTACACACCTATAGGGTTAAAATTTTTCAAAAATCCTTCTTAGTCCTCATTACAAAAATAAACATTGGTCCAAATTTTACGTTTCTACCATCAGCTGTTACGGCTGTGCGTGCGTCTTACGTCAGTCAGTGGGAACATGTTCTTTTATATATATCCATACCTATATTATAAATTCGAAAGTAACTCTGTCTGTCTGTCTGTCTGTCTTTTACGCAATCAGGCCCAAACCGCTAATTTAATTGTGATAAAATACTCTTATAGGGATACTTGAGGGTCTCGGGATGAACATAGGATATTTTTTTTCTCATATTTGTAATATTTTCGATATATACCAATATATTAAAATACTTATTAATTTGACATACAATTTATTCCGCCATGTTAATAACAACGTCGTTGCTAAGCAACGATTTGCAAAGTTTGTTGTTAGAAAACGTCACCCAAAATGAGCTTGCTTAACGCATCTCTCTATTGAAAACTGAAAATAATTTCATAAATATATTTAGTAAATATTCGTATAGTTCAAGCGGGCGTAGCCGCGTTCGGGCCCTCTAGTAGATAATAAAAATATTAATTAACGAGATATGTCCCTACACACTATTGAATAGTTATTTAAGAGTTATGTTTAGAAAACTAAATTCAAAAATTATACAACAATCCGATATGGTTTAGAGGCTAGGAGACCTGGCCTCACCCGGAATTACCGGTATCGGAATTAAGTATTTGTTGTTTTTGTATTAATATAACATTCTTTTTATTATTTTTTTGTACGTATATACTTATTTACACTTTATTTTAAAATTTTCAAAGATATTTAATATTTATTAAATCTTACCTCCAGATTGCCGCGAACTGCGGCTGTATCTTGACATCTCTTCGCCTGTCTCTTTGGTTACAGCTTGACTTTCTCCTGTGACTCTCTCTTCTAAGTGTCCTTTAGTTACAGTTTGATCGCCTTCCTCCGACTTTTGTTCAGATTTCTGTTCAGTTTGGAGTATTTCTTTATCAAGAGTCTCGTGATTGCCGTTGAGAGTTTTCTTAGCTTTTACACTTTTACGAGAAGAAATCGGCTTTTTTTCAGTTTCTGGTTGAACGTTTTCTTTATTTTCGTATACTGCTTTTGCGTCTCCGTTGATTTGAGACTTACTTTCGTCTGAAACCTTGTTAGTTACTTCTATAACCACCTCAGATTTACTATTTTCTTTTAAAAGTGTTTTATTGTCACTCTTATTGTTTTCTACAATTGTACCGCTTTTGTCTGTAACTTTTTCTTGTATTACTGATTGAATTTCAGTTTGTGATTCTTCAATTGAAACATTTGATGATTGACGACTATAAGAAATTGATTCTTTAGTATTTATTGAAGATTCTACAGATTTGATCTCTTTTGTCAAATTTTCACACTTTAAATCTTTTTTTATTTCCAAATTGCTTTCTGCTATAGTACTTTTGCTCGTTAGAGTTTGGATTGTATCTGTGCTAGAAAGACTCGTATCAGTTTTTACAGATACTGTTTCGTTTTTAGTGCTTTCTAAAGTTTGAGATAGGTTGGCGCCTTCTATTATTGTAGTAGCGTTATTTGCTTGTAGTTCATTGGAAGATGTTTCAGTTACTTGGCGACTATACGATTCAGAATGATGTGCTTCTGACTTTTCTTCAACTGTTGAAGACTGACTTGTTAATATTTGTGTCGCCTTAGATCTCTCTACACTCTCCTCTTGAGGAGTTTGAGGAGTAGCTTGATTTTCTATAGAATGTTCTGATACAGCTTGTTCACTTTGTGACCGGGATGTGACTGTTTCACTGGCTTGTATCACTGTTGATTTATTTTCTAAATCAGTTGTGATTTCACTCTCAACACTGAGTAAAGTTTGAATTTCCTGAACTTCACTGATTGATTCAGCTACTTCAACATTAACTATTTTCCTAGCGTGTTCTTCTTCGATTGAAGCTTTTCTTTTAGTTTTAATTTGTTGAGCTTCTTCAGACACAACTTCAGTTATTTCAAGTTCTTTGACTCGCGATTTTTTCTCTTGTCTCTCTTCTTCTTGATCTTCAGTTTCTCGTTTTCTCTTTTCTTCAATTTGTTGTTCTTCTTCAGTTGATGATGCTAGAACTTGAAGATCATCAGCGGCGTGTTCGGCTAACGCGACTGAAATAAAAAAAAATTAAGTTACTTGCAAAGTATTTTTTTAACTCTAATTAGATAATTTAATCTAAAATTATGCGTATTGAATGGAATGGCCTTTGCCTCGACACCAGAACGAAAAAATGAAAATATTAATTATAATAAATATTTCATTTCCTTGAATGGGGATCGAACCCACAATCAGTCGCATTTACTGTCACACTTTGTACCCTTGCGCTACGACAGGCCTTACTACGATGTGGTTATACTATAGGAAATTTTGCGTTGCAATGCTCAGTATTTCTTTAATGGACCAGACATACGTAAGGATAAAAAATTATTTAAAAATGGTAACATATTTTTTTATTATATTAATATATGGATGAAATGTAGTACATACCGAGGTCACTAGCGTACTGTCTGATCTCCCTTAGCCAAGCAGTCTTTGTAGATTCTTTACGGGCCTTAAAAGTAAAGACTAACGGAGGCTCCTTTTGATGGAGCTCAAACTTGGTGGTTTGTGAATGATCTTTAATTTCTACCTCAGGAAGCTGGAAAAACGAAAATATTACACAGCTAGATTTTTTTTATCACTCTGTTGGTATATTTTATTGAAACATAGGAACGTTCGAAACGCAATAATTAAAAAACTGAATTTAAAACATAGCACATGTCTTCTTGTTCCTTTAAAACATCGTACATTAATATGTAGTATTAACAAGTAAAAAAATGAAGAATTTCATTATATATTACTCTTTGGAAACTTTTCAATTTGTAAATATGTGTCAAGGTCTTTTCTAAAATATATAAAATCATATTTACCTTGATGATATGGGTTAGTATAAAGACTGATCTGTCATCAGCGACCTTCTGAACCTCACAGACCAAGATCCTGGCTTTGAATAAGAAGATGTATCTATTTTGGGGGTCACCGTCGAAGTCAACAGTGAACCAATCGTGAGTTAGCAACCTGCCGAGTTTGTAGATGTTCCCGCGGTAGCCTTCGATGCTAGCTATGAAGAGATTGTTTGTTGCACGACTGGGAACGCCCAAAAATAGTTCTAAAGCCTTTTGTAGATCGGTGCAATCGTCCCCGAGACGTTTTGAATATTTGACCAATTCCTGAAAAATAATAATAAATACTCTTTTTAAAATATGCAACGCTTACGTAAAAATAATGCTTTGCAAATATTTTCTTTTTGTGCAACGACCAATTCTATAAATATTTCTTAAATATGTAAACATTTAGTCTAGTAAATTATATTGATCTAGTAAATGATATTGAGTTATATCTAGAATCGATAATTTTATATTAGTTTAATATAATTTTGTTTACTTTACACTTACTATGAAACGCTAGCTTTAATTTCAAATAACTATTTTTGGGGTGTGTACCCTCGTAACTTCTATAATTGAATGACGAAACTTCAAATTGAATAGAACTGCGTCATAATGCTTTAATGAATCAAATGCAGTTAAATTGTAATTATTCCACAAGATCCGTTACTTAGGTTACGCAACGAAAACAGTTTTGCTAATACACAGAAGATATTTTGGGAACTTGCTTCACAGTCCACTCATAAACAAAGCTGATAGGGTGTTTGTTCGGCACAATTTAACGCATTGAAGATCCGCTTGGAAGAATGAAGATCAACATTTTTGGCAAACATCAATACAACATTGAGACAGCATATTTGACCTTTCTGGCAAAAGAAAATGTTAATTATCGCTTATTTTAAGTATATGGATTAAATTTACCTTCAGAAGAAGTTGGTAGTCGTTGATCCTCTGAATGGGTAATTTCAGATGTTCCGTGAGGCCTTTGTCATCACCGAGTTTGTCCGCCAAAGCCTGTGATATGTGTTAATATACGTTAATATTTGACATACAATTTTGATTGTGAAGAAGTATTTAAAAAGAATAATTTAAATGAGAGAACGAGAATAAATAGTGAAAAACCTCAGCGTATTTACTTTGATCCCGTATATTTCATGTTCTATTTTTAAGCTTTGTACTTATTATTATTGTCTTTGTATAATATCCTTGATTGAAATAAAATGAGCCAAATACAATGAATATTTCTAAAATGATTATTCAAAATACTAAATAATGTACTACATGATATGTATGAATAGAATGTATTCATCCACCTGCTTTTACATCTTATAATAATATATTATGATCGTAATTGAAACGATAGCAAAAGTGTTTCATCATCAGCGTTAACTCATAGCGGCTGGCTGCAATTCAAACAATTAAAATGATATTCTATGAATGGACTTCCTACAGTGTGATTGAGAATATAATTATCATCCTATTCTAAATCGCAATCACAGAAAGTTATCATCCATATTTTGCAGTGCTATTTATTTAAAACACGCCAATACAAGAGGACATCGTGGCTCAGTGGGACGGAGGCTCACATTAATCGCGACGATTTAAGTTAGATTTTATTTAGATTAGGATGATTATATTTAGTATGTTTCCATTACCCCGCTCTGGTAGACTTTTGTCGTCTAGCCAGAGCGAGAAAATGAACAAAAATCTTCGAATGGAAGTTGAACCCACAGCAGTCGAGTTTACAGTCATACACTGTACCGCTGCGCAAAGACGGCCTCAATGTTAAAAGTGATTTTATATAAAAAGTTTGGAATAAATATTTCATCTATTTATATTTTGTACTTCTGGAAATATTTCATAGCAGCGTCAACTGTCCTCATAATATGTCGAGGTATTCTAAATATAAGCTTACCGATGATGTTTCTCCATGCGACCGATTTATGATAATTTTAGTGTTATTGCTTTTATTTTATAAGTATCAATTATGAAGTAATTTTTATAAAACTAAAGAATTTAATTGCTTTTTGTTATTTTTTAATTTTTTTCCTCTCAGTAATAAATAACCATGGACCTAATATATTCTGATAAACTATAAACAATTTTTGTATAATAAGTACTACTAAAGTAATTTGTCTCAATCCCAAAATTAATATTTAAAACATTTATTTTAATGATAATCCATTATATAGGTAAATATATAAAATATTAAGCAGGTATATTAGGACTCCACTGCTTACTCGTAAATCTAATCTAAGCGCTTTAGACAACCATGGCCTGCATCCTATAATGGCAGCTTTACTGATGATTTTTTTATGGAGACAATTCGGCGGAAGAAGCCTGTGACTGTAATGGCTACGTATTATGTGTTTAATTCCTACCACCACTCAACACACAATGCATCCAGAAATCCGCGAAAAGTAGGGAGTCTCTACTAAGTTCCCTCTGCCTACCCTGCTCATTTGGGATATGTGACGCTGATAAAAAAGGTATATGTAGTGTATAGGACTGTTGTTTACTTTGTTTAATAAACTGTGAGAGCCAGATGGCTCCTAATTTTACCTATAGGTACTTCTGAAGTGTGAAATATAGTAGAATTCTGTTTTCATACTTTCATGCAACAAAGATCACTTTAGAGTTATTCATACAGTTTCCAATAAATAAGTATAATAATTACAATATACATTCATAAAAGCTTTATTGTCTCATTTTCCCATTAAACTGTTTCCTCAGTGAGTGACTAACAGACAACGCACAGTAAAATCTAAGCGGCGTAGAACGCAAAATTCCCCACATAATGTCCTATATGCAAGAAATTGCTATTTGAGATGCGGAACTCACTAAGCTTTGTATCGAGACAATTCATTCCCTTTTGTGGGGATTGAACTCAAAATTGTCACGTTTACGGTCAGACGCTGCCCTACAGTGGATTCGATTCCCACAAGTAGAAACGATAAACAAACATTTTCATTTCACCACTTAACACGCAATATCTCGAAAACTGGATAAAATATGAACAACGGGAGTGTCGTCCATGTTCCATGTTAACATGTGGTTCTTCTTCTTTGTCTATAGCTTAAATTATGAGAGATGCGTTACAAGTAAAAAAAATATTTATGTTATCGAGCGTCATAGCAAAAAATATTTTCGCTACATTCGTTTGTCTGAAACTCATGAATGTGCACGCGTCACGGTCTAATATAAACATTTTTATATTCTTAATTATAATTCTAGTACCTACATTTTTCGAATTATTATTAATATAAACAACGATAAATGTAAAACTATGTAGCTTCAAAATTGTTTTAAAATATAAATCTACAGAATTCTTCAATATTGACAAAACGCTAGGGACTTGGTTGATTGTGCCCAAATTCAAGGACACAGATCATGACATTGATGCTTATACATTAGCTCTGGAATCTTTATAAAATATAAAATGGGTCAAGGTCATCCAGTGGCCGTTTTCGAGTAACGACTGACAGACGAACACTCAGCGCACGTCACGGCCCGAACACCCACGGCACTCAAAAATAAACTAGACATCGCTTGAAACACTATACTTTGGGCGTTTTTGTTGAAAGTTTCGCAAAGGATCTTATATTTAGCACCTAGCAGGTATACTTAGACCTTTCTCGTACAATGGCTGACCTGAGTGGGGAGTTACAGGCAAAAACACAATCACAGTCACACACTTCACTCGTCCGAGTGGTCGAAGGTCGGTAACGCTGGAGCGAGCTAGGTGTTCGCGGCCGCGGCTTCCAAGCGACTGGTTACCTCCATGGCTGCCCGATCCGCTTCTATAGTTAGAACAACGATTTTTAGGATAACGCCATTTCTCTTGTGACGTCGTTATCACATCCACGGTCAGCTATCAAGGTCGCTAAACAAAACTTTTGTCCTCTGGATGATAGCGGTTTACAAATTAAGAAATCGTTCTCAATATATTTTTTTACTAGTTTCGTATTCCGTCTAAGAATTTTGTTTTATATATGCCACATTCTAAGTGCTAAGGTAACCCTATGACTTTTTCCAACTCCATGAATTCTCTTGCACTACAGGGTAGAGAGAAGGAACGTAATGTTATGATATTCCGTTTCCCACTTTCCGCCCAACTAGCCATTGCGAGGAGACTAAATGTAGTCTCCTACGCGCTTGGTGTACAAAAGCCAGGAAATGAAAATAAATATAATCATTTTCCGAAGGGGGAATTGAACCCACAAACGTTACGTTTACAGTCAGATTCTATTCCATTGCACAGCACCACGACGGCCTTAACATGCGTAATCAAAATAAACATAATATGTATAACCTAAGTCTAGTAGATACACAATTTATTTGACATAATATGTACTTATAAAATTTGTCACCTATAATTAACCTTAAAGGTTTACTAATGTAAAGCTAGATTTTGTTATTCAGGTTCATCACGCACATAGCAGATTAGGCAGAGGAAGCCTGGGAGCCTAGTGGTAAGACACTACGTTCCCATTAAGACACTTGTGTTCGACAGTTTTCGCCGAATCTAGAGGCAAAATTTTGCTTGATTTATGGAATCATTAGACCAATTTATTCTTAGGATTGACTCAGGGGGAGCGGACATGAAGGAAGCGTAGGTTTTGTTATTTTGCGCGTCACTTAAATAGCCCGAGAAATAGTCATGCATTTTGCGTGGAACATACAACATTTGTAAGACAATTTTTTTAAATATTAATGGTTATCCATTAAAGTATGTAGAATATATAATATATAAGAAGACTCTGACTGTTTATTTCATAGTTGTTGCTTCGTACTAATTATTTCATTTCCTCGAGTGCGTCCAGCATCAGCGTTTTCTCGCACATAGCAGGGTGGCAGGGAAACTAATGTTAGGACATTCGATCCCCCAATTTCTATTCAATATTTTAAAAACTACATATTGAGTGACGGAATATATACGAAAATAATTCATTTCTTTCAGTATAAATCACATCATCACAACATCGCTTTGTTTTGACTCCAATGCTGCAATAATTGTAACATCATAAATTAGTAATAAAAACAGGACAACGGTGTTATGCACTACCCATTCACACTTGCTGTGCATGACGAAAATCTACAATCCGCTAGTGATAAATCATGAACCTAAAAAAATATTAAAATTTGTATAGTTGTTAGTATAAAATAATTTGAATGTATAAATGATCTGACCGAGTACCATATTCAACTGTTCAAATTGGTAAATATGCAAACAGGTTAATATCAGTTAAATGTTAGTTGCTGTCTCATAGTGGCTTTATAAATTGGCATTAGTTCATATAATTTTAGGAAATATTACGTTAATTTATCATATTAACTATAAATACAGATTTTGACGCAAATCTTGCAACGAATCAATGTTGACTTGATGGGCACACTTACATTTATTATCTGATCTTACGCACAACGAGTGATTAATGAAATTAATTCATCTAGAAGAGACCCGTGGTGCAGGGCCTTAAGTATGTGACTGTAAAGGTAACTTGTTGTGGGTTTGATTCTTACTCTAGGAAATTTATTATTTAATATTTTTATCTCTTCGCTATGCTGTCGAGGCAAAGCGCGGCGTTGAGTTCCGCTACTCAACACGCAATGCCTTCAGAATTCGGTGGAAAGTGAGGAACAGGTAATGTTAATATTACATTCCCAGGTACCCTCAACCCTCTACCTTGCTTTGCGCGGGAGATAGTGTGAATATTTAAAAAAATCATGTAGATACCAAATTCATGCGCCCTCGAATATAGCTGAGTAAGCAAAGAAAACTTCTTAAGACACTCGGTTTTCTGCCATAGGATTAAACGGCTCTCTTAAGACGTTGCTTAAGGAATTAGTATCATAATCTCAGACTTTTTATGGATATTTAACGTATTGTAATATCGTAATACAAGACCAAATATACAATGTAGGAGAAAAAAATTAAAAAGACTAGAAATCATCCTTGTAACCTTCGTCTGAGCAGTCAAAATCAATACATAGCGACTAGGCTAATAGACAAATTGCCAATATAGTATTATTGTAATGTACTATACAACGTTAAATGACTCGTCCCTTTCATTTTGCCAAAGTATTGGATATTGTCATCATATTTTATTAATAGTGCCAAGACTCAACAACTAAATGAATGGGAGGAGAAAATATTTGGTTAAGTGGTTATATACAGCCAATAATAATAGACGATATCGTGAGAAGTAAACGCGAAAGTTGTGGGTTCGATCCCACTCGAGGGAATGTTTATATTTTAATTATTAAATTTTTCCAATCAAGTTAAAATTAACGTAACTTTGGGTTTCCCGCCCACTGAACGACGTCTCTAAAATACGGAACTGCAGAATGAATACGTAGTCTTAACATAAGGTTTTCATAAGATTAGAAAAAGCGTAAAAAATAAAAGAAACTTTACGCATAATTGTATACGATAATTATAGGTTTAAATCTGATAAACTACTAAGTTTCATTCTTGCTCAATGGTTCTTATTAGCAAATGGAGTGATTTAAAAAAATAAGGATCAAACATTTATCATGGAAATATCATGTCATAATGTAATGAAAACAGACTTTAAGGAACTTTTACAAAAATCCTATCGAAACCAGTACAGCAAAACATGCGAAGGTTTGCATTTATAATATTAGACGATTACACATAACAAATACTTTTAGTATTTTTCAATTACTGACATTTGTCTGTGTATTTATAAAGTCAACACACTATCTGATATATAGTGCTATAATAAAATTACAGGATGCTGTCGTGGTGCATTGCAATAAAGGTGGGTCTGTACGCGACGGTGTTGGGTTCGATCTTCACTCAGGGGATGCATTAAAATTAAAACCCTCCATTCCCCTCGTAACATCCACATAAGACGCGGTGTTGAGTTACGGTAGTCAACACCGCGCCTTGCTTATCAGAACAAGCAAGACCCTTTTTTTACATTTACTTAGCTTCACGTTATATCCCTAGCCGAATAATCAGAGAGAAGCCAAGCTATACAGCGGTAGTTCAGTGAGAAGCCATCCCAATATCTGTTCAGTTTGGGCTATGAAGAGGTCGGTCGGCGATGGCAGAGCGCCAAGTTCTAGAATAGTCCGCGTTCCGCAACCAACGCGCTGTCAGCGGTGTCGGGGGTAAACCCTAACCAGTGATCGTTTGTGATACGCTTTGTTGAAATTAATTGAAATTCTATGGAATACTAACCTCATTTTGTATTAATAGAATTAGAAATTTTACAGTATATATATTGATTTAACCCGATTTCATATTGTATTATTTTAAGTCAAAATATATTTGTAAACATTGCAACACGCAGTGGTGGTGTAGTTACTAATGAGCGTGATATTTATACATTCGACTCTACTCTAGTTTATACGCAGGTGCTTTCATGGCTTCAATTATAGATGAATTTTGCCACCAAGTGTCTCTATATAAAAGTAAAGAATAAAGTGACGTATCATTACGTTACCTTAGAAATTGCAGTAGATATTAATATTTTTATATACTTGTTTATAGAGTCATTTATAGCTATCTAATAAATAAGTCACAAGTAATGTCAAGTTATTTGAATTTACAATAATAATTTCAGTTACAGTCAGATGCTGTATGTATATGAGTTCTATATTATAAACCTATATATTGTATGACTTATATTTTAAATTTTTATGAATTTCATTTTTGTTTAATGCCCTCTGTTAATAGCATTTAAATATATTAATAAGTATTAAAGCAGACTACAGCGACATCTGTTGATGATTTTATTTTCAGTAAAGTTCAATCTGAAAATGAAGCTTTTAAAGCTTGGTCTTAGTTCTTGTATCATTCGATAGATGGCGCCTTAGCTGATATATTCATCAATATTATTTAATTTCAATTAAACAGGGTCACGCAGCACGCTGTCTCCGCATAAAACCGGTAAAGCAGATGGTATCTCGTATTAAAATATTTCATTTGTTCCTCACTTCCGCCAAATTTTGGAGATATTTAATCCCTCAATCCTCAATCCCGCACTTTGTATTGTTACAATTATCAAAAGTCTACAATACAATGTTACCTTAAAATACTTCGACACAACGGGATCGTGTCTGAGTAGATGCTGTGCCCGAGGCTCATCACGGCAGTAGGCCACGTGCTTGTCGAACTCCCTTTCCATACGGAGAAGTGCTCTGCCCAGCATTTTGGGTTCTCCCGCATAGTATTTGATGCCTTCTAATAGGGAACTGAAAATGTAGATTTGTTTCAGTTTTTTGTATAAATAAGGTATTAAAAATGGACATTAAGTTCAAGCAGTAGCATAATTAATCATGAGATTAGTAGACGTATTCTTCATAGCTATATGTTGTACCCAGCTTATGGCGGGGTAAGCAGAGGGAAACAAGTGTTAAAATACTTTGCTATAATATTTCACGCACTGTATAACTGTCAAGACAATGCGTGTTGAGTGACGAAACTCAACGCCGCGTCTAGTCTTATTACTAGGATGAAGAACAGAAATATTTCATTGCCCCAAGCGCAAGCATCATAACCGACATGTTTTAAGTTTTAAGCCATTAATGGCGATTTAGTTTTCTCAGTTTTTCCAAGCTGAATACTGTAAAAAATAAGACTCACGTATTATGAAATTCGCAGATCTGTCTAAAGTTCGAAAACAGTAACTCTCGATTGTCGAACACGGGTTTCGGCGTGGTCGCCTTGTCCATCGGCCGCATGTACTTGCTGACCACTTGTTGCATGTCGCGGCCGAATTCTTCTTCCGTTTCTATGAGCTCTCGTACTACTGTCCTGTACAATTAAATGGAATTTAAATTCTAAATTATATTTTTTCAAAATATGATAGTACTTAATACTACACTTAGGAGAAATTAGAAAGAAAGCGTATTCTCTTTAGGTTATATTATATACAATTTGGACGTGGCTAGATAAAAAAAGCATTCTTCTTTTCAAAAGTCGAATTAAACTTAATGTTATTATAATTTTATTATTTTCTCCATTATTCTACTACTAAACCAAAGCGGTGTAAATTGAATAAAATTGTGGTAATGATACCACAAATTCAGCGTACTTGGTGATATATTAAGTGGTTGGCAACGATACTGGGGGTAACGAGACAGGCGGTGAATAATTAGGTACGAATTTGATTTATCACCTGTAAGATGAAACAACGACATCGAAAGCAACTCACTGTACCTACACGTGATGGTTGTGGGTTCGAAATACAGGCAGTTTAATTTTAACATTGAAGAGAATATTTTTTTAATATATCCTCTCGCACGTGCAGGGCAGGAAATAAAAATAATCATTGGAAGGCAGGCATGGAATCCATAATCATCATGTTTACAGACGCATCGCATCGCATCACGCTTGTGCCCCTACGCCACGACGGCCCCATATTATTATTTATTTAGTTCATATATGTATAAGCCCTACGTAGGGCACGTAACATGCAATGCGTGTTTGGCTCGAATTTGGCACCTTTGGTACTTAGCAGATGTTACGAGAGTGCAAACGAGTAATTTGACTGTGAAATTATAATAATTAATGATTGTAGTTTCGATATTTATGTAGAAAAGAGCTTGTACGAACCTATGTTCGGTTTAGTGCCACTATTTATACAATTGGTATATACGAACCAATTATAATAATATTATAGCATAAGAGGTATTCCTTTTCGACAAAGTATCATTCTGTATGATTTTTTAATTGTTTTAGCAGATTTGAAGTAGAGTCAGAAAGTTTTTTCTGACAGTTAGCATTAACGGCGTTGAATTCCGCCACTCAATACGAAAGGTCTCAAGAACTGGGCGATGAGTGGGGGGCGGAGTGTCTTCCTCTTACACAAAATAGTTTTTTTCAATTAATGGATTTTTTCAACAAACTGCAAATTGGGGCGATTTATCCACATATGTTTATTGATTTTCCATCTATCGCTAGGCCCACTCTGCAAATACAAAAGCAACGAGTCGAAATCTACACTCTTAGAACATCGATCATACGCCATTACCGTGAAACGAAAATTATTTGGTCACTCGACAGTGTGTTTGGCTCAAACCATGATTTAGTGCAGTAATATATCAAATCTCCATTATACGCCTGTTTCGAACATAAGTTTGAACTCGTATATATTCTAGAATATGAGTGTTTTGCTATTTGTGACTTGTCGCACCTATTTATTTTGAACAATTTGACTGTAAAATAATTCATATAAATTTCTGTATGTAGCTGTTTACTGTTAAGTGAATCTAAATTAATATAATAAGGCAGAAGAGCATGTTTGGTTAAACACGCATATCTCAAGAACAATTGGTTTTGTATAACATTTTTTTTGTGTTGGGCATTTTATTTATCCAAGAAGACTATATTTATGTTATTTTTTTGCATCCTCATTGTTAAGTAATATTTTTCAAATGTTAAAAATATTCAATAGCTAGCAATAATTTCATACTATAGCATTATCATTCACCAAATGATTATCATTTGCAATTATCTTTGGGTACCGGAAATTTGCAAAGTCTCCCTAACAACAAAAACAAGCTCCGCTTCACGCTGCATCCCGCACATAACCTGGGGACCTAGTAAAGCACTCTGTTCCCATTATGACACTTCTGTTTTCCACTAAATATTTCATTTCCGCTTTTATGAGAATCGAACTCACAATGTCACATTAACAGTCGCACGCTGGTACCCTTGCGCTACGACAGGCCTGGGCAACAAGTTCGATGTAGAAAATAAAATAACGGTTTTAAAATGTCATATCTAAGTAACATCATAATGACATCACTTGTTTGCAGATAAGCAAGAAAAGGTATAAAATAATTTTCACAAAAATAACAAAATTGAAACAAAGAATCATATAAAAATAATTATGTTAATAAATATAATTTTAGTATATTGTTACCTTTTCTCAAAGTAGGACAAATTTCGATATAAAGCGTCAACAAGAGAAGGACACGAGCATATAAAATAGCAATTTACTGCATTCATGTTGACAGCGTGCAATACTTCCGCCAAAATTTTGGGGGTTAATTTGAAGCAAGTGACGATTTTCAAAATAATATGTAGTACTAAAATTAGAAAAGGGTAAATTTTTTAATAAATGTTTCTTATTTTTTTAGCTTCTTATTTTTTAGCTTTAATTATTAATTAGTGAAACTAATGTCAAAACACTGCGTTCTCCATTTGCTGATTAACTTTCGAGATATTGCAAGTGAAATGTCGAAAAGATATATCAAAATTCTAAATAATAAAAATAAAATAACTTCTTCAATTGCTCGTTTACTTACTGTCGCCTAGCGGCTAACGCAGTCTGGTCCCGCTCGGGTACCTTCTCCCGTAGCACGTCCGCGGGCACGTAACCCTGCCTCGAGGAAATATCTCCGCCTTGGACGTCTTCTATCACGCGGACAAGCCATCTGGAAGTAAAGGAAATACATAAAAAATAATTCATGTGTAAGAAAATTATTAAGAGACGAAATTTATTTGAAAGAGGTTTTGTTTATTTATAGTGCTAAGAATTTTTTTTTATCTTCACGACAATCGAAAATCTAGTGACAAAGTTATATTTTTTTAAATTTTCACACTGTACCGCTAAAATAGCAGCATGAGTAGATGGAACCTAGTGTTAAGGTAAGGTACGCCATCCAATTCTAGGGAAGCTGTGCGGTTGCCTTAATTTTCTTTTGTAAAAGTAGTGAATACGTATTTAATAATTTGACTGGAATTGGAACTTGCAACCAAAGTGAGTTGAGTGACTTTTTATTATTTATGCTATATATTTTAGTAAGGAGTGTGACCTAGTTGAGAGTCACTCCTTGTCTCATATAAAGAATACACATACGAGTATATCACGTACATATGTAGACGATGCGTTAAAATATTACCTTTCACTAATGCTACAACAATAATATTAGAAAAAGAAAACTGACATTTCTAAAAACATTAAAAAAAAATAACAAATTGAAATTCAAATATTTACATCAATTTAACACAAAAAATAAACGTTGTGTATAAAAAAAAATAATTTGTATTAGAAACTAAATAAACAATACAGCTGATCCGTGCAACGCGGCGGTGTCCAGATGCAAAATTTCAGATTTCAGATTTAGACTGACTTTGATTGTTCTATAAAAAACCTAGAATCTAGAGTTAGGCTAATGAACCTGTGGGCGACGACCTCGTGCCCACTAAGCTGTAAAAACTGTAATAGTACGCCGAGAATGAGATATAGGTACATCAAAAAAATTAAAAGGAATTAAAATTTGTGTATCTTTAAAATTAGGGCGCAGTGCTACATTGAAAGTAAAGGCAGTAGTTGTGGATTCGATACCTAATTCCTCGCTCTGGTAACAAGTCGGTGTTACGGTGATGAGCTTAGCCACTTAACACAACGTTTTAAATATTATGTGGTGCGTAGGGAACGGAGTCTTTAGATTTGAGGCTCCCTCTGCCTACTCTCCTATATACAGGCTACGGCGTGAACCTAAAAAAAACAACTTCTGATAAAACTGTGGCCTTTGCAACCTGCATTTAAATTATTTTTAGAAACTTCTCGATCAAACAATTTTAATCCAAGCTAAGGCATCTAATTGATTCTTGGTGAAGCAAGAGCATATGATTTATATAAAATATTGTATCGAAAATATAAATTCTCAACCATAACATCTAAAATCAACACGCATATATCAACACAAATATGACCCGCCCTAGTTCCAAATTAATTATGATCATATAAAACGTAATTTACGTTCCAAGACAAACTATTGCGCGCGTCATGCGTATACGCAGCTTAGTTTAGTTCGATCTTGCGCAACCACGGTAGCTGATCGGCACTGTTGATGCTAGTGATGAAAGGGAGGAAGTTTCAGCAATAGGAAAATATTATAACTTTTTGAAGATATATAATAAATCGTCATTGACGCTATCGTGATTAAATAACCTAATTGCTTTATAAATCTAAATAAAGTTTCTAGCTTTTACTTGCCGCTTCACCAGTTTCCTCAAATGGAAATAGCAAGAATTGAAAACATCGAAACGATTTCCGTGATGTGATGTAGCCTACGAGAACAGCCGCCCTCGATAAGTTGACTTTCTTATACGAAAAAAAAATCTATTAGAAGATGGAATATCTTCACTTTTAGATTATAACTACTAAATACATAATACATAAACACATATATAATATAGACGATTTTATTACAAAAAACAAAGAAATCCCCGCATTTTTCCAGTCAAAACACAATTTAAGAGCATTTCCGCATTACGCAAAAATAATTGAAAGAGACACGAATAAAACGAAAACATATGTATTTTCCATTATTCATCTAAACAACAATTGGGTTAAGTGATCTGGTTATAAGATAGACAGAAGAGAATTAAAATTTAATTCAAATACCGCTACTTTCCTCTTTCCGAATTTAATAATAAAATGGCTATTGTCTTGTAATCAATTAAGCGATGTCCATTATAATGTATTCGAACACATTCATCATTTTAGACCATAAGTTCGATTCCCATTCGGGATATTGATTTTTTTTTCTCGATCGGAATAGGAATAGAGTATCTTAACTCTACGTTCCCCTGCTCACTTTTCTATATGCGCGAAAAAGAGTAAAAAAAATAAGACGAAAAATCTTTGTAATATAAATAAAATACTGTCTCATTTTTCATTGAAAATCTCTGATATTTAAAATCTAAAAGCGTACAAAGAAGATATTTTGGATAGCAAACCAAGGTAGGTATAACTCATAAAGGTGCGCCTTTGAAAAGCTCAGACGGTCATTGCCTCACAATTGACATTAATAGTACTGTCCATACGAATATAATTCACCGTGTACACTCACTTGCGAGATTAGACCTGTCGCGTTACAAATAATTATTGTAACGGAAGACATTTTCAAAGACCTAAGAGACCTGAATCTGTTGGAACGTGGGTAGAGACGCTTTGTTTTCTAAACGAAAACAAAATGCTTGGCAAAATATTTTCTGTGATCTTTAATAGGCGATATATCATCTATACTAATACTGTAAAGCCGAAGAAAACAATACACTCAATTTATTGTTCATTACTAAAAATTAAATATTTATCGTCCATACTACACTAAATTCCTACCCACCTTCCTCTATATCGCTCATTGATTGCAAAAATGACGTATTTATTGACTTTTTAAAATATGATGAGAGACGCTATAAGTGTGGGATTATAAATAGTTCTTCGAATACATTGACATATTTCAATTTTAATGAAAAACAACGAAATTATGTTATTATTGCACCAAATAAGTGATATATTAAGTTTATTGGTTGATCTAATACAATGTAATTAACCGAAATCTAAGCCTTTTATCCAGATCTTCATCACAATGTGGGTCTTTTTCTTTCATCTGTAGAATACAAACTATAAACAAAATGTTAATCGAGTCCATTGATGTTTTACGTAAAACGATGGACAGTGTTTCTTTTTACGCAATTGCACGACGCAAAGGAGGGTAATGTGTTAATTTTGTCTAACATAATTTCGAAATTTTGAAACTGCCGGGTGTTATACTACCCGTAATAAATACCAGTAGTTCCAAACTTATCCGTAATTGTATCCCTGAATTTATTTGTCAAAATTTATTTTTTAAAAAACATAATATAGATAATTTTAAAATATTATATTACAAGAAAGTCCTTTTATTGAGCTATATTCAGAAAAAAAAATATGTATGGCAGAAAGTGAGGAACTGCTGCCTACCCTATTATTAAAAGTCGCGAAGCCGACTAAAACTTATTTTTGGTAGAATTTTAACCCATAACCATTGTTTCTTTAAATAATTCCATTCCATTAACAAATTATGAGGGCAGAACTTGAACACCGTATAATCTCTGAAGTCGTAAATCTGGCAAGCGGACACGCCGTCAGAGGACTAAGCGATTGTTCGGTCGCTTCCTGAAGGAAGGATTTATGGCGCTAATTTGGTACACGAAAATACGTGTGGACTGTAATTATGTGAAAATTAATTAACGTCACGCTCTCGATCTTTTTTCAGGGCGGTCTTGTATAGATTTTTTTAGCTTTACGTTTATTATTATATTATTATTGTGCAATCTTTTTTAAAGGACAAAACAAACACAATAATAAAAAAATACAGAAAAAAATGAAAAATGATTTAGAAAAATCGAGAAGCAAGTTGTGGCGCAGATGCACGCGCCTTTAACTGTTTGCGCACTTGCAATCGTAAACAGCTTGTGGGTTCGATTCCCACTCGAGGAAATAAAATATTTCTTCGCTCTGGTGTCGAGGCAAAGCAAGGTGTTGAGTTCCGTCGGACGAATGGAAGTGACTTATTAAGGAAGGACTGTTTAAACACTAGTTTTCCAAGTTCGCTTCCTCTACCCTGCTTTGTGCGGGATACGGCGTGAAGGTGTAAATATAAAAAAAAAACAAATAAAAGGGACACACCGAGTTTTTTTTAGCAGGAAAACCTAAAATAACATTAAATCAAAGATCGACGTGGCATCATTTGGGCGATCCAGCCGTTAACCTCAATACTTCCCAGTTCCCAACGTGATGTCATAGTTGTATAAAAAGCTTCCGTCCCACATCCGCCACTCCAGTTTGAGTTCATGGCGCAGGGTTAACTAATTATCTCGTTTTTATAATGAACTAATTACTATTTAAAGCTATGTATTAATTTATTATATTAAGATTTCTCAAAGGAATTCCGATTTTCAATCTATATCCAATCTATCTGCGAGAGATTAAAAAAACGTACATAGTATAACAAAGACGCTATGTTCTTTTGGTGGTCTATTTCAGTAAAAAACGATTTCGAATTTCAATTTGAACTAAAGTCCCTCAGTACTCTGTACTACGGGAGTCTAACAAAACAAATTTGTAGGTGTGCATTTCTAAATAGAATGAGCTTCTATTAATTTTAAAAGATCTATTTCAGCTCCATCACCTCAGGCTGAAAGATTGTTTATTTAAATTGGACGAGTAAATATGAAACTATTTAAACGTTTTGCTCGGCTCAAACATATTTTGTTTAGTTTTAAAACTATCTCCTATATTTATACTCCTGCAAATATCTTATTTAAATAATGTGTAAAGCTATGGAAAAGTAAAAAATGCAAATCAATTAAGACTTAAAATCTATTATAAATATCTATCTATGTAAATATGAAACGAAAATGTTTAAAAGAATCCTATTAAAAAACATAAATATAAAATGAAAGCCAAGTTAAATGTTTAGTAACGCAAAAAAAAAGATGCATTCTGGACTTCATCGACAAAACAATAGTATATATAGGTGCCGAGTTCTGTGTTCCATTGTGATACAATTCAAGCTCTTAATTGTCTTAGCTATTTTTTAAAATTATTATTATAAATTATTTTTATTTTTACGTTGCGGTAGACAAAGTACAACGTTACATTTCGCCATCAAAATAATATAATAAAAATTATTGAAAGTGAAAACGGAATGTTCTAACACTGCATCTCCTACACCTACTCGGGTAAGCGCGAAAAAGCTCCAAACTGCTAAAGTAATTAGAGAAAAGCCAAGTTAAATAATTAGTATTGACCTGAATAATTATAGCACGTTAACAACCCAACGTCAGCAGATCACGCCAACTATTTTTATTTAACAGACTTCGCCACCGAATAGCCCATAAACTTTATGGCCGTTACCGGTTCTATAGGTTTACAGCTTTTTGAGAGTTTTCAATTTGTTACAATTTGCTACTAAGTAATACTTTGTAAATATGCAGTAAATAAATGATAGAAGTTTTAATATTAATAATAATGACAATAAAGAGTTTCTGCCTAGTTTCGAAACATTTACATCGGATGACAAAAACGTCTAAATGAAGGCATATATATAAATAATTATATCAAAGTTACTAAATTCTTCGTTAGCCTTTGTACAGTACATTTATATCGCTTATATAGTTGTTCTAGTTCAAATTTATTCTAATTGCCACCATATTTCGCACTAACAAATAATAAAACACTCTTTAATTTCTTTGATATATCTAACCGTATGTGTTGTCCCGTGGAATAATTTTAAGTGGTATACATTTTTTCTTTTTCTAACAATTTACAGTTATTCGTTTTATGTTTCCGTTGAAAATTTCGTAGAAAATGTTTCGTTTAATATTATAATAGCTTCTCTAATTTGTTTAGAACAAAAGCACCGTTATATTCTGTTGTCGACTACGCATTTTCCATGACCCCGGGGTCCTCATCGGTATAGTAAACGCCTAAATAATCAGGATTAATTTCTTTAGTCTCACTATACACTCCCCTATCTAAGAGCACGGGACCCAATAGTCGAAGAACCCCCGATCCCGCTCGTGTGTCCACCCGGCCACTGTGTCCACTGTAAAGACTATTCCAGGTCAGCACCAGTTTTACAAAGCATTTTTCTTATGTTCACGTATAATCAAATGGAGTCAGAGTTATATATTACAAGATGTTTTTTTCTTTATGTACTCCACAAAAATGCGTGAAATGAAAAGTGAATTTAAACAAAAGATATATCATTCTAGTAATTTTCGGATACACAGTGCCATTTGCTAGATAAAATAATGGCCAAAACGCGTGGGAACTTTTCTAAAGTCGAGAGAGAAGTTATTTATATTTGTAATATTTTGTAAGCTTGCAGATGCCATTACTCTCACAAAATTTTTTCATATTGTTCCCGATTTTAAATGAATATAATTCATAATTTTGAAATCTCGTAATCATTTATATTCATTTAATAAATAGTGTTGTGTTAACCTACTTGTAAATGCTAGAGTTCGTTTGAAAATATTTTTTTTTGTTAAATTGTATTGAACTGATTAAATACTCAGTGGTGACATTATTATGTCATCAACGGTTATAAAGGGGCATGTACAGGTATAAAGGGGCTATCACTTGGTACCTAAAGTTTCACTTTAGGTACCATCTGTCTACCACGTTATATCCTCAGTTGGTCATGCACCACCGATATGGAAGACATTTGCGTGTTGAATGACGGAACTCAAGAATTGGGGAATCAAGAATCGGGGAACGCAATGTCGTAAAATTAGGTTCCCAGATTATCTCTGCCTACTCGCCTATGTACGGGATACCGTGAAAAAAAAAGAAATATTGCTTTCATACATTTATCCTTTAGACAATATTTTTAAAGCTGCAAATTCAAACCAGTTCAATGATATTATTGTATTGTCACCTAAGCTATTGACTGCCGACTTCTGGGATAATACAACTAATACAAGTTAAAGATTCCATAACATAGTTAAACTAGTGTATTTTTTTCAATATATCAAAAAAAGAAGCTCAAAGTTTTTCGTTTTTGGCACAAAGTGGGAAATATCCCAAACGAATTAAGGTTAGTCCAAAATGACAGAGAGAAGCAGCGACGAAGGAAACCACTATATTTAAAACTTTCGCTCATTTTGTAATATTCGCAACGGGGTCACCTCAAAACGACAAGTGAACATTACGTAACACCGCACTTATTAATACTTGAACTAATTGTTGAATTGTTAGTATTTTCTTTAGCTCAATGCTATATCTCTCGTGTACATAAAAGGGTAGGCAGAAGGAATCCAGTGTTAAGACACCCCAAATTCCACGCACCGCCCAAATTTCGAGACCTTGCATGTAAAGTGCCGGAACTCAACGTCGCATGTCGTCTAACAGATTATAGAATCGAAAATATTTAAAATATAACCAATCACATTAAAAATTATTTAAATATAATTATATTGAGGTCGTCATGGCGCAGAGGTACAGCGTCTGGTTGTTATCGTGGCTCTTTAGGGTTCTATTCCCACTCGAGGAAATGAATCGTTTTCTAACTGGTTTACTCTCAACACTGGTTTCCTCCCATACCATATAGCGTAATATAACGTTGAACTATAAAAAAAATGCCATTACCCTAAATGGAAATTGAACTTACAATCAATGACATTTAGTCTGCTCTCCCACGCCACGAAAACTACAGTAAATTAATTTTCACGTAAAAATAAATCGATTGCAGCGATCAAAAACTGTTTATTATTCATATCGACGCCCTTAGACATATAAAAGAGAGAAACGGACGTGTGGCATTAAGAAATATATCAACTCGGTCAATGCTAGATCACGCAACATTTCAACTTCCTCTCATCCATGTTAACGTAAAAATAACTTTAATTGACGACTTTTAAATTGTTAATCTTTTGGTTGTTTTTTCTTATCTTTCTATTATTAACCATAAAATACTCAACAGATTTTCTATTATTTAAATAAGATTATCAATTAAATCTTGTTTGATAGAAGAGAAGATTGTTAAGTAAATTTTATACAAACTTAGATGTATCATAATATTAAGATAAACATACAAAGTGGGCAATACCCACAATATTATGACTGGTATCCTCTATCTATATTTCTTAAGTTGTATCATTTCAATTCTCCTAAATTGCTTAGGGCATTCAGCCAAATCCATCTGTAAGAGATACTTAGGCATTAGTGTTATCAACACTCCTTGTATTTGAACGAATAATGTTTCATATAAGTCTGGATACACCGTTGTGGGCTTGATGGACAGGTCTTTCTGAAGTCATCTTTTTTATTTTAATTAAAACATCATTTTCTTTTATACACTTAAATTAACCAAACCATTAGGATCTTTCTACATAAGTAAAGAAAGCACAAAAGTAAAATTAGAGTTAAGATATCTAATCCGCGGAAGAGCGTGTGCCTGTAAGGTAACGGTTGTGGATTCGTATTCCACTCGGGAAAAGAGTGTTTTTCATTTTCTAGCTCTGGTAAAAAGACAAAGTACGGCGTTAAGCTTTGCCACTCAACACGCAAAGTCGAATATTGGGCGGACATTCGGTTTCTGTCTAAAAAAATTAATTAGAGGAAAATAAGAGTAACAAGAGTAACAGATAGAGTAAGATTGAGTGCAGTGTAATAGAGAGGTTAAATTAAGGTAGGGAAAGTAAAAATATAGCAACAGGATAAGATAAAGTAAGGTATTTTTTATCTTACCTTTCATTTGAAGCAATCTTTCTTTTTTTGGGATGATTTTTCTTCGGGCGAACAGCAATCTTGTGTTTGGCAGCGGAAGTGTCGAGGAGTTCGGCCTCCACGTTCAGGCTGGTGTCGGGGTCAGGGTTCCTGGGAGATTGGGATATTTTAATATATGGAAAGGGATTTCGTCTTTATTGTATCGTTTTCAATTGTTTTTTGTGTTTATATTGTATGTGTTAAATGTAATTTAAATAATATGTAAAAACTTTCGAAAATACAATATTTTACGATACTTGATTTTTCAAAAATACATTCAAGAAATAGAATAGAACACTAAACCATCTCGTGTACTGTCAGACACTGTACCGCTGCGCCACAATGGCTTTCTTTTACGACTAAATGTTTTAGAAATATATGTGTATATTTTTTGTGTAAATTTGAACTCCCAATCAAATAGTCTAACAAAATTTGCTACTTTAGCAACCTTAACACTAATAAGAGTTAAGAAACAGCTATAATTCTCAAAGTAAATAAAAATAGATGAACGGTAGTTTAGTTTCCTGCGTGTGATATATATCACGGCATCAATCACACGCGACAGTGGCTGACGCCTCAATGTCAGGGTCCGCTTCAGATTTCAGTACGAATATAAACTTAAGAGATTATGAAGTAGGTACGGTTCTTGGGAAAATTTATTTTAAATGTACTGTATCTGCCAGTCATGACACTAGCGAGTAACCGTAAGGTTACCACAACCGACAGGTTGTGGGTTCGATTCCCACTCAAAGAAATCAAATATTTAATATTTCCATTGTCTTCGCTCTGGTCAGATAAAGCGCAGAGTTGAGTTGCGCCACTCAACGCACAATGCCTCCATAATTCGGTGGAAAATGAAGGACGAAGTGTCATAACACTAGGATCCCTCTGCCTGCCTTGCTGTGTGCGGGATACAGCGTATATCTAAAAAATGTACTGTATCTTAAATAAAAATTTAGACAAAGTCCGGCTTCACACTTTTTTCCCTTGTGTACCAGAATGTATTTTCCCCATCCAACAAACAATGCCTTCTCGAAATCGAAATGCGAAATCAGCAGAACACTATCTGTTTGTAAACGCAACGGTTGTGGGTTTGATTCCTGCTAGAAATTAATGATTCCTCGCTCTGTTGAGATAAATCGTGGCTTTAAATTCGGCCACATATCTTGCACACGGACTATGTTAAAACTAGGTTCCTTTCGCCTACTCTGCTGTATGGATAATAAAGTGTGATGCTGTAGATAATATAATTAAGTTAAATTCAAATCGAGCAAATATATAATTGGCCATATTATTTTAGTTTTCTCTGAATAAGGTCAAACGCTACTTCCTTAATGTCTTGGCACGCAGCACCATGTCAACGTGATGGACCGACAGTGACATGGCGGGACTTGTACAGCTTAGCTTTACCTACTTCCTATGACTCAAGATATATTCATTGCCTACAATAAATCAATCAACACGTCTTGTAATATTAAAAGATGAAGTTTGTGGCATATTTGGGAATGAAATAACTAGGAAGGTTAAAAAACATAATCAAAGAGACGTCAACTGTCCAAAAACACAATAATAATTATTGCACCCATTAGCACATTTTTAAATCTACTAGGTAGCGTATATATACTAATATTATAATGTGGAAAAATTTGTTTGGTTGAAATGCACTTCCTAGAATTGAAAAATTATTTTGTATTATATACTTCATTTATAAAAGAAGTCTATATATTATATTCTAACGCGATGTAGTATAATATATCTACTATATATTATTACATTACCTACGCTATGACTAATTGGATCAATGATAATTAAAAAATATATTAAAAACGCTTGAGCTTAATAGCTTCTGTTGCGTGTTGCATACGTTTAGTTACTTGCATTTGACAAGCAAAGCCCCAAGTAAACGCTAGTTAATATCTAATATTAATACTAAAAACCATCCATCCCCGACAAAGTTGCACACTAACTTCACAGTAAAGTTTCATCATGCTATTTCAGGTTGGTCTATAAGCGCGCGGTGACGTCAGCGCGGCACACTTTCCACCGGCTCCAGCACCCCGGCGCGCCTGTTAGCTGTTCACTAGATGTCATTGTGTCGATTTCCACATACATCAAAATATATAGCTTAGGAACAGATGTGTTCAAACGTTATTTGGGTTAATAATAAAAGTTTGGACTTTCCATTCCATTTATATCACGTCAAAATCATACTAATTGACATGTGTTGTGTATTTTCTTTTTATATTGGTATATAAAATATATATTTTTATTATTTTGATGCATTATCTCTGGCACGCTTTACAGGCATAATGGAGCCCCGAATATAAAATCTTTTTTCTTTCAATCCAGTCGTCAACTGCTTCATATACGATCTGGAAAGTCCACGTGCCTTTTACACGAACAGTCTTTTTTTGTCAAATCACTCTGTTCTTCACTTTCCTCTCAATTTTCCATTTCACTTAACAGAGTGGCAGTGTTTTGTCTTATTACCAAAACGAGGATATGAAAATAATTTATTCCCCTGAGAAGGAATCGAACCAAACAATCGTCGCGCTTACAGACGCTGTTCAGTGCGCCACGAAAGCCTCAACTTTTCACATTTACGTACAACATATAATATGTTTATTAACTTATCTCTGGCAGTTTGACAGACAGAACGCCGACCGCTACGTTCCCTCTTTTCTTTAATACAATCGTTAACTTTTTCATCCATGTGCTTAGTGTCCTAATACTCTGTATACGAGGCAGATTCTCAAGTAATATCGATACCGTATTTTAAGTTATCTCCCTTTCATTTCCTATCATTTACCATCATCATTACCAAAGATATATCGTTCATATTTTTCATTATTCTTTCATCTTTCGATGGGCCAAAATCAGAATAGAGGTTTTACTTAAAAATATCAACATTTTGAATTTTCTGTCAATATAATTAGGAATACATTTTACCGTCGAGTTATGATATTACAGTTAGTCTTCGAATAAAGTGACTATTATATATTTTTAGCTTTCATATAGTATCCGTCGCTGTAGCTAGAAGTCAGCAATTATAGTTTGATGGCGTTTGTTCTGTAGAGGAAGTGTATTTCTAAACTTCAAAGAGCAAGTAGGTCAATTACCTGGCATCCTATTTATATATAACAGTCATTATTCTGTTACCTATATAACTATATGAAATATCATGATTGAGCAGTAAAAAAATATAACGGTATATGAGATTGTTTTCTTTTTTCTTAATATTTTATTGTAGTACTGTATACAAATGACTGTAAAATTATGGACACTTAATGATTTCATTAAAATTTCAATGGAATTAATGGACAAATGGAAATGTATTTTTTTTTTATTTTCTATAGAATAAATAGGATTGTGAGTCTAAGATTTCAAATGCTCTTTTCCTCATTTTTCTATACTTTTTTTATGAAACCTAATAATTCAGATAATTTCAGGAAAGAAATATATTTTTATGACAAACTAAGGCTGTATATTTTGCAATCTTGTATAAGGCACAAATAGAATCTAGTAATATGTACATCACTGAACTCCTTCTCCCTACTTAGCAGAGCACAGAAAATACTAAAAGGTAATAATAAATAATAAAATATTTTTTATTATTTTGATAAATTTTGATAAAAAAAATATAATTTGATAATTATATTTTTTTTTGGATCGATGTAGGGTCAATTTGCACTCAGGTTAATTTTCATTTCTTCGCTCCGATAACAAAACGATACATGCTTCTCGTAAATTGAACGATTGCGTAAGGAACGGAGTGTTATAACATTAGAATGCCTCTACCTTTCCTGCTCTATGCGGGATACAGAGTGAAGCTATAGTTTAATCAAGTAACTAAAGATTTATAATTATATTCTCCACGCTTTATAGAGAGCCATAAATCAGAATTTTCTCGCCCTACTTAATGAGATGATTCAAACAATTTTTTGATCAAAAAAACTTGAATCATCATAATAAATACCTGTAACTAAGTGTCTGTGTAAACTAATTTATGTTTCTAAGAACTACCTTTCTCTGAATTGGCTTAGAGCCAGTGACTTGCGGTCTGTTGTACGTGTGTATGTTAGTTTTCCTGTACGCAATTCATATTTTAAATGACACTAAATATTTTCTTTTTGATATATAGCGTTTCGTAATCTTTAATTTAAAATGCTTGATGTATTATTTGTAATTTTTTTATGTTTTAAGGTAAGGAAAATATATACAATGTTTTTCTTTTAATTATGTTTGATATTTAGAAGAAAAATGATTTATACATATTGTCTTTATACTTTCTATATTTACATACAAACATACATACATACATAAAGAATATTTATTCTATATCATATTAGTAATTTGCGATTTTCACACAGAGTTGTGTATATTATTAAATATTCCCTAACTTATCTTAACAATAGATTATTTTTGTCTACACTGTTGTTTTTTTCCTAGACGTTATCCTACGGACAGTATAGAAGGCATAAATTAGAGAACAGTATATTTTCACTACATTCTGTCAATCTATTCAGCAACGCTTACAAATTTTAAAATTAAATGATATTAATCAATATTTCAGTTTAAATAAAAATATATCATTAGTTTGATTCTAAGGCACGTTCATAAACAAAAGAAAAAAGTTATTTTTATATTGTCGTTTATACGTCTATAATTTTAAACAGGTGTGCTATAGAAAATATGTTGTAAAGAAGAAACGCTTCACAATGTATTTTACAAATTATTTTTGTATGAGTATAATATAAAACTCAAATAGTTTGTTATTTTTACTTTAGTCATTAAAATAGCGGTGCCTGGTAATTGTAAAAAACTAAAAGGACGGATAAGGAATGTATAATGGCTCACTCATTATATATTAATATAAAAATATAAAAATAAATTCACTATTTTTTACTAGTTTACTCATTATATATTAAAAAAAATATATAAAAATAAATTCACTATTTTTTTTTATACTATTCCTTGTAAAGTTCTTAATAATAGAATTGTTTCATAATTAACAATATTAATCCAAATTGACTTTGGAATAATATAGCTTTTATAATTATTTTAAGCAAAATCAAAAAATCAATACGTTCTGACTATTGTGTTTAATAGCCAATTTAATTATAATCATAATTATATAAGAAAATAACCTTTAAGAAATTAACCTATCAACAGAGTCAAAAAGAAACTCCAGAACTTTAATTGTCTTTATTAGATACATACATCTGTGCGTTCTGTTATGTGATACATTTGATAATGATAAAGCACGCGTTACACTCTAAATGATATACAAAATGATAGTTATCACAACGTAAACATCAATAACAACATTTACTGCCAGCTAAGTGCATATTTTTAATGTACAAACTGTATACTGCTGTATAATTTCAGCCAGTGCCTAGTCAAAAACTAAAAATATGCAATTTTTGTGGCTTTTTACATTAATACAACATAAATTTTCCGTTGAAAGCAAAATATATACAATGATAGCCTCTTCTGTCTTCTCATATCTTCTTATACTTATATAATTTTAATGATCAATAATAATACATTTTATATGTGGGAACACTAAACACATAGTCAAGTGAGGAACCCCTGGATTGGAAGAAATGATTCTCGTATCTATACACACGGCCTCTGTACCTGCATCAATAATTTTCTTTCATTACGTCATCATGATTAATGATTGAGTGGCATGATGACAGGTGGTTGTAATTATTATTATTATTTTTTAATGATGATGCTTATTAATGATATGGGAATAGAAGGAGGTTATTTCTATGATACGTTCTTGGATTTCGTGATTATAGCAAATATTATATAAAAAAATTTTTTTAAGGATATATTGTGTATAACTTGATTATTTGAGTATATCACTTAAATAAACAAATTATACGCGTTATATTAGTTTAATATATTTTTATTCTATATAGGTTATTCTAATTTAATTATAGAGTGTTAAAATTTAACCCGTGTAATATAACCGTGGTTCATAGTGCGAAAGTTGCGTAATGGTGCATCGAACTCTAGTCTAAATATATAGCATATCGGTGTCCAGCGCATCCGCGTTAATAAAATGCATTCCATACAATTTCTATTTACATCTGGGTTACATATACATTCAAGTGTATTTAGGACATTGAATTTAATTGAAAATTTCACATTTTCTGGCAATTTATGCGCTTGTCAAAACAGAATATCAAATAAATCAATAGGGGAGAAACGTACGACTCTTCGCGAGGGAAGTTTATATTTTTTTATTCAAGATCTTGAATAAAAATTCTATATTTGATAAAGACAATCATCTAATCTGAATGTTACCGCGATGGTAGTTTGATCAAATTTCAACAGGAGTAGTATTTACATATATTTAAGAGATTTTCATTTGCCTGGTTTAAATCGACAAAATTTGCAATGTTTTTATAATTAAAAGAAAGTAAAAATGAAGTGGTTTACAGATGAACGATTTTTGCTTACCTGTCATAAGGCATGAAAACGTAGATAAAAAATATAAAAGTTAAAATTTATTTGATTTGCATTTGTTCCTAATAAACAGTTCTCGTGGATTATTCATACGGTAATTTATAAAAATGTGTTTTCATATGTCGGTATTATTATAAAAGATTATAAAAGAAAAGACTTTTACATAGTTATGTATTCATAAATTTAAGGAAGGTGTTTCAATTTTGTGTTATATTTGTGTGAGTGTATGATGAGTGTGCGTTACAATGTATGAAATATTGTGTGCAAAGATTTAAGTTATTTTTGGTCAGTTTACAAGCTCGTAATCTCAGGATTCTATAAGTATAGATTTATTAAGTATATTTTAATTAGGGCACAGCTGTCCGAACACTGCCTCACAGTAAAGACTGAGGTTATTTTGTAAAGTTTATTCTAAAGGATAATTAGTACAATATGAAAGTGATGTACTTACTTGGATCCGACGCCGGATTTAGTATCGAGAACCTCGACAATATCTCCAGCTTTCACTGAGATCTCATCATCTGCCGCCGCTGTATAATCAGCGGTGGCTACCACCACGTCGTCTACCTGAAACAAGAATTACGGAATTAGATGTTTAATTTCACTAAATTGGTATTATAATTACTAAAATATAATTATTAATCTCTAATACTGTACAATTTTAATGCCATATCATAAGGAAATACAAAATACGATATGATGATACAATTGATAATGATTTAGTTTACGTCATCAATCTCAATTATTAAGTTTTAACTATTTTTTTCCCATTACCTTTGACGGACTTCTGCTACACGTAGACCGTGATCTAGTGAGCGACCTCGAGCTATATCTGTCGTAGCTGGGTGTATTTTTCAAGCTACTCATTCTAGATCTAGTGTTTTCTCTATCTAATAATACTCCACTATATTTCCTGTTCAATCCGCCATATTTGGTTATCCTCTGACTGTTACTAATGTTGCAGTATCCTGTAAAAGTTTGAAGATCTTCGTCGTTGTCGTCCAACACAGGACAACTGTACATACTGAATCGGTGTGCTGTAGGTTGGCTTAAATTAAGCGCGGAGAATACGTGTAATGGTTCAAAATGTCTTATGCCACTTTCGTCTAAGACTGTGTAGGCTACTTGACCAGTCAATACAGCACGGCTCGCTTCTCTCGGAACAACAGCCTGTAAACCTTTCTTCATAATTAATAATGCCCCAGGATGCTTCTTTCGTTGAAATAGAAAATCTTCCATTGCAAGACTATTTTCAGGTTGAAGTAAGCTCAATGGAACATCTGCTGAGGTCATAAGCGGTGGTTCTTCTGGAATGATCATTAGAGATGCGCTCTCTCGTACCAAATCTCTTAATTTGGGATCTGTACGAGCTAGTTCTGGATCGGTTTCGAGCTTGTGCAATGCTGAATGTAAGCTAGGAGATTCTTCAGCCAGTGCTCTCATCACCGTTAATCTCTTTAGAATATTCATGCTCATCTCGTCCCCAGAAATTTTATCGAAACTATGTTCATTATTCAGCGCAGATAGTAAATTTCTAGCTACTTCACTCATCCCTAAAACTCTGGCAAGACCAACAGATTGCAGGATTATTTCTCTTACCATTTCCTTATCAGATCCTTCCAAGACTGTCTCTAATGTTTTGCTACTAGTTTCTTGTATTGCTGTGACAATTACTTTCTGCAATGTTTCAGCGGCTTCATTATCGGTTTTAATGAATGAAACAGATTCAGAAATGTGATTTAAGACGTGTTGTAATAAGCTAGAATCATTTCTTGACATTTTTTTGAAAGCAGGACCCAAAATTTCGCTTTCTTTACATAGATAGTCACTAAATTTATCAATTACTTGATCTTCAGTATAGGAATGTTTGTTTATTGCACTATTTAACGCAATTTTGATTAATTCTATTTTAGGAGTGGTGGAATTTTCAAGTATTTCTTCTCGAAGAACTTCTTTATTTTCTTCAGTTTGAAGAATTTTATACATAGCAGAAACTAGATCTTCGTCAATTGCTTTTCCTAAAATTGTGTCAATAGACTTTAGTATATGATGATATTTTTCTCTTCCATTATTATTATTAATTTCTTCAAATTGTTCTGCTGTCACTAAAGCTGCAAGCACAGCTGCGGCGATTGAATTTTTTACTTTTTCCTGATGGGCATATTCCTCCTTATCTACTGTATGATCCAAATAATTTATTTCGTTTATTTTTTTTTTGTTTGGTCTTCCCTTTCTTCCATCGAACACTAGACCATTTTCTTTATTGCTTATATTCATTTCAGTTTTTAAATGAGCACTCATTTCGATTATAGATGTAATAACATCCATTAATTGATTGGCGACTTCATCTTTTAAGCCAAAATCTGTTACAAATGCCTTTAGAGTTTCAACATTTTTCGTTTGATTTAATATAACATTGATAGCTGGTAAGTCAGCTGGGACTTGTCGTCCAATTGACATACCGGCTTCGGAAAGTTGCCGAAGCATTTTAGTGTCAATAGTTAATTCACCTTTAGTTGATGTTGTATCATTTGGGTTAGTTTTAACTTTTAAAAGTTTTAGCTCTTCAGGTGTAACGACAAAACTTTGAACAGAGAATTCTAAGCCTTCCTCGCCTTCAATAAGATCAGGAGCCACAAATTTAAGTCCTTCTGGTGTTTGGACTATTTGACCGGGTACAAAAGTCACCCCATGATCGTCTGTCTCAATAACTCTGCCAGGAACGAATCTTGGTCCTTCCTCAGTATCCACTACTTGACCAGGCACAAACCTAGAACCTTCATCTTCTGTTGAAATTACTTGGCCTGGAATAAATGTAGGTCCTGCCTTTGTTTCTATAATTTGACCAGGTACAAAACGAGGTCCATCTATTGTATGTATTGTTTGCCCAGGGACAAATTTAGGCCCACTTTTTGTATTAACCACTTGGCCAGGAACAAATTTCGGTCCATCAACTGTATCAACAACTTGACCAGGAACAAATTGCTCACCGTTTTCCGTATAAACGATTTGACCGGGTACAAATATACCTTCTACCATCATTCCCGGAACGAAACGAGATTGATTAGCTTCGTTTTTAACTAGTCGACCAGGTACGACTTTTCCTTCTAAATTAGGTATTCTAGGCCCTGGATAAAATTCGATACCTTTTGCTGTTTGAACCATATTGCCAAAAACATATAAAGAATCTTCTGATAGCGAACTAGTTTTTATGTCTATAGGCAACCCAGTCGGAGATCCTTCAGTAAAGGCAATATCTTCCATGGATTTTGCTATAGAAAATTCAACATGGCCATTTGCTTGAATAATTGATTTACCCGGTAAGAATTTTTCACCACTTGAAGAATTAACAATCTGTCCTTCAATAAATTTAGATCCATCAATTGTATCTACTGTAGTACCAGGAATAAACTCTAAGCCTGTCTCAGCCATCCTTGAAATGCCTGGAACAAATATTGTTTCTCCGTCAATTGCAACTGTTTGACCAGGTACAAATTTCAGACCATTTGGCGTTGCTAATGTAGCTCCCGGGACAAAATGTAATTCATCATCATTATTCACAGCTTGACCTGGCACAAATTGCCACTCATTGTTTATTTTGGCGTTTTGACCAGGTGTGAAAATTATGTTATCTTTTTCTGTAAATGTTTGCCCAGGAATAAACTGTACACCATCTGGAGTCATAATTGTTTGACCTGGTACAAATATGTCTTCTAATCCGTTATTTATTACTTTTCCCGGTACAAATTTCAAACCTTCCTCAGATATCACAGTCTGGCCCTCAGCGAATCTATATGATTCATCTTTATGTTTAATAATCTGTCCACTAACAAATTCTTCTCCATTTGCTGTTTGTAATGTTTGACCAGCTACAAAAAATGGTTCATTTTCATTACCTAAAATATGTCCTGGTATTAGGCCAGGACCAGCTGGGGTATTTACTGTTAGTCCTGGAATAAATATAGGTCCTGCTGGCGTTTCTACTGTCTGTCCTGGTACAAAAACTGGACCTTGAGGAGTGTTGATATGTTGACCTGGAATAAACTTCTTTGCTTTGTCTATGTCTAAAGTAAGTCCAGATATCTTAGCAACACGCTCTCTTTTTCCCCTTTTAATATTTTTAACTAACTCAGACACATTGATAATTGAAGGGATCATATCAATTTTATCACTTTCTAATAACTTTTCTGCAACATTTGAAGTTTCTATTAGCCGCTCTGTAGATAGTTCTGCTATAGCATTAAGAATGGTTTCAGAGGGTTTGTCTTTAACTGGTTTTAGAGGATTAACACATGGCACGTTTTCAAGAGGAATGGACACATCACTAATATTTTTGTCCACTTCATATATTTCTGTATCACAATGGTAAGGGGTTATTTTTAATGGTGAAGGTAATTTTGTCACTTTTTGTACAAAGTTGTCAATGGTTTTCTCTTTTTCAAATAAATCCCAGTCCCAAGATTCAATAAGCGGATGCATCTGATCTCTCCATTCCCCACTACACATTACAATACTTGACTTAGAACGCATATGATTAAGATCAAAGTTATTACAAGAAAAACTTTTAATATCATGTTTTTCATGCTTTGTTTCTTCCAGTTTAGCCTTTTTCGCTACACGATCTTGACGCATTTTTTCTTCTTCAAGCTCTTGCACTTCTGCTAATTTTTCTTTATTTTCAAAAATCTTTTTCATTGATGAGAGACCTGCTGCTCGTTTTCTCTTTTTCTTTTTTTCTTCTAATTCTTCCATTTCTCTTTGCTTCAGTACCTCTGCATTTGGTCCCTCACCTTCAAATATTTCCACATCTTCTGTGAAATCTCTAAAATCCATTGAAACACTTCGACCTTGTTTAGTTTTTATCAAAACCGTATCTGAATCTTTAGCTAGCATAACGTCTCTAACGTCACCATCACGCACTGCAGCTTCCATACGAGCTGAAAAAACCAAACTACATCTGCGTTCTTGCACTGTGTATACATATCGCTTGTCATCTGTCACTTGCTTAGTCAATAACATTTCCATTAGCCCCCTTTGCGCTTCGGTGGAGCCATCCAATACCGGAAATATGTAACGGTAGTCTGGTAAAATTTCATGTTTTCGGTTTCCATAATTAATTTCAGGTGAGTAATGATGCGGACCGAGTTCACCCGAGACATTTGTAATTTTGCATTTAGTTTTTGAAGATCTGGCTGTTAGTAGTACTGGAATGTAATGATGTGAAGGTAATCCATATGATTTTCCGGTTATTCTGCAACATCTCTTTGCGTCAGCTGGCGATATTGGGGCAAGAAGAGGAAAATAATTAGGCTTGGGCAGCCCTCTGCTGCGGCCTGTTATTCTACAGAAAGACATGTTGATGTTAGGAGATCACGTCGTCATATTATTTGTTTACAAACTCAAGTAAAGCCGGCTTTATTATAAAAAAAATTAAATATAAAATCGATCTATTCGCGGTAGAGTTGCGCGTGCGTCGGATGCGGAGCTTACGAGGCGACTGTGGCGGCGGCGTCTGAGCGCAGGGATTTACATTTACAGCGCGCATCGATTTGCACCTTCAGAGCGTCAGACGGTGTGCCGTATATTGTTCCGGTTAAGCTATTTATAAACATAAAGGAGACGTATTTATTTACGCAGAATATATGACACGATTTCACAATAAAAACATCCCAAATGTGAATTTACTGTTTTCTGTCAAGATCAAGTGTGAATAAATAAAAAACAAACTTCAAATATTATGAAACCCAAGTCTTTGACTTAGGCATTCGAATGTTAACGTAACCTAAAAGTATGTAATTTTTCTGTGTTGTTGTTTTCTGAACTAATTAAAGAATGATGCACAATTTTATAACACAGATAATATTTTAATATAGATAACAAATAAGGTTCGTAAATAAGCTTTGTGGAACACAGTCAAAAGTGTAATATAGTAAATAATAATATTGTGAGTTAGTTAACATATATTGTGCCTGTCACAATTTACTTATATTTTATATATTAAAATAAAGTATGTATAAGGAACAAAACTTATTGTTACACGTGTATATTTATGTTTCATTGTTTAAAATTAATTTGATAGAAGAGCCAAAACGCAATAAATACTTCAAAAAAGGCTTAGACTTTATCTTAGTTTATGAGAAGTAGACAAATTAATATTGAAATTTCAATAACAACTTTTCTTGTATTATTTATTTTCATAAGAACGAGAAACCGTCGAGGCGTAGTGGCACAAGCGTGAGACTGTAAACAAGCGTGAGACGGTTGTGGGTTTAATTCCCACTCAGGGGAATGAAATATTTAATAGATTTATGTCCATCGCTCTGGTCGTTACCAGTCGTCGTTATACAAAGCGCAGAGTTCACCAGTTAACGCGCAATGTCTCAAGAATTGGCGGAAAATAGGAAACGGAAGTGACTTAATGGGCAACTGAGTATGTTAATACAAGGTTCCTAGGTTCCCTCTATCTACTCTGCTATGAGATTTATATTTTTTGAGCTTTACGCTGTGCACTGTGCTTTCTAAAGCTAATAAAATATTCTTCATTGTGTATCATAACTTAACTATCTGAAATTTTAATATTACTATATTTATTTGCGTTCTTTTTTAAACATAAAACTTTAGTATATCTTTAATTTTTTATGTATTTGTGTTTTATAATATCTTGTTGAGAATGAAACTGACGTGGAGCATTCAATTCCCTAGATTGTGGATTCATTTCATTCACGTAGTAGTGTTCATACACATAGTTGCTGTCACAAGTTAGAAACCAACAAACTTCTCGAGAAAGTGGCGAACTTCTTTCTGTCTACCTTATTATACATGAAAATTTAGCAGGATTTTAACGATTTTTTTTAGGTCAAATTAAAATAAACCATCAGATAAAATAAAATAAAATAAATAAGTATAAAACAAAAAAGCAGGTAGCCTCGTAGTGACCGCGTACTGAGTATTTACATCTCAACCAGGACCTTCAAGTTTAAGCGAGCGTGAGGGAAAGACTATTTCTGAAACAGTTGTTTTCCGCTATACCTGTGCGCCGAGAAAGTTCGCCACGCTTTACAGATGTCTAATATAACACAAAAACATTATGAAATGTGTTAAATATAATAATAGTATAATTACAACAACAACAAAAAAAAATATGTTAATGTCTAAAGTATTGTTGTGAATTCGAACTCATAGAAGGAAACTTTCTGGCTTTGTTAGTTGAAAAAGAAATGCGGCGTTGCGCTTTTTTACGAGTAGACTCGTAGAGAAGCGCACACAACCTGAACAAACAAGAAATTTCACAGAAACAACTATTATAACCACTCAATTAAAAATGTTTTTTTTTTATTTTATCACAACGGCTCACGTGGGGGTAAGCCGTTGTGATTTAATATTGAAACACTTAGTTTTTCCGCTTGCCATCTTCTTTTCTTTAGTTTTAGGTTTCATCCCGCATCTAGCTAAGATAGAAGGAACCTACTATTCAAACACACGGAGTGTTCCCCACTCAATATCCCATTTTCAAAATATTGAGAATTCAGTAGCAGAGCTCGACACCTCTCTGTATCGTACAAGAACGGGCTAAATGTAAAAATAAACGAATAAACCCACAATCATCCCGTTCACAGTCTGTTCTGTTCTTTCTAATACGGCGTTCCGAGCGTGCCAGTTGAGCACAAAATCACTTCGCCAGTGTCACGTCGAATGGAAAACTCACGAAAGAGGTTGTACGCCGTTCACAGTCAAACACCGTCCCTTCATTTGAAGTTCATCTGAGTTTTAAATTATAAGAAATACCTATATAAATTTTAAATTTTCATTCTAGGTATGGTACGATCTTAGCACTGCTATTAACCTTACCGTGTTCAAAGTCGAGGATACCTTCCAAAGAGCAGTCGTCACTCACGTCTATCATTTTGTCATCGTGTGTCAGTATAAAAAACTTGGATGTGACTCACATTGTAAATACAGAGAAAGGAATTTAATGCGTCGGCGATATAGCTATTTATTGGTCTTATTAATAACTATTATATAATATAATCATTTTACCTGGCGTCAAGCGATAGATAATAGAACTTTCATTTAATTATAATTTACATTAACAATTTCTGTAAGCATTTAACAACTATTGGCAAGACAGGTGAAACTAGATAAAGCTTAATGATAAACTACTCTGTTATAAGGTGCATACAACGTGAATCTTTTTTAACGAAGTCTTATATTTTTCATTACCAATCACTAAAACTAGGTATATTCTTATAATATAACTATGAAATCTTAATTTATAGTACTTCATAGTTACATGCTGAAATTTTCAGGGGAATATATTCCCCGCGGTATTTGCTTGGACATAATCATGTGATTTATCAATACAACGCCTACTTACACAGAAGAATAGCAAAACATTTGAATTTACTGAAATTTTTAAACAAATGTCTTTCTTGTTTTCCCCAAAATGAAAATATGTTGTAATACATTTTGCCGAATCGCTTAATGGTTACATTTACAGGAAAAACGCTAGTTGCTTGTAAAAAAGTTGCTTGATCATTCGATTTTTAGTATCTGCTATGAATCATCTCGAATATTTAACAGGTAAAGTAGTAGACTCAGAGGAAAGAAAAATATTTTTTTTAGAATACACAAATATTAAAAAGATATTAGAAAATAAAAAGTTTTCCAAAGAAGTATTTATGTTTCTAAATGAAGAATATACTAATAGTTTAAAAATCTTTAAAACTAAACTTTTGCAAGCACTTTTGATTCGGATCGGCGCGGCGGTAGGTTTATATTCGTTTAATCAACGCGATGGACTATAAGTCACCCACTGGTTTGGAAGGCAGTTCTGCTAAGAGGAACTGTCCTATGCATTTTGCACCTCATTTTGACATAGGTATTGTATTTAAGTGGTGCAACCCAACGCTGTATTGTGTCCATCCTAATTAAATAATGCATTTTTCTGAATGAATCCTGTGTGTGACATGAGATTTGAACCCACAGTTATCGCATGCGAGACACTTTTCAATTGCGCCACGATGCTGAATCATTTATATTTTGGCAAGTAGGTAATTCTGACAGTTTGTTTATATCAACACGTCATCAGGAAAAGGATGAAAAACGTTATTGACAGTATTTTTAATTTTAAAAGAAAAAAAAACATATGACAACATCTTGGACGTATTAAAGTTTATTGGCTTTGCCCATATTTTGTTATATTTTTAAATTATGATGCTTTTATTACCTGTGAATATACGAAAATACATATTACCTGTTATTTTAATTTGTTCAGACATATTCTTTGTATTTTAAATTGTAGTAAGTACGTCGGTACGTCAAACATAGCGTCTTATTTTTTCTAGCGTCACGCTGTCCGAATATGGCAGGTTCGACAGACGGATTCTAGTGTTAAGACACTCCGCTCTCCACTTTCCGTGGAAATTCGTGGCATTGGGTTTCGGGTGGCGTAACTCAACGCCGGGCTTTTGCCTTAGTGCCAGAGCCAAGGAATGAAAATATGTATTAATAAATAAAAATTTATTTCCCAGAGCGGAGATGGAACCCGCATCCGTCGAGTTACAGTCACACCCTCATGCCCCTGCCTTATATTTTTAAACGACTAAATTTGATTAATAAGATTACTTTTCCTGATAATTAACAAATTTACAAGCTTTTCCTCTTACACGTTTTGTAAACAAAAAAAAAGGCCTGTTTTTCAACTTTTCCTATAAAGGGGAAAACCCCACACTCTGACAGCTGTCAATTACAGGCTTGAGGAAAATTTCTTTAACCAAAATAAACGGCGAGTTAAAAGAAAAAAAACACAAAACACTCTTTTAATAATTGAAACGTCAAAAATAATGTTTGTTTGAGGCGCTTGTAAATTATAAAGACGTCTTTGTGTCAGATTATCTATCAAATTGGACTCGTTTCAAAGAGAGCAGACCCAGTTACAAATAAAGAAACTTAAATCTAGTGCGCCTATTTAGAGCTTTCCTAGAATATAGAATGTCAGTTATATATTTTTTGTTTTATTGTTTGCAAACTTGTCTGCAAAATGGTTTATGAAAAAAAAAACCGTGGTGGCGCTGCGGTGCTGATCTGACTTTGTACGCGAGGGTTGTGGGTTCGATTAAAATTTATAGGAATAAATTGCATTTACCCGTTCTGGTAACAAGAGAACGCGGTGCGTTGTTTCGTCACTCAAAATACATTGTCTTGAAAATTGGGCGAGAAGTAGTAAATGGAGTGTAAGGACACTCCATGCTTACGTTATTTTGCGGAAATAAGAGTAAAGCTTAAAAAATAATTGCATATCTATGTTTTTTTTTAATAAAAAAGTGATAAATAAAAGGCCAAGATACAACAAGATACTAAAAAAGATTAATTTTCATAAAATTGGGTGATAAGCGGCATAAGTCGACGGCGCACTTTATCTTGTTAAATCGAACCCACGACCCTCACATTTACACAGATATTGTGCTGCTGCGCAAGTGTTCTCGTTACTTGACTCTGTAACTGTTTCCTGGTAAACGAATTCTAAGATAAATGGAAAACACTTCATTACTGATGAAAAATTTGATACATGTATAAGCTTTCTGCTAAGTGTCAGTATATAAATGATTTTGTCAAACGCAATGTCGATTCTTAGCGTCAAATTGGGCTGAATCCAAGTCGGTTTTACATGAGCGGGGGCGTGTGTACTACAACCCTTTAAGATATAATCATTTATCATAATAATAACAAGGAGAACATTATTAATAGATGAATTACTTTTAACATTAAGTAGTGTTCTGTCCGCATGAACTATTTCGTTATTTCCCATTTTGGCGGTCTCGGTTTGTAAGTCTTTTAAGGAAATTACATTAACTTTTTATTCCAGTGGACTTGTTGAAGTAGATTATCTAGGCAAAATAGTATAAGTAATTTAGTACTTGTCACTTTACTTGTTAAATAATGTTAGCATTTCAAAAATTGAATAATCAGATGAGGACGTTATATTGTTTTTAAATTCCGTTTGAAAGCGATATTTAAAATGTTTTAAATAATATATCTTTTATTGTCATTACATGATTCAAACTATTATATTTTTATGTTCAATACCTATACTTTATTTGCGTATATTTTATTCACAGAAAAAATATTTATTTAATTAATTTATTTATTTCATTAAAATATAAAATTTAAGTACTTATCTATTAATTAACGTTGTTTACGCATTGTTATCACACCTTCCGCCCACTATAACAGTTACGCTTTAGGAAATGGTACGCAGTGCTGTATTTTTCCAGGCAGATGAAATTATCTAAAGGAAGGTATAGACATATTTTTTATTCTTATAATTTTCTGGCTCTGGTAAAGTCAAACGCAGCGTTGAGTTCCGCCACACACGATATGTCTCCAGAATTCGGTGGAAAATGAGGAACGCATTTGTCTGTCCACAACAAATGCGTTCCTCATTTTCCATTTATTGCACAAGTCTTATTATATTCTTTATAAACACGCTATATCAGCGCCCTGAATTTATTCGCTACGAATCCAATTGTGAAATTATGTTCCACTATTGTTTTGTAGCTTATAAATAACCAAATTAAATATACAATAAAAGAGTTGAATGTGAAGTCTCGTATCATTAGCATCACCCCGCTACCCGTAGCCCACATGTCTCAAAACTAGGCTCCCATGTTGTCTCTGCCTACCTTTACTACACAATCATCTATATATATAAAATCGAAAGGTCACTCACTCATCACGAAATCTCAGAAACTACCTGTGCTAGGAATCTCAAATTTTGCATAGGAGTTACTTATAGGACGTAGGTGCTCGCTAAGACGGGAATTTGCAATATTCGATTTCTAAGGGGTTATTTTTGGGGTCGAAATTTGTATGAAACTTCGTTACTACAAATGCTAGGAGTCTCAAATTTTGCATAGACGTCACTAGGACGTAGTCATGGAGACAGAAATTAATAATAACATAGTTCACGCGGGTGAAACCGCGAGCGGGCCGCTAGTTCTACATAAATGTACATATTGTAAATAACCGAGTGATTAGTCACCCAAAAAGATAGACTCAGTGCAATTCGCATTATGCTTTCCGCAATTTCATACATCGCTTAGTAGAGTTATGTTGCATTCACGAAGCTTTATCGCGTCGTTCGTACTGAAGGTACATTTTACAGTGACAACTTGGCAACTTTAAATGACATTTTATTTTCGAAATTAGTCCTACAGCCTTGGAGCTGAGAATAATATTCCAAAAAAATATTTAAGTATATATGAATTTGTCTCCCAATCCTAATGTTTTATGAATACTAAACTGAACTTTTTATCTGTACAATATTTGAACATGGTTATTTAAATGAAAATGGGCTGTGCATTTCTGCGTGATTTTGTAGTAAGAGAGGCAGGGGTACCTCGACTGACCTTCGAAAACAGTATCGTCATGAAATATATAAGATTTCGCCTTGTCCACAAGGCGAAAGTAATATGCAAAGACCGTAGCGTTACCTGAGGCTACCTGAGGCTTGTAAAAAATATAGATGTAGGGACATATAGTGTAGTGAGACCGTCGCGGCGCAGGGGCACAAGAAAGAGATTGTAAACACGGCGATTGTGGGTCCACTTAACTTCACTGGGAGACCGAAATATTAAATACTTTAATTACGCAAAGTGGGAAACAGAAGTGTCTTAATGGGCATGGAGTGTCTTAACACGAGGTTCCCAAGTTCCCTCTGTCTGCCCTGCTGCCTATGTACAGGAAACAGCTACAAAAAATTTTGTATAGTATATAATAGTAATGTGTACCTATATGTTCGAATACAAAAATTTAAAATCAGATAATTCCGGAAATAGCTCGAATATTTCGTAGAGTGTGCTACGAAAATAGTGTTTTGTCTGTTTTTAAGTAGACGCTTACATTCCCACAGACATATTCAACTCAGGATTTCAACTTTACAGTTCCACTACACATTGAGTTGCTTCTTATTTTGGAAATGAGCAAAAAAATTATAAGCCACGTAAGAATAGCTTAAAATGGAAGCCACGCTTTATCGTCTTACCAGCCTTACATATAATAAAATTCTATAGATCTATTTAAAAATCAAGTATAAAATTTACTAAGATAAAAAGATTTTGGAATCTCTCAGGTGTAGTACTTCTGAGAAAACCACCAAAATAAACGTATAATTTTATTTTCTTATTTCAGGTTACATATTTCTTGTACGACAGGAGTAAATAATGTGACATATAAAAATCTTACGGTCGCGTTTGTCTTAATTTGCTTATGGATTTATAGCGTGCCCTAAATATTCGTAAAGTATTCTTAGGATGCTGTGAACGCAACAGGATGTGGGTTCGATTTCCTCTCAGGAGAAAAGTTCCGCCACTATGCATACAATGTCTCAAGGATTCGGCAGAAAGTTGGAAACGGAATTCAGCCCTAGGTTCTCAGGTTCTCTGTGCCTACCCTGCTATGAAACTTCTATAAAAAAGATATTCAAAATATATTTAAACTCATTTATTATCACTTTACTGAAGTCATAATACGGTTTTAGATACCAGGTATATAGGGCGAATCTCAACTTTACATACAGTTTTTACACACTACAAGTTGAATCGTTATCGTAGCGCAGTTAACCGAAAGTGCGTACCGAGCGTGCACGCTGGATAATATTCAATTTCCATCAGGGTAAATATTTTTATGCTTCGGTCTCGATAGCAACGAATTGGGTTTCTTAATCTCTTAAATAGACGGAATGATATAGAAGTCTGTTTCTTCTGTTCACCTTATGTTATTCAGATACAAACGCTACGTAAATTCTTAATATTTTTAAGAATTTACGCTTTTAACACCAATTGTTATCTCCAGTATTAACTTCCAGACAAAACATCAAACAACGTTATACAAAAAGGTCAATAAGTTACAAAATAGCAGTATTTTGAGCAGATTTATTATTAGTTAACTAGTTCAGGGACGGCACTCAGCTGAAATAATACGCGATTCTGTGAAACACGTATGTAACCGATGTTATATATCGATAACTGTAACTAATTTATTTCTTTGATACTAAATTTAGTTCCGACAAAAATACATTTTCATTTTTTTGTTTTTAATTAGTGTTTAAAAGTAGTGTCGAAGATGAAGACTATTGTTTTGCCCCTTCTTCCCGTCGCGTTTACAGTCACGCCCTTTTGCCACCAGATCATGGCGGACTCCAAGCTTAAATTTATGCTAAACATAATAAGATTCTCATAAAGTATATATAATAGTAATTTAAAATTGAAAAAAAAAGTGGACTATATTGAGGGGAAACTGTAAGCTTAGAGCTTTTAAAAAAAAATTAAGCACTTAGTTGTTTCTGCTTTGTCCGCCAGCTAAGACTACAAAAAACGATTTGTTAATTGTTTGTCAAAGGGTCGACGGATATCGATCCGTCTGGATGTTACAATCTATGAATTTCAACAATCCCGAGAGCGCCGGCGCTTTAAACTTTTTAATGAGCGACCACAGTATGACTGATCGTTGCCAATAATATATTGGAAAATTTTACATTTATTATTTCTTGGCAACAAGATTGGCAGGAGGCACTTCTTATTCTTAAAAATGTAAACGAGTGTTCATCCGCAGTACAGGCGAAAATCTATGTTACTTGATCCATTGATCGATGGTTGATTGATGTTAATTTTATTTTTATCTCTCCGTTTTACGACTTTGGGCGTAGGGTTCTGCCCTTTGCGTAGCAATGTCTTAAATCTGGGAGCAAATAAGAGAAAGACAGAGTTACAATAACACGTTTTCTCTACCTACCAATCTATGCAAGACAAGATCGTGAAGTATCGTGGGTTACAACGTGGGCAGGTATTTCTAATATTAGCAGGCACTATTTATAGAAACCCCGCATTCCTTCATGTTTAAATGATCAGTAAACATTTATCGTTTTCAATATTATTTCGTCTGACGCGAAACTTTACTTTCAATTTTAATTTCTTTAGCATGTGGATAGCGAATTAACTCGTAGTTTGTGGGTATCCTAGCATAGCGTGTAACATACGTCCTTACGTAGATGTTAAAATATATACCTTTCTTCAAGTGAAATCAACCCCACTTTTTACCATCTTATATGAGCGTACCTAACTTAGCTTCACGCTTTATCCCTAGTGGGGGGTAGTCAGAGCGAAAGAACGCCAAACGCTACGGTCTCTACATATCTCTTTCACTTCCTCCACTGTCATCAACCTCTTCATACATGCCCTCCGGGGGTCCTCATGCTTCTTATGCGACCTTCCTCCAGTATCTTTGATACTAGGTTTTCGATGGTCTCCCCCCACCTCTCTTACCGCTCCTTTTCTATCATAAATATTTTAAATTTATGACGGAAAAGTTTTCTATTTATATGAGCCTACCTACAGATATAAAAAGTATTTTTTAAAAGTCAATGAACGACACTAAATTTTAAAACGAAAATGTTATAACATCAAAATATCAAAAAAGCATATGTAAATTAAAAAATTAACGATCGATCCTCACTAGAGAGAAAGGCTTTCAACCTCAACGGAACACAAGCACTCAAATTTACGAACACGTTGCAATAATAAAATTCGTTTTATAATTTATAGCATCTTTGTACTGAACGTTTTTATTGCCATGTTTCAGCGCCATCCTAATCAAAAACATATCATGTTTTATTTCACAGTGTGTAGAAAAAAATTCCAGCTAAAATAATATATACTTAATTTAAAAAGAAACTATAAGAAGTCAGTCATGGCGTAGGGGGTTGTGAGATAGAGCCTCACTTGAGGAATTGAAATGTTAAATATTTTCAGTTCCTGGCTTTTAGTGACGAAGCAGAGCACGGTGTTGAGTTCCGCCACTCAATACTCAATACGCAAAGTAACCAGCTGACAGTCGAGAACGGAAGTGCCTTAATTGAAGCAGTGTCTGGAAGCTTAATGGAAGCAGTGTCTTAACTCTAGGTTTCCTCTGCCTACCCTACAATATGCGGTGCACAATATGAATCTAAAAAAAAGATTTTTATAAATACGTTCAGACTACCTACGAAATCAGTCAAACCCGACAACTGCCAAAGCCACCTGCTACCGGATGTGGGCAAGATAATTGTAAGATCTAAACACATTGTTATAAGATTGTAATTAGTCAATACTTAGAGTGCCTCAGAATAGTACAATGGAAATAGAATAATGTAGGTGTATTTGAGATGCATGTCTAACGTGTGTCTAAATATTTAAAAATAAAGTTTGAGTTTCTTGTCTAGATGTTGGTAAAGGAATAATAAATGTTTAAACACTCCGAAAAGAACTTTCTTTGCTCAGTGGCAGAACTCCACGCCGCGCTGTTTCTTATTACCAGAGCGAATTTTATTATATAAACATGCATTGCGTACATCGTTCATTTAAAAGTGACGATGCGATGACAAATTTATTAAGAAAGATTGCTCTTTAAGATCGCTCTTTAAGAATAAAATAATATTCAATTGCAATTAAGGTTATAAATACAATAACAATATTACAGCATTTTAATTTAATCCAAAAGTGTGAAATGTAAAAAATAAGCGTAATTGAAATGTATTCATAAATCAAAAGCTTTCTCTTCTAAAATTACAAAGCATGAATGAAATTACAACAAAAAGGAATTAAAACCTAACATAATAAAATAATCTTTCAAAAATATAATTGTATTTAAAAAAATCTATTAACCTAAAATATTCTCATATAGTTTAACGTAGCGCCATCTCTGAACACTGAAAGAAGCTGTGAAGTTCCGTCGTGCGTCGTGCGTCGAAACCTTTAGTGCCGGCAAGTTTCAGCTTTTCAGACTTCAGTTCGCATTTTAGCCGATAGTTGGCTTTATAAGAAAATATACGGCTAATAATAGATAAACGTTAATACACGAAACAAAATTAGATGGAAAATGGGAACTGAATGTTTAGGATTGAGCAATATTTAAACAAACAAAAGTACCGTATTTATGCTTAAAGCTCTAAAGAAGCTTCCCAATTAGTTAACAGCACGAAAAGTGTCTTACCTTAGAGAAGGTTTAGTGGGGTGTTAGTTATAAAGGAGTGACTGAGTCATATTTTAGTGAAAAAGGTTTGTCAGTATCCGCATTGGTGTGAGAAAAGATAGCATTATGGATTCAATAACCAAGAATTGCCCTTTCAGAAAGACTCGGCGCCAAGTCATACAGCTCCCTATCTTGTAACCAACATTCCGAACCAACCGAAGATCAGAGCTGAAGACTAACCATCATCAAGCCAGTTGCCAACAATCAGCCAGCCAATGTTTAAAAGACTAGTACAGCCAAGAGACCACTCCGAATAAGCTTTATATATTTTTAATGGTTTTATTAACGTACAGACTGTAATAGTAATATATATTACGTACAATAAAAATTGTTGTTTTTCTTTGTAGCAATCTTGTGGCAAGACTATGTACCTATATACAAATTATGGTCATAATATAGACGAAATCTAATATAATATGAAATTAAGAGAAAAATAAATATGTATTAAAACTGATTAAGTATTAAAAAATTTATATTCTATTTAGAGTATAAATATTAGTTTAAGTCTTAGTGTAGCTCCATCTCTGAACACTGAAAGATAATACAAAATTCCTTCAAGTATTAAACTAGGCCTGCGTGGGAGGAGGTAGGTGCATGAGTAATAACGACTCAAAGGTTCAGATTTAAGTTCGCATTTTAGTTAATAGATGGCGCTTTAATATAAAAAGTATAATACCGAGAATAAACTTCTCAAGCCTCAGGCTTGTCCGCCAGCCAGTAAGCCCAGGGGCACAAGCGTGTGACTGTAAACGCGACCAGGTTGTGGGTTCAACTCGCCATTAAGAAAATGAAATATTTAATATTTTTATTTCTATAAGGTACAGCGCTACATTGAGTTACGCCACTTAACGGAGAACGGAAGGGTAGGGAACGAAGCGTCTTAGCATAACGCTTCCAGGTTCCTTCTGCCTACCCCGCTATGTGCAGGATACAGCGTGAGGCTATTATAATAATAATAATAGGAAGTAGATTAAAAACATGAGGAACGTAGTGTTGTGTTTGTAAAGGTATCTCTCTAAGCAACGCCGCACGGCAAGTGATAGATTTGTTTTCTAATTTCTATGTTTTACTTGTTTCTTGTTACCATTCTTTTTTTATTTTGTTTCATCACTTTCCCAGTGTCACTGTACCGATAATAATATCATAAAGCTAAAGAATTTGTTTTATTGAACGCCACAATCTCACTTTCTATTATTTAAAATTTAAATATTCCTTTTGTTTAGGACAGTCCACTTGTCGAGGAAATCTATAGACTATATTATATCACATGAATCGTTTCTATGTAACCCACTATACCTGTGGTCAATCAATTATTTCTATTTGGGCAAAACTGTAACTAAAAGCTAACGACACTAATGTATACAAAAAAGTAGTAAAATCCCTCTAAATTCACTCAACAAAAAAAAGTTAATATTTTTACACGAAAATTGCAACTATTTACGCATTCGGTAAACCAAAAATAGTCCCAGCTGTAGATAATGATTTGGCAATCAACTCGCATTGGAGACATTTGAGGATTATAAATGGAATTATATGAGTAACGAAATATTTCAGCGGCTGCCGATATACAAATAACACGACGAGAATATTTTTGAAGGAAATCTAAAATTATAGAGCGTACGTAAAAACATCTTAGTCAGCTGTTTACGTATTTTACCTAGCTTTTAATAATCTTAATATTTTAAAAGAGAAGGACCTAGATTCAATTTCCGAGTTGGGCTAAACTGTTTTAGTCTTTCTTTACAGTGTTTAGTACGGTAGCACGGTATAAATATATTAGAATGCCCGAATGTTAATCAACTCCTACATAATGTACATCAAGGGCCTGGTTAAAATAAATATATTTTGTTAATATTAACGATGGACAATAGTTTTGTATAAATTGTATTTAATTCGATCTCCCACTCAGTACCCATTCGGTCGAATGCGGGATGTCGCATTTGGTTTTTACTGAAGAATAAAATAATAGACATACTTTCGTCAGACTAAATAAACACCAACCATTTTCTCCAGTCAAATTTGGAAAAAGAAACGATTTCTTATCTTTTATTTCATTTCCCATGCACTATTTATTCACATGAGGAAAATTGAGAGAGTCAACTGGACGTCGCATTTTGTCTTGTTACCAGAAAATGAAAATAATTAATTCCTACGAGTGGTAATAACATCCACAATAGTCGCGTTTACACTCAGACGAAACGAATAATTCAGTTCATAAAACTTCATATACATCATGTATAATAAATATAAAAAACGGTAATTCAGGCCGGAAAGTAAAATTTACGGAACAGATAACATATTTAAGAGGCAATTACCACATGAAAGACAAACGCAATAAAAGCAAAGTTACAACACAGATTAACTATAAAAAAATGTATAAAGCGAGTATATTCTAAGAGTTTGTGAGTTTTTTCGTGGCTTTCCTTTACTAGGCCAATGCCCTCTGATTTTTTCTATCACGTATATACATAATTTACTCGTATTTCAATGGGATAGAATATTTATAGGTGATCGCACCCTTGGGCGACCGGGAGGTCTAACTCCAGGGACAGACATTAGAAATACTTCGGACATAGTTCCTAGGTCACTTTAGCATCTTCATTTTTGTGAGGTGAAATGTTGCTGTGATTATATCATTTTCCACTATTATTTGATCTCACTTCTTACATATCTACCTGTATTAAACATTATTTTTTTTAGCTTTTTTCATTTCCACGCATAGCAGGCTGAGTAGGCAAAGGAAAGTTGGGAACCTAGTGTTACGACACTACGTACACTTTCCACCGAATTCTGGAGGCATTTCGTGTTAGTATTATATTTTATTGCCCAGATTTTCTTTTGATCTAGTCTAGATAACGATAGATATATCTGCGTTGTTTTCGTACGTGTTTTGCGTCATCATATGATTTACGCGTCTGACTCCTAATACCGTACCTACTGGACGTACTCGTATGCATGTAACTTTCGGTACAAGTTTGTTGTATGAATCATAATATTAAGGCCAATCGTCTTACAATTGTGTAATGTTATATTTAGAGCTTTTAAATTATTATCAATATTAATGAAACATTTATGTTTCTATATTTAATAATGTTCATATTATTATTTTAGGTATTATAATTAGTAACATTACCTATATGTAAATTATGACTTTTACTAGCGGCCAGTGGTAGCGCTGGGGCGAAAGCGTGTGTGGGCAATCAATGCCTGCAGAATTCTGAGAAGAGATTCGAACGGAGTGCCTTAACATTAGGCCTTAAATATAGCCTTCCTCGATTAATATAACACTTAACACAAAAATATTTTTTAATTCAAACCTATAGTTCTTGAAATTAACCCTTAACCTTTTCAAGCCAGTAGTCCTTTTAACCTTTAAGTACAAAATAAATAACTAGTACGATAGACGAGTCGTAGATGCTGAAGTTAGTTGTAGATTTGATTTCAAAAAATTTTCTTACTTTTATTACACATCGTCCCTACTGTACATATAGAAAAATAGTAAATACTCACTTCCATAATATCCCGTAAAGTAACCGCTCTGGCCAGCCGCTCGCTGTCGCGGCGCGTGCGCAGCGCCGGCACCGCTACCCTGCTCACCCACTCGCCGAACTCTGTGTAACACCGCACTTGTCACTACACTTGATGTGTATCACTGTTGGTGATAGTGATATAATGATGATAGTGATAAAATGATTACGTTAAGCATATGATGATAATGTGCTTGAGAGATAGAGTTATTGTGTTAAAAATAATTTTCTATAATGTTAAAGTATTTTAATTAGTTAGTTGATATTGAGTTAATATTTGTAAAGCTAATACTGAACATTGTTATTCATATTTTACTTATAAAACGTAGATATTGTAAGAAAACTTTTGTATTAATTCAGTTTAGACAAAAAAAAAATATCTAGGTAATTTTGATTGGTATAATTATACAAATATCAAAGCCCTATCAAAATAGACGAAAAGCGGGGAGCAAGGGCAGTTTTCCTTTCCCTACTATATGCGTGATAGAGCATAAATCAAAAGGTTATATCGTGTTAATGACTTATGCCTTTTGGTTATATATGCAAATTATATGCTAAAAAGGAAGGTTTTTTACAGTATTATTACAAAATTATATACAAAAATATATACATACGAGTATAGGAAAGGATATTATGGAGAGGACGTGTATTTTGTGTACATAATAAGCTTTTGTTTAATCTAATCTACTAAAGCATTATATTTACTACATAGATTAAATAAATAATATATAAGTATATATTTATATTTATTATTTACTAATAAACTACTCGTTCACTTCTGTCGTCGGTTGAAGTAAATGTGTTTAGTGTTGTGTGTAGGGTGTAGTGTTGTAAATGTTGTTAAAATATCTTCTATATAAGCTATAGCTATAAGAAAATTAAATATGTGCATTTAAATACGCATATAAATTTTGGTAATTATAGGGTTTATAATATCATAATGTGACTTACTAATTGATGAAGTAATAAAGTCAAATATGACTTAGTAAAATTTTATAATTCACTAATTTGACTTTATATCAGTTCAGTTCTTAATTTATGGCGCTTCGAGAAACTTTATATCAGAATATTCTAATTGATATGCCTTGACACTAGGTTATCTACCCTACGTTTTGCGGGGTATTACGGGGTGCGTGAATATATAGAATTCATTAAAATAATATCAAATTACATAATATTTACATATGTGCATACATAAATAAAGCAACTAATAAATGTAGATTACATAAAGTGAACCAAAAGAAAAAAAAATATCCAGTTAGAATAATTCACAAATAAAAAGCATTTTTTTTAACAAAGTTAGTGTTTTTATTGGATCTAACTACAAATGTATGCCACTTTACACTAACCTATCGCCTCTTTACTCATGATCTCGTGTGGTGTGTGTTGTGTGTCCATTGTTTTTGTGTCTTGTGTATATTTAATATAAACACTTTATAATTTAACGCCACTTAAGCTATCACTTCACTTAATATACTACGCAAAATATTAAAACTTTTCGTTATGAATTATCTGAATTATATGTATAATTTTTTCTAATGAAACTTTTGTTTCGAATTCGCTCGCTCGTAAGTTTCTACGTAAGAAGTCAGGAAAGATATTTTATTTTTGGTATTTAAGAATTAATCTTAAGTAAATATAAGATATAAAGTTTTTTGTCCGAACATGAGGTTAATACTGTTAGCCCTATTGGCTTTACAGCGACACCGGAGGGGGAGGGAAGAGGGTACTATCTATTTAAGAGGTTACTATTTATCTAATTAAATATAAATTAAGTATTGTATAAAGTTGGGTGTACATTTGCTGATTTAATTATTTTAAAAATACACAATAAGACAATACAATTTAGTAAAACAAAATGTGTAAGTTCTTGTTCTTAGCTATTCTAGGGCGGTCGCGGATAAAAAACCTATATCCATAAAAAAAAATCCAAATATTCTCTTTTGAACCAGCAGTCAAGTTACATAAAAATGTCAGTAGTTCTACAGGAAGCTATTACCAGCTCGAAAGGCAGTTCTGCTCATGTTTACAAGTAAAAGCTCTATGTGTATATTGTAGAAAATATAGCATTTAAACAATATGTAAACAGATATATGTAGTAGCAAAAGGAATGCTAACTCAATTGCCAACAACATCATGCCAAATATATCGCAGTTACAATCAATATTGAACAATCGAAGATACATTTATCATTATGTCAATTTATGAAAAGAAAGTCTTAATTATATTGGCGCCACTGGCGCATTGGCGAAGTACCCATAATGGATGTGGGTTGAACACCCGTTTGAGGGAAAAGTATTCGTTGGCCCGGTCTGGATAGACAAAACGAGATTTTAGATTTCGCTGTACAATAGGTCTCTCTAAAATTCGGAAAATGGACGAACTTAATAATAGATTCTCTTTGCATACACTAAAAAAATATTCCTATTGTAGTAGAGGTGAATTTTTTACAAAAAAAATGTAGTAATACTCTAGTTCAATGCCACAATAAGTTTAGAAGAAAGAATCTGTCAACAAAACTGAGGACATCCGAAATTCTTTCAAAGGTATTCCGTCCAATGACACCTCGCACACACTTGTATTGAAATAGGCATTTTACGATACGTCTGTGACATCTTGAAGACTATAGCTACACATTTATTATACGTTTAAAGATGCTCGTAAAAATGTATGTCGTTTTTTGTTTCTTTTAGCTTCAAGTCGTCTCCTGCATCATCCTCCTAGCAAGGCAGACAGAGGGAGACGGAATTTAGTGTTACTACACTTTATTTCCCGCCTTCCACCCAATTAAGAGAATTAAAAGAGAGGAAAACCTAAGATATAAGACACAGACAGACGCTGTGCCACTACAGCACGATGGCCTCGTATAGTCTTTAGATTTATTATCGAAACGGATTGTGAAGACATAATTTTCTGTTAACAAATTCAAGTTTATTGGAATTCTTTTTAAATAACAGCTGATATTAATAAATAAAGTTATATCAAGGTTCTTATATAGAACAGGATGAATGAAAATAAGATGTTTTATATGACGGTACGTCCTGTGCATTGAATAGAACGAGTGAATTATATCAGGCCGATGTGGAGTAGTGGGCAGTATCTGACTGTAAATGTAACGGTTGTAAATTCGATTCCCACTTGAGGCTATTTAAATTATTTTCATCTCCCTGCTAGAAATTTTGAGAAAGTGGAATGAAATGTCTTTGCGCTAGATTCCTTCTGCCTACCCTGCTATACGAGAAAAATTCGCGATGCCGCGCGATACACTAGGTTTAATCAGATTGGAAAACGAAAATTTCCTTCGATTAAGAAAGGCACTCACGTCCCGCACTATAGGTACTAATATAAATCTTACAATAATATATATAGAAGAAAAACAATACATTGTAGTTGAAAGCCAAAATAATCTATCACTCAGCACGAGAGCATCAACGGAAATGTCGCTAACGTAGCTGAGATAAATTAGTCGCCTGATTCACTTGACATAAAGTCATAGACGTTGAAAAGCAAAGTGGTGAAAAATGTAAAAAAATCTCTTTTCACGCTTTTTCCCGCATAATAAGGTAGCCAGTTAAGATACTTCGTTTCCTACTTTTCGCTTAATTTTAGAGACTGCGTTTTGAGTAGCGGAACTCAACGTCGCGCGTTATATTGTTACCGGAGCAGTTTTGGACGAAATTTTAGGCACATCGAGTTTATCTTAATTTTAATATCTTATAGTAACTTCAAAATTTGTCGCAATACAGGTAAAAACATGAAACTGCTATTGATTGTTATACAAATCTCACTACTTACAACAGAAGCTCCGCAACTCTACATTATATAAATTAAACAAAATATCATTTTAATAACCAATTCATCCAAAGACATTCCAATCTCAAGAGATTGAATGGAACATAAAAATAGATGTGTTGGGCAATATCCGGCAGAAGCGGCAACCGTAAAAAATAAGGAATTTACAGCTAAAAATTTTAGAAACGAAAGTAGTATAGGAACGCACTCACATAACTTTATTCAAAGCAAAATATGTCAATATTATACATTTTAAGACTACTGCTGACATAAGAATAACATAAGAAATATTTTTTCCGTATCAAAATGTCAGTGGGCGAGGCCGAATAGTCCACTATTCGAAACCAATGATTGATTTTAAGCTTTACTATCCTTTAATCCGGTAGTAATAAAGTCCAAACTGCTTTTGCCATCCAACTAGAGTTCAGAAGACATGACAAGATGAACTTCTGATACGATCGCCCTTTGTCGCCAGGAAATTAGGTCGTAAATAGACTAGGACCGGGGTAAAGAAAGTTTGTTCTGGTAGCTAAAAGCGTCCGCGTCTTTGGCACGTCAGTGGGGCAAGGACGCGTGCGCATGCAGATTGATTGACCGATTAATCTTAGCTAAACCCGGCGTACATTATCTGTCATTTAAAGATTTACCTATGGCATGGTTAGTGAAAAGTAATAATTGAATTGGCGGTTGCGAGTTTAATATTTTTATTTCTTTCTTAGCTTCACGCGTTTTTCCGAGCGAAGTAGCCAGAGAAGACGGTGCAACTAACGCTACGTCCACTGGCATCCAATTTATTTAAATATTTATCTCAAATCTGTCTAAACCAAATATGATATTCGTGACATAATGTTCCTAAAACTGACAAAAAGGTATCAGGCCGATATATTGACTGGGTTCGTGAATATAAGAAAATGATTAATTATTTGGAAATTACAAGGTCAGACTACGAGGACACAGGACCACAGATGCTATAAGAATGTGCTTAGACTTCTCTAATCAGTAATTATCTATACAACTTAAATATCACTTGAACCCCTTAAAATGACGACAACAAAAATCTGGTTATTTACTAAAAATGTGCGTTTCTGTTGTACAGACAATGATTTCAAGCGAAACTTCTATAGTATTAAGATAAAAAAGTTGTGGTAACTGCCTAAAGCTAGTACTATAAAGAGGACATTTCTGGGGCCACGAATAGGATCAAAGGTTTGGTGTCCAATCTGAGATTAAAATACCCTAAGTACGGTTTTTTGTATACCTAGTCTTTAAGCTTAAATATCAAATTGTGATTGAATAAAAGTTTTTATGTATTGCTGGACAGAGGGAAATTACTGGACACCAGACGACATGCAAACTTCCGGGACAGCACTGGACTCTTAGCCACTTTTCAATATTTAGTTATATTAAATGTTTACTAAATCATTTGTTAACCACTTTCCTCTTTTTCTTCTATATTATTATGTTTTAACACTTATATTAAGCGGACTTGCGAAGTTTATACAAAAAAATATTGAAAAATTTCAAAACTACTCTATATACGATTTACAAAGCTTAAATTGTGATTAAAACAGGAAAATGTTTCAATTTTCTTGTATATTTTGGGAATTTGTATCACTCGCGATGTATAATTATGTTATGTGGCAAAGTCTTAAGGGGTTGTGACGTAAATCGGAGTTGGGATCACAAGGTTTGGGGTTACATGGGGGTTTTGGGGGTTAACTAAACGTGTATTACAGTAATCCGACAGTCGCGGAGTCAGTGAAGAGCGAGCGCGTCCGCCGCACGCCGTCACACCACTATGACTGAATTGTATTTTGATCGTTAGACAGATGTATGGAATAGTAAATGTGTATAGATTTTAAATGTGTGTACATTTTGAGTAGTTTCTTTGATGTTGTTAAAAACTATTTTTTAAGTGCAACATTTAAACTTTTCCGAAGTTGGTATATTTGTCTTTATGTCTATTTGTCTGTTTCTTTATTCATATATTCGGGACTACTGGACAGAATTGAATGATTTTTTTTGTTGTATTAAACCTGGGAAGGATATAACATAACATTGGTTTCGAAAAGTCAAACATCCTATTAAGAATTATAATAGTCTAACTAAAAGTGTAAGAAATAAGGAAACGCGGCCTTAACAAAAGCGGTTCACCGTAGATTATGATTGAATGATTATAGATATTATTTGTTTAGGCTTCACACTGCATCTCGCCATGGAAACTATAATGAGCAGAGAGAACATAGAGTTGAGACGCTCTATTCCTTACTTTCCGCGCCTAAAGATGTAAAAAATCATATAGGTATATGTAATATTACACATATATGAAGGAAATGTTTGAAGCCCATAAAACTATGAGCATTCGTAATAAGCGGAAATGCGCTCAAAATATACTGCAGTTAACCTTCGCAATTATCATTACTTGGCAGAGTAAACTAGTAATTACATAAAATAATAATATCCATATGTTTTCTCACTGTCTACCCTACCGTATCCATAGTTAATAAAAAGTTAAAAATATAAAAAAATAACCTATAAACTATCGTTTTTAAAGAATTGGTAAAAAATATTTATAAATTACTTTTCATAAAAAAAATATTATTTTGAGAGCCATAATGAAGCAGTGAAATGTGTAATATTGTAAACGCAATTATTGTGATATTTAATCATATAGGTTTTGTTTTTTTTTAGAAGATAAAAGTGCTTCTGCGCGTCATATGTGAAAAAATACACAACTCTCTCATTTCACTTCTATAATAAAATATATTATTTAAAAGAACTAAAATATAACATGAGCCTTCACTGGCAACCCCACAAAATATAACTAAAGCGAAACAATACTTATAATAATAATACACAGATATTATTTATGACTGTTATTAATACTAAATACTTGTAAAAGGAAGTTCTACAGAGCTTATCAAACTTACTTCTTTTCAGCTTCACGCTGTATACCACACATATCATGGTATGTAGAGGGAACCTCGGAACCTAGTGTATTGTAACTTACTTTTTTGTGCAGTAATACAGCGTTTGACTCTAAATTACTTACTAAAAAATCTCACTTAATGTAAAAGAGGAACCCTCTTCTAATTAAATATATATTGCTATCTATACATACTACTTAAAAGAGATTCACAATACCTTATTCTAATTTAATATACCTACTACATTCTATATTACTTATTGTATAGAACGGTCGTGGCCACCCTGAAATTAGATTTTTTGAACATTCGTGTTCCAGTGAACTACAATGGGGAAAAAAATAAAAAAAGAAATCTGTGCAGCCATTTACACCCAACTTCAGAGCGCCCACGACTAGTCAACCACATTATACTACATTGATTATTATCTAAAATTACTAATATATAGCTGGAAGAATTTTATATAAACTACTGTAAAGGTAATGTAAAATTATATGGATAAGAGAATTTATGTAATTTCTCAATATTAGTGACTAGTGACCCATTCCTCCCCATGTACAGTAGCTCTCTGCATTTTGTTAGTTCTGTACTGACGGCGCTGAGAGCTTCCTCCATTTTGATTTTTGATGTTTTACTGAAATATCATTATTATATTATTTTTTTAAATATAACTTTAATTTTCTCAATAAATATTGAAAAAAGAATTGATTTTCAATTGATAGGATATAGTCAGATTGTGTTGAACATTTTAGTATTTAGTATTAATTATTGGGTCAAATAAGGCGTACAAAACCAAATAATATAAAATCATAATTATAAATAAATATTATACTAACTAATTAAAGACATAAAAGTGCTGGTAAATTTACTTACCTACCGGCACCCACTTCAGCAATAGTCATTTTTTTGACTGCAAAAAAAATATAATTATTTACATTGAAAGAAGCATTATATCCAAGCAGTTGTATTTTCAAATACTTTTATATGTTTTTATAGTCTATGTTTTAAAATAGACAAAGTATATTTACCATTTATAACATTTTTAAAGTGTTCTTTCAAAATGATAATTCTAAGCAATTTCCATTGTGTAGTTTATAATGAAAAAGTGTGTAAGTTTATAAAAATCTGCCTACAGAGATTTTAGCTTACATAAATTGTAAGCGCACGTACAAGAATTTCAACATAGCATCAGAGCGATTGAATTTCCAATAGACGCGGATTTAAATCCTACTACGTTAAAATTTTTATACGATTTACCCAAAAAAAAAAAATTATTATTATTAGCTAAAGAATCGTTCTATTTTACATCATTGAATTATATTTATTGTCCTACTATCATTCTAACTACATATATTATATTTCCTAAATCTACTAAATGAATACTTATATAGGAGTTTCATCATGTTATTGACAATATCATACTAGTATTTTTATATGATTTTAGCAAACGCAGTGCTTTGTTCCGAACAAAACAAAATAATTTTAACACTAGAAGTGCCGAAGATTGAGACCCCCCTAGAACCGCCGTCGTGACAAATTTGTCCCATTCTACTTATTATGTTGATTGTTGGTATAATACAAAAAAAATATTATTAAAATAAATCGTAAATTATGTAGACCATCTTTAATAATCAATTCTTATTATTTAACAAACATAAAAGTACCAAAAAACAAAACACAAAGAAAGAATCAAATATTTCAAATACGTTCTAAGGTCGTGACAACTAACTGAATAACTCTTACAAAATTATAAGTTATTGAAATTAGTTAATATTATTATTAGGCCAAGTAATGCATTAATATATTCTTCATCAGTGATACATCACAGATGATGATGATGATGATGAACATTGCGTGGTAATGCCTCCAGAATTTGGCGGAAAATGCCAGCGGAGTGCATAGCACTAGGTTCCCAGGTTCCCTCTACCTACCCTACAATTGTCCACATTTGGTATCGAGTGTTTTTTCTGAAATTCAAGCCTAGCTTAGTCATCCTTTCATCTGATACCTCACTTGAACTAGCGGCAAAATTTAGTATTGACACCAATTTTACCCTACTTTTCAGGCTATTATTTTTTAAGATTTATACATAAATGTATAGTTTTCAGATTTTTTCCTGTACTTGTACTACATGTAGATGCTAGCTGCCAAATTTCATAATTCTAAGTTCACTGAAAGTACCTTATTAATTTGATTCCCTTTATAGTGTCGAAATACACGTTTTTTACTATGTAAATGGTCATATCTTTTTTAATGGCGCTTTTTCAGGAAATTAAGGGACTGTAGATCGTCATATAGTTGATATTCATATACTCATATGAATATCAACTCGCATTCCTGAAATAAATTTCTCCAAGCATTCCTGAAATAAAGGCACAGACAGACGGATGGACAAAAAAATGATCTTATAAGGGTTTTTTTTTCCTTAAAAGCTACAGAACCCTAAAAACTTAGGCATTGACTGCTAAACCTACTGTTCAATTTTTTTCCGCCCCCGCATCGCCCTTTCACCTCCACCTCGTCCCCGAGGCATGAAAATATGTCAAATTATACCCTCAAATAACAAAATAATAATGGCGGGACAAAAATGACCCAGCGGCAGTTCTAGGTAAATCTAATTTTTTTTCAAAATGTATGACTGCTATAAAATTATTTATATTTTTAACTAAATAAAGGTGTAAAATTGGTAATAGTCAAAAAGTTTCATCTACATAAATTAACAAATAAAAAAGTTATATACAATCAAACTTGCGTTTGGGACAAAAATGGGACGGGGGCGCTTCTAGTGTTAATTCTATCTATATACTTGGATGATTTTATTAACTATCAACATTGTATAACATATGGTTAAAAAAACCCAAAAAAAGTATTTCAAATATTGTCTTTAAAGTCTAAAAAAAAATATAAGCGTACACATATAAAAAAAGCAATATTTTCTCACCAATACCTTCATTAACAGGTAACTCCCCTTCACTCAGCGAGCCATAGTCAGTCGTAGTTATGGTAGAATTACTGAACGCTAATCTTTCTTCACCCGGCGATATATAATCTATGGGACTTTTATCTGAAAATGGTTTAAGAATCAAATTAATAATTACTATTAAATATATGTTTAGAATTATTGATGCCAGTCGTGTTGCAGAGGCACAAGTGAATGAATACAATCGCGACAGGTTGTAGGTTCAATTCCCACTCGAGGCAATGAAATATTTCATATTTTTCTTGACGACTGCTACTCAACATGCAATGCAATGGAAAGTGTGGAAGAGAAGTGTCTTAATGAGAAACAGTGTGTCTTAACACTAGGTTCCCAGGTGCTCTCTGCTTACCTTTCTATATACAGGATATAATATGAAGCTAAAAACAATATTTTTTCTAGAAAATATTTTTTGTAAAAAAAATTAAACATAAAAAAAATAAAACTTTTAAATAACATTAAAAAAACATACATAAAATTAAATATATACATTATTACCATTAGTGATGTCAGTCAAAGGTGATATTTCGCAGTCAGTATTGTCAGATATATCAGTAAATATGGAATTGCGTAAACGCGTCGGAGATGATGTAGCTAGTGGCTTCTGTTTGGATTTAGTATCTGAAAAATATGATTATTATATTTAGCTTCACGTTGTATCTCACATATGGATAGCGAGGTAGGCAGAGGGAACCTAATGTTATGACCCTCCGTTTAGCGTTTCGCGGAACTTAACAACAATACCATAAAAATCACAAAGCCATAAGTAACAAAGCCACACCATTGTGCCACCAGGCCGCTACGGTTATTATTATTTAAGAGTAGGAGACAGATTTCATTAACACTAGGTTCAATCTGCCTACATTGCTATATGCGGGATACATTGTGAACCAAAATAAAAAGTAAACACTTGGAAAGGTCGTCGATACGTACTTTTTTGTTTATGAGAAACATACACATTTACATAGAAATGTTTACAAAAAACTTTTAAATATTTTATATTTTATTACTTATTTCTAAATTCACTATTAATCTATACTAATATAATAAAGCGGAAGAGTTTGTTTGTTTGTTTGTTTGAACGCTAAGATCTCGGGATCTACTGTTCCGATTTACATTGTTTTTGTTTTCTATGAAAGCTGCATTCTTCAGAAGTGCTATAGGCTATATAATATTATATTACACATATATACTAATAAATTAAAATACTTTCTAATTTGACATGCAATTTATTCTGCCATGTTAATAACAACCGTCGTCGCTACGCGACCGCGTTCGTTACCGCGTCATTTTGTTATTCATCCTTATGAAAATATATATAATAGTCACTTTTAGCATTTCATCTAGATTGAAATTATATTTCTATAGAAATTATATTCTTATATTTCAAGCAGGCGTAGCCGCGTCCGGGTCCGCTAGTTGTATAATAACTGTAGAAAATAATTGTATTTAAAGTACTTACCAATATCAACAGCTTTTATATTAACATCAACACTTTTAACCCTACTTTTCTTTGATTTCTTTTTTTCTATAACAAAAGTATTATGTCCTGAACTATTATCTATATATTCATTTGTATCTTTTATTTTATCATTTGATTCATCTGCAAATGTGTCTTTAGTTTCATGATGAACTTTTTTTGAATCTGTAGCATCTTTGTTATTACTGTCTTTATTTATATTATGTGATTCATTTTTACTAAAATTAGGTTTTAGTTTATTACTTTCAACTTCATTTTTGGTTCTTTCTGTTTTTTTCTTATATTTAAGTAAGTTTATTTCGGCATTTTCAATAATAATGACACTTTCATCAGTATTTTCTATAATATCATTTTTATCTGTTGCATTTAATTTTGCTTTTTTAACCTTAACATTATTAATATTTTCACTCAAATTAGTGATATGCGACGGTTTAATAGGTAAAGGTATTTTTGATACATTTTTAGATAAATCTTGTTCATTTAAATTGTTTCTGGGTGTCATTAGGTCTTCTGTTGAAACGTGTGAAGAAGAAGAAATCCTTAAAAATAACAAAAAATATTTATATACTACATATTTGAAATATAACTGTGGATTTAAATTTTACACATAAGTAACGATAAAACTTATAGCTAACACAAATAAATCTTTGTAATCAAAAATCTACATATTCCTCTTTAAGAAATATTACGTAACCACCATCAATGAAAATAAATTATTAATAAAAAAAATAATTAAAAACACTTACATATTTGATTTATTTAAACATTTCAAACCAGTATTTATTTCACTACTGTATTTACTCTCTTGTAGTGTATGCTCAAATATTTTTTCATGGTCGTCTGTACTTTGTTTTTGTGCTTCCTAAGACAAAACAATATATTTATTAAATTATAATAAAATTAATTTAATAAATTATGTGTACGAGTATATCGTAAATTTATTTAAATTGTTAAAATAAATAAAAAAAATGCCCCCTTATAATTACTCTATATATGTATTATTATAGAGCTAGAGTTTAATTTATTTACGTTTATATTTTCATTTCTTCGCTCTGGGGTCGAGGCAAAACGCGGCGTTGAATTCTGCCACTCAACACGCAACACCTCCATAATTCAGCAGAAAATGGGGAACGGAGTGTCTTAACACTAGGTTTCCTCTGTCTACTCTGCTGTGTGCGAGATACAGCGTGAAGACGATTTTTAATTTTTTTTTAAAGAGTGGTTGGTTGAACACGCTAATCTCAGGACCTACTTTTCATACCTGCGATCACTTAACATGTGTTCGTCTAAAACATAGCTCTGAATAGTGTAATTTCAATATGACCACGCGGGCGAATATTAAAGCGAGTTCTTAATAGAACTAAAAAAGAGTGAAATCTTATCTATAGTTTAGTTAGACCAGAGTAAAAATAGCTATTGTTATAAAAACACAATTTTAAAAATATATTTCTTTAATAACGAAATAGCGGTTCCAATACGTACTAAAGAACGCTTTATGTTGTCTAATTGAGCTTGAAGACTTGCAATGTGTTGTGTGACATCTTCCGTTTCTTCTTCTTGTTCACTATTTCTATACGACTCCTGGGAAAAACATACTAATAATCTTATCTGCGTTAGGTTCTGCCATACAAAATATAACATGTCTTAAACGCGGCGTATATAATATACTAGCGGACGCGCGCAGCTTCGCTTGCGTATTTAGGGGTAGATTCTAAAAAACCACGAAACATGTGTTCAATGAAATATTTTTAAAAGTCTAAATTTCAAATTTTATAAAAATCGGTGGCGATTTAAAGATTTTTCCATACAAACTTTCAACCCCTTATTTGCACCCTTAGGTAGTGAATTCTAGAAAACGATGAAACACGTGTTCAATTAAATACTTTTAAAAATCTAAATTTCAAATTTTATAAAAATCGGTGCCGATTTAATTTTTTTTCCATACAAACTTTCAACCCCTATCTCACCCCTTTAGGGTTAAAATTTTCAAAATCCCTTCGTAGTGGATGTCCAGATTACGAAAGTAAACA